>JALRMC010000002.1:48476-517780 GCA_026120085.1 Cadophora luteo-olivacea
CCCGGCCCCCCCCCCCGCCCCCCCCCGCCCCCGCCCCCCCCCCCCCCCCCCCCCCCGCCCCCCCCCCCCCCCCCCCCCCCCCCCCCCCCCCCCCCCCCCCCCCCCCCCCCCAAGCTCGGCGCACCATTCTCGTAGCTGTGGTCATCATCTAGTCTCCATGTGTCATAGAGAGTTGCGCGGAAGAGCTGGAGTGTCCAGCACTGCGCCCTCAAAACTCGAGAAATGTTAGTGAGGTTGAGTTGCTGTTCGTGAGGAAGGAGGGGAGAGGAGAGGGCAGAGATTTTGGTTTTATGGAGTTCAGGAACGTCAAAGTGGCCAAGCGAGAAGCTAAGGAGCTCGACTGCGCTAACTTGATTGAGGAAGGTGGAAGCCTTTCAACAGGCCTATCTCAATATCTTTTGTTTTCGAGACTTCTTCCTCTTCTTCATAATCGAAGCGCGCGTGGTTTCTGATCCGTAGTCTTGAATTCTTTTTGTTTTCTTGCACGCCATGATATAGCCCAGCTCCCATATCTTGCATCCTATCAGAATCCGCCCACGAACTGTCACAACCGGAAGCCTTCTGCAGGCCGGGGGCTCAAAGGCGGCCGATTCCAGCTCCAGAATGACAGACATCGTGAGCAAAAGAGCTCACTATTCACCGCCATGGGCAGACGTGAGCATCATTGGAATTGCTGGATCTTCCGGGTCTGGTAAATCCACGTTATCTCATGCTATCGTCTCCAAATTGAGCCTTCCTTGGGTGGTCATTCTTTCTATGGTACGGGATTGCCGAGCATATGGAAGTCCTCAGTGTTGACTTCGCCTCAGGATTCGTTCTACAAATCCTTGGACGAAGAATCATCTCGCAAGGCATTCCGCAACGAGTATGACTTCGACTCCCCGGACGCGATCGATTTTGATGTTTTGGTAGACCGCTTGCGTGATCTCAAAGCTGGGTACGGATTCACCTCCTAGCTCAATGGTCACTTTGAGACGTCCATAAACAGGCGTCTCGTCATTTCATCTCATTCGGACGAATCTAGATATGCTGATTCACTTCCAGTAAGCGGGCCGAAATCCCAATCTATTCTTTTGCAAAGCATGCAAGAGAAAAGGAAACGACATCTATCTATTCTCCACACGTCCTCGTCCTGGAAGGCATTTTTGCCTTGTATGATCCAAGGGTCCTTGAACTTTTGGACATGAAGGTCCGACCTCTTACCGATTTGTTGAGCTTCAATTCTGATGTATCGCTAGATTTTTTGCGAAGCAGATGCCGACACATGCTTATCTCGTAGAAGTATGCTCTGCCTCCTGGCTTCTTCATGTATAAGCTAACGTGACTCAGTACTAAGGGATGTCTCCGAGCGCGGCAGAGATATCGAGGGCTGTATCAAACAGTGGTTCCTCTACGTGAAACCCAATTTCGAGCAATATGTTGAGCCTCAAAGGAAAGTAGCAGGTATGCGCTGCCAACACCGCACTGTTACTGGCTGCTCCTAATCTTGGCAGATATAATCGTCCCTCGAGGGGTGGAGAATCGAGTTGCCATTAGTCAGTGTGGCGACCTCGCCTATGTGTATACAATCTGACCAAATTCCAGCAATGGTTATCCAGTACATCGAACGCAAATTGATCGAGAAGTCTAAGACTCATCGAGCGGAGCTCAAGAAGCTAGGACAGGTACGTTCATGAATTTCACGAACAGAAGCCGTCTGATCCGGTTTCTATCACCACTGCAGAATCTGCGCTTTATTGACTCCGGACTGGATTTCAGAACAGTGAAAATGAACCTCTATCCGAAAATGTACTTCTCCTGGAGCAGACTTCACAGCTTCGGGGAATGAATACAATAATCCAGGATATTGATACCTCTACCGAAGACTTCATATTCTACTTTGATCGTCTTACTTCATTGTTAGTTGAACAGTAAGTCAATCAAATAATTGATACGAAAAATCGGAATACTTCTTACTGATGATTGTCACCAGTGCTATGAACAAGATTTACTTCAAGGAGATGGTTGTGGAAACTCCTACGGGGAACAAGTACCATGGTTTGCAGGCGACAGGAGAGACTAGCGCGGTCGTCAGTAAGTGCCTCGAAGATCTCTATCTCCGTTCACTCCGCTGTACGGATTGGTGGCTTGCTCCAAGCCGAGGTTGGCACTTGATATAGTTCTGAAAACTCTCTTTACTGACTTGAAGATTGTTTGCAGTTCTTCGTGCTGGCGCTGCTTTTGAAACAGGCTTAAAACGTGTTCTTCCAGACTGTCGTACTGGCCGGTTGCTGATCCAGTCCAATGTCCGGACTGGGGAGCCCGAACTACACTATCTGAAATTGCCAGAGCACATCGAAAGTCATGACAGTGTTCTGATACTCGACCCCCAAGTGAGTAGCGCAACATTAATTGCCCAACAGTGACGATCCACTGTGATGCAGCTTTATTCGGCGACAGTCCAGCGTTTCTCTTGCTGCTGTATTGAATGCTAACATCGTGCTTGGTAGATGAGTAGTGGCGGTGCGGCCCTCAGTACGTACTGGAGAAGCCCGTTTGCCTTGGAATCAATGTCTTTGGAGCCGGGAATTCCTACACTCGTCCCAAGACATTCTCGATAGGTAATTGCTGACTCTCTATTGCGTATAGTGGCTGTGCAAGTCCTGGTCGATCATGGAGTCCCCGAAGAAAAGATCGTCTTTGTCACCTGTATGTTTTCCGACTGTCCCTATTACGGGAGTCCTTTACTGCCAAATCTCATCTCCAGATATGATTCACTGTGTAATCACTGACTTTTTACTCGTCGTAGATTTTGCAGGACGGATGGGTTTGATGAGGTTGACGAAAGTCTTCCCCGATGTGAAGGTGGTCGTTTGCACAATTGTTGCTGATTACGAGGAGAGGGTATGTTGAATTCATTCATTCTGCCATCGTCTTCCGAAAATGTGTACATAGTTCCAAGTTCTCTGATTTAGATACCCATACAACGCCATGAGTACTCGAAGCTAATTATATGCTATCAGTGGATCGAACGCAAGTACTTCGGGTGTTAACGCTTTCGGGTCCAGAAGGAAAGTAGAACACGCGTTCCTGAAATGAAGCGAACGTTTGAAGAGTGCCATTAAGCATTATCTTGGGCGAGGTCTCGGTAAGCACATCATTGGCTCGGAATGGCCTAGCTATCGCCTCGGTTCTCGAATTCTCAAAACCATAACTTCGATACTCGGGATTGGTTGCTGGCCTACTTTTTGCTATAAATCAACGATGGTATGATAGCGTTCACTTGATCCTTGCTCAAACACTCACTTGACTGTGTTTGCAATCAGTTTACATCTTTTGTGACCTGAGCCATGTATGAGTCCATCTATTCCGCAAGCCGTTTTTTGTATGGTTATATTCGCTTGTGCGAATATGTGGTGTGTGTGCCCTCTCCTTTTTCCCACCTGGCTACGTCCAAGCTGGTCATATTAAGTCAACTACCGAATGTTCAGATTATCTTCGGTCTCCCAACCTGTCTGTTCCAAAGTTCTGCCGTTTGCTTGCTCGATTGCCCGGATCATGTATTGCAGCTCGAAGACCGTCTAGTCATGTCGAATTTCCTCATTGTTTTCTACCCTTTCTCGCTCCACGAACCAGCACCAGTATGCGCGAGTTTTTGGTTGCTGCTTCCGTCATTTCACCGCATTTCAGTGCTATCCCTGTTGTTCGAGGAAGCTCAACCGACCAACCTGGTGCGTCTCTTCGTCATGTAGTCAAAGTCGGAGGTAGAACTTGCTACAGAAAACGGCAAACCTGAGTCGGTGTCAATAGCGTTGGGAGGTGAGATAGTTTTGCGTAGAACATTGATCGTCACAAGCTTGCAAGTTGCAGAATATTCTCATCTTCCGCCATCAACAACCCAAAATGGCTGTAGGAAGGATCAACCTGCAGATATCAGACTCGCTCAAGCTACAGTACCTGACTTGAAAGTCAACATGCAAGCATCATCCCGACAAACATCAACAACCACAGCTAGACCGTCAGACGCAACTTCACAGGATAGTTCACACAATTCGATGACCACTACACCTACGCGGCCTCCCTCAGTAGAAGATCATATACAAAATCTTCGATTTGCTGTACAACAAATCACCTCAACGTGGCCAAAGGGTTCCCAGGTCTAGCGATGCCAGAGGAGGGTACTGTCCCACCTCAAGAGCCTCCAACCTCCATTTGCACAGACTCGAATCGGAGATGTATTGAACGATCAACCGTCTGAAGCCACTGCCACAAAAACGATCCTGGATTGGGTGATTTCTACTACATTGTCCGTGCCCGGATACGCCGGATGAATGTATCATAACCGAAGTAGCTAGAAGCTGCGACTGTTGCTAATAATGTGGAGGATGACCAAGTTTACCACCTGTCAGCTGACGATATTGGCGAGCGTAATAATGCTAGGCTTTCACCGTCTACCGACAAATTGCGACTTCCGGCTGCCACTGAGTATGAAGTAAACCGGGGGTATACCATAGAGTCAATAGCTGAAACCTGCGAGACAGAAGTAGACATTGTTTTAGAAGCGAACACTAATCTTTCCAATGCAGAAGAGATTGATAACGTTGAAGCAGTTGACATCCTGGCATAAGTCTACACCGCGCAGACCGGTAAAACGATGTATCAACTAGTACTGGAGTATGGAATATGGAGTCTCCCTGTCCGCACTGGACAGTCTAAACAACGATTTGCCAGATGCGAACGCGATAATCGCAGATTTTGAAAGTTCCTATTCACGATCCCACAGTTGGATATGCATATACCGTACAGCCGGGCGACATAGTCTCGACATAGCCAATGTCTGTGGCCAGTCAATTGAATCCATTATAGCTGCAAACACACACAGAAGTAGCTCCGAGTACATTTACCCCGGCCAGACAACCGACATTGTAATTCGACTTCTACTCGAGGACAAGTCAGCCTTAGAGACATACGCGACATGTAGAAGAGAGCTCACTACCGTTCACTAGGAAAAAAATCGCACGAGATACAAAGGCTCCTGGAGTGGGTCGAACTACGATCGAGGTCGGCCCTAGAAATGTGCCCATTGTTGCAGATGTGACGTGGAGTGATGCTATCAGCAAGTGAGTCACTTCCCTTTCCTGTCACACTTCGCGAATTAGGTAAAGACTGTCACTAACCGAGTATGAATGACAAAATTAAGGAGAATATTCAAACGAGCATGCTTGGATGTAAGGTGCGTTGTCTGCTGTTTGTTGTGTTTAAGTCGGTCTCGCTTAAAGCCCTGAACACCAATGAGTGCGACGCTAATGGCTAGATTTAGCAAGGAGGTTATGGCGAGGACTATCTAGTCGTGACCCATTTCTCAAGATAGCGAGCTCGTAGACTTGTTCCAAGGTTTCCAGAAGTTGTCTGTTTTTAGGTCAAGGAGTTAGGGTGCGTATAAGGGTGAAGCTGTTCGGATAAGTAAGGTCTGAGTTGAAGCCGTGCAGGACTGTGTATTTTGGAAAGCCGGATTGGGTTCTGCTATGGTGTGTCTCTCTTGTCGGCTTGACAATTTTCAAGTACAGCTAGCGACGTTGTGCTTCTGCGTCCATGGGGCAAAGATCAACGTGTATCCGATATATCGAGAATTGTTGAAAGATTCGGTCACATTAGAGCCAATTAGCAGTGCCAGGATCTACACTAGAACCAGAAGCAATTCATAGAACCGGCGTATTCAGCAACGACATCGAGTGCTGAGATAGCACATGATTCATTATCTCTAAAACATGCACAGCCGCTTAATGCAACATGAAATCCTTGTGGGTCCACTTCTCAGTTGCCTTCCTCTTCGGCTTCTTCGCGAAGCTGATGGGTCGCCGACTCTCAACCTTACCTCTTACCAAAAGACTCCTGTATCTGTCCTTCAGAAGATTTCCTTCCGGCTTCAACAGTCTCAATGATTCCTGCAACTCATCGGGGAGGACGAGTTCCAGATCTCGCTCAGGTAGGGCGATCTTTCCCAGCTTTCGTCGTCTGAGCTCCAAATCATCTCCTTCACTGCTATCGTCATCGTGCTCCACAACAGCCAACCTCGCGGACTCCTTCTCCGCCAGAGCCTTCGCAATCTTTTTGATCTGTGCAGTCTGCTCATTCTTCCTCTTGATGTCCGCAGCCATTTTCGCCTTCCTCTCCTCTTCCTTTCGGCGCTTGATCCTGTTTCTTTGGGCCTGTGTCTTTCTCTCGGGTCTTTTGGCATTCAGCTTGACACCTTCACTTCCGCTCTCGAAACCTTCCCAACCAGAATCTTCTTCCCACTCCGACATGTCCGCTCTTGCTTCTGCTGCTTCTGCCTCCGCTGCCGATTTTGCTGACGCTTCGAGTTTCACACGTTCAGCTTCCATGGCTGCGAGACGCTTCGCCTCAGCCGCAAGTTCCTTTTCGCCCTCTGTTACCAGTCGATCTTCATAGTCCTCGTACATGGGGTTGTAACTGTAGCCACCTTCTGGCTTCTTCACTGCAGGTATGCTCTTTCCGCTTGCTGCTAAAGAAATAGGTTTGTGCTTCAATGTTGTGGGGGCGACTTTCTTCTTGGCCTTTTCAAGGAATGAAAACCGAGGGTCTTGGCTTGCTGCTTCGATGTCTTTCTGCAGATCCCACGGATCGTAGTTGGCTTCGGTGACTTCGACAAGCGATACGGTCTGCTTTCCATCGGCAATGTTACGTAGTCGAGTGAGTTCCTTATGTGAGACATAGCTTGTTCGTTGCCGTTTGGGCTGGATGATACCGTCTGTAGTGTTCTCACCAGCCCGCTTTTTCATCGACACTGACGGTACTACCGATCGTTGCGCAATGATCTCGTCGGCCTTGAGGGGCTTAGAGCCTTTCAGATACTTTTTCTGGATGCCAACATCGCCCGCGGTATCGAGGGTGAAGAGGTCTGCGGATTCTTTCTCGGCAATGACGCCACTGTAAAAGTCAATGACTTGATTGCTAACAAAACAGGAGCGAGATCGTACCCCTTGATCAATTCATCCCGCACTTCTTCGAGACCTTCTTGAATATCCGTGACATCGACATTCTTGCGCCACGCTTTCTTTCCCTTTCGTGAAGGCTGCTTATGTTGCTGCGGCGCTCCAGGTGCAGCGTTGGCAGGCTTGATGATCGGCATGTTGGCTGGAGACTGACAGTGTGGACTCCAAAATGGTCGGAACTGAAGCTGAAGCGTTCTGAAATCTAAGTTCTAAGTTGCAGGCGGAAGTTGAAAATATCTAAAATTTATCGGCACAATCTTATCGCCTAGCCGCCGCCTTTCCCTCTGCCGCCAAGACCCCGGACCTTGCCTCCCCCGACCCCCGACTCCACTGACATTTGACATTGACAAGAGGGAAGTGAGTGTGAGTTCCATTGTGCTGGCTCTCCTTTCTTTCAGTGCTCACACGCCCAAAACGCCCAACAATAATACCGATCCAACTGAGCTTCACGGTCCCACGAAACTTCCTGCAGGCTACATTCCAATTGTTCCATTACAACAGGAGTCTGGAATATATTCCACGAAATCGCCACCCAAGTACAGTCAACATGGCGCAAGCAGGAGGTTCATACAACAATCCGTTGAAGAAGTTTAAGTGAGTAGTAGCTGCGCTTATATGCCCGGGCACCGCATAATTAACTTGGCAATAGACTGGTTTTCTTGGGCGAACAGAGCGGTATGCAGCTTTTCCTTTGAGTGCCAGCGGGAATACATGGCTGATCGCATCTACAGTGGGGAAGACGTCTCTGATCACACGATTCATGTACGATTCGTTCGACAACATGTACCAGGCGACTATCGGTATCGATTTCCTCTCGAAAGTAAGCATATCATAGAACAGGAGTGGAGGGGACCTTTTTGACAGATTGATCTAGACCATGTACCTGGAGGATCGTACTGTACGTCTACAATTATGGGACACAGCAGGACAGGAGCGGTTTCGAAGTCTGATACCATCATATATCAGAGACTCCAGCGTGGCAGTGGTGGTCTACGATATCTCAAGTAAGGCAGGAATGGAAGGCCACTAGTACCGGGTACTGACGAGCTCTAGATGCGAAATCCTTTCAAAATACACGAAAATGGGTTGACGATGTAAGGGGCGAGCGTGGAAACGATGTGATCATTGTGTTGGTAGGGAACAAGACGGATCTGAACGACAAGCGCGAAGTTACCACACAGCAGGGCGAGGAAGAGGCCAAGAAGAATAATCTAATGTTCATCGAAACCAGTGCCAAGGTCGGCCACAACGTCAAGAACTTGTTCAGGAGGATAGCACAAGCTTTACCCGGTATGGATGGTGCAGAAGGTTCTACGGCAGCAGGAAACCAAAGTAGGTTCATTGACAGACGCATTTGGATGATTTACTGATACGTATACAGTGATTGATGTCAACATCAACCCCACCCCGGCAAATCAAGAAGGATGTGCCTGTTAAATTGACCAAGAAGCTTGGTTAGTGGCGGCGCTTAAGTGCGTGAGAAGAAAATCATTTGTCCGTGTCTTGGACATGAGCCTTGATGATGGGAACAAGTAGTATAGCGATTCTTTTCACTCTCTTGTTTTATAGTAATTGTTCAGGAAAATGAGCATAGCGTTGTATGGGTTGGAAGCATTGTATGATACCGAAGGCGTCCTCCCTTTTAGCGGTTATATTGTAGTAATACTGGAGCTTTGAAGTTCTGATATCCCATCCCCGCTTATGAATATGTGATAAACATGGGAGGAAACTAATGGATATTAGCGTTACCACAGAACGCGGTAAACGTCGATGACAACTCAGAAAGACAAACATGAGATGACTTGTAGAACGATATACAAATTTACCTACTTATATGGATAAGCCAAGATATCATTCAGCTCAGCATTTCTTGTACTTCGTCAAAGTCATCCTTCGGCTTGCTGTAATTAGAGTCAAGCTTACTTTTCAGGGGCGCCAAGGAGTCGCATGGATGACGAAGATCATCTTTCGACCGAACATGCCGGTCGCGCGTTCTCCTTTTCTTCCTCCACCAGCCTTCACCCAAACGTCGCAACTCTTTTGTCGAGCATTCTTTATGCACCAGCATTCAAGATGGGTATCCTATCACGACACCTACGGGTTCCCCGCCCAAGAGTATGTCGCACCTTTCCCGACCGAGAATCACCAAGCAGACTGTTGTCTGAATCTGCAGTTCCAACAAGATGCAAGATGCTAATTATGTCAATAGACCTTTCTATATCTCATGAGCCTACGGACTGGCGTTGAGATGGTGTCGCTCTCAGTGATATTCAATAAACTTACCGGCTTCTTCGGTCTGCTCGCAATTCTCACAGGAGTTTCGCTCTCTCCCCTTCAGCTTTCGATGTACATCTACTCTGTAGGCGCGCTCGCCCTCATTACCTTCTTGATGCCTCATATCCGGAAACAAAGCCCGTTCGAATGTCTGGCACTCGCATGGTTCTACCTCCTCGATACCGTTATCAATACCGCCTTCACATCCGCCTTCGCCATCACCTGGTTCCTCGCCGTAAGCGCCGATAATGCGAATAAGAGCCTCCCGAGCAATGCACCTGGAGGTAGCACAGTCGGCGAAACAGCTGGGTTCACAAGCCCTAAATACAACGTGAGCAAGGTCGGCGTATCGACGAGTCCTGGCGAAGGCATCACTGGGGGCCAAGAAGCTGTGGCTTATGGGTTGCCCGGTGCTGCAGCTGCGACAGCCGCAAATCCAAGTTTGGTACACGGCGTAGGCATTGAAGAGAGCATACCGAGCATCATGGTTGTCGTCATGCTGACCATGGTTCGAGTGTACTTCATACTTGTCGTCATGGCATATGCAAGGCAAGTTCTAAGGCAGCACATGTACACTACTTCATCGGTAAAGCTACACCTCCACACGGATGGAGTTTCTGAAGGGAGATCGGACAATCCCTTTGCGGCCGGATCGCCCACAGGTGCTGGATGGAGAGGCAAACTTGGAAGAATCATGGTTATGATTGGAGAGAGCTACTGGCTTGGTGGACAGGCGGACGATGACTGGGTCAAAGGTCTCGACGGAAGGTTCAAAACGAGCAAGGTATCTACTGGGCCCCCGGGCACTTTGGAGAGGGAACGACGGGCTAGAAGTGGCACCGGACCACCCATTCCAAAACTAAACGTTGGCAAGCTATAGGAAATCAAGATTCATGGAGCAGGTGGCGCAGAACAATACAGGGAGAAGAATCGTCCGGTGGGGCATCATGTATAGCAGAAATAGCTCCTGGGGACAACAGATAGGCTGGATAGTGGGGAGCGGTATGGCTGATGGGACCGGCGTTACAGGAGGCGGGGGATGCTTTGATTGCCGTAAGCATTTCCAGGTGTATATTTGGTTACCCGTTTAGAAAGTGGAGAGCTCACTGGCTGGGAGGACATATAATGAGTCAGATAGTAATGGATGTGTATGATTGGAAGTTTGTGACCACGAGCAATTTTCTACCATCGAAAGCGCAAGTGATTGAGTTGGTCTGAGACGGACATCTCGCAAGACAATTGGCATTGTACAAACAAGCCATATGAAATGCCATCAGACATAATGACCGTAACAAGCCGTCGTCTTGAGAACGGCTCATTGATACGTTGAAACGGTTGCATGCCGGCTAGACAATGAGTGAGTGATGGCAGGAATGATCAAGCAAATCCCGAACGCCTCTGTTCTCATGGCATTCATGGATGCAGTATTCTTGCCAGCAATCCAATCTTCCGGTGTGCTAGCCACAAATGCACTATGTCTTGAGCTCCTCGATAGTGACTGTTGGCTCATTTTGCGAGTATAGAAGAGTAGAAATTGCCAAATTCTCAAAAACAGTACAGCACCACAAGGACCTTGACGCCCAGCGTTTGGTTGAGAGGTCGCCGCCACCTGATCATTCTACAGTAAACTTTTGCAAAATTTATTAATCCGTAGCAGATATTCAAATGCCTTTTGCGCTTGACGGCCTTGGAATTAATTTTCGGAATGGTGTAGTAAGATTCAATATCGTCGTGGCCGTAAGAATTGCGTGCTCGACGGCTGACAAAATACGGCGGTCCAGAATTCAAACTAACCTCTTGTGTCCATTCTCCCCATACCATCCCCTCTTTTTCACTGCAGCCACTCCCACCTTTCGACCAGTCACCATTGCTGTATTAATTGAAGCGACATCTTTGGCTGGCTTGGAGCTCTCAAACCCCTGTACTTCTCCGAGTATCGCCCCAGAAACTTGGGCTAGGGCCGAGAAGGTGTAATAGAGTTGAAAGAAAATGTCCTTCATATTCCGCAAACCTACCACTGCTTCCACATCTACTCCTCCTCATTCTCCTCCCTCCTCCTCTTCCTACTCTCAATCCCAGTGGAGGGATTCTCAAGCCAGAAATATGGCTGCTCCCACGTACAAGATTCGCACTGCTGAAGAAGCTGGTAAGTCACAGCATCTGCCGCATCTGCTTTCCTGCACTGCACCCCGCCGTCACCGAGTCTTCTCCGTACTTTTCGCTGATACCTTTGGGAATAGTGGCGCGAATCGCATACTTGTCCAGTGATGTGATCATCTCTGTACAACCAGCACAGTCGATTGAATCCGAATTCTCATCACATTTACACAGATATGCTGGCCGCAAAGACCCCAATCTCGTTGCGACGACCGAGGGCTCAATTCCTGAGGTAGGTAGTACAAGTCCCAAACTCAATTGGCCTTTCTGATACATGCTTTTTTCAGATCCAAGTAGTCAGACACAATGCCGATCCCCTCCTCTCAGTGTTCACTCCCATCCGAAATGGCAAATTGGTCACTGTGACCACCAGCTCCTCCATCCTCGTCTCCTCAGTACCCCACCTCTACAGACTCGCCAACCTCCCGGTTGTTATTCACGTCTCCCTGCAGCCTGCGCATTATCCCGACTACTCTGCGATCACCTCGATTCGCAATTCGGGTTTCACATTCCTTCAATCCGAGTCTTTACAGGAGGCGCAAGATATTGCATTGACGGCTCACGCACTAGCAATCAGGTCTGGAAAGGGTGTCATACATTTTTTCGATGCTGGTTCAGCTGCCCAGGACACACCGATTCCTTTTGAGAACATCGACGTTGTTAAAGCTATTTTGAACATCGATGCTGTCCGAGCATTTCAAAGCGCCAAGGTTGGTGGAACAAGCATATACGCCGACAATGGACGGGTTGCGACCATCACAGAGACTTCAGCCACACCGATTTCCGGTGCTATGGAAGGTGTTGAAGCGTCTTCTACTCCAGCAATCCAGACACCTGTAGAAGCTGTTTCGAAAGCATCTTCTGTAGGTTCATCAAACGCCGGACGGGAGAGCAGTGTGGATAGCAAGACTAGTGCTTCTTCCGCGACCACTGTTGAATCTGCGAATGCTCGACCCATTTCCTCTGATGACATTTACAATTTTGTGACCGCCATCTGGGCGCAGATCAAAGATGGTCTAGGACGCGAATATACCCCCTTCCAGTATTCCGGACCATCAAATGCAGAGACGGCACTTTTTGTCTTCGGCTCGGACGTTCGAGTGTTTACTGAAGCTATTCGATCTGCTAAATCGAACGAAGTGTACGCAAAGGCTGGCATAATCACTTCACGGTTATACAGACCTTGGTTGGGTTCCAAGCTTATCGAGACACTTCCAAGGTCAATCAAGAAAATTGCAGTTCTGGAGCAGATCAGAAGAAAGACCACGAAATGGGGCCCACTTTTATTGGATCTCCTCACAACCCTCAAATCTGGACCAGGTGGCGGCGTTGACACCATCGTGGGCCACCAGTTGGGTTTTATTGAAGCGAAGACTATTCAACAGGCTCTCCGTGGCGTATTCCAAAACTTGAAGTCCGAGAAGCCAATCCAGAATCTTGAAGTTGGCAATTCGGATGGACCTACAGGGTCGCTGGAGGCATACAAACTTTCCCAGCCAACGGTTGAGTCTGCTTACATGAAGATTTTGGATCAGATATTTGGGCAGAAGCTATACCTGGCTAATGCTCTTGGTTCCCAAAATGCTGGTGTTTCCACGACTATCGCATCTACTCCCGAATTCGGATTCGGATCTCTGATCGCCAGGAAGGAGCACCGCCAACGATTTATCAGCGAGATTCAGCATGCTGCAACTTCGAAGGATTTCATAACCGAGTCTGTGAAGCCTTTCCTATCCGAGTGGGCTTCCGTTGTCAATAACGAGGAAAAGGCAGCCGAGTTGGCAGATGACATTATATCACGACTGCAGACCGATGGGTCTCCGCTTTCGCAGAGGCTGCTTTCGAATAAGGGTCTGTTCCGAAAAGAGTCGCAGTGGCTTGTTGGATCTGACGCATGGGCTTACGACTTGGGCAATTCCGGCGTTCATCATGTCATCGCTTCTGGCGAAAATGTCAACATGCTCATTATTGACTCTACTCCCTACTCAGAAGGACATGCCAAGGATGCCACTCGTCGAAAGAAGGATATCGGTCTCTACGCGATGAACTATGGCAACGCATATGTCGCCTCCGTTGCCGTGTATAGCTCGTACACCCAAGTTCTGCAGGCTATGATTGAAGCTGACCAATTTGATGGCCCATCGGTCGTTGTGGCATACCTGCCATACTTCAAGGAAGACGAATCTCCCTTGATGGTTCTTCAGGAGACTAAGAAGGCAGTCGATCTCGGATACTGGCCACTTTATAGATGGAATCCAAAGAACGAAGAGCGAGGAGAGCCAAGTTTCTCATTAGATTCCGAGCGCATCAAGAATGAGCTCAAAGAGTTCTTGGCACGAGACAATCATCTTACGCAGCTGATGAAGGCCAACCCCGAGTTCTCAAGTCTAGCACAGGACTACGGAAGCGAAGTACGGGAGTTGCAGAAGCGTAAGGCTAAGGATGCTTACAACCAGCTTCTTGAAGGTCTTTATGGGGCTCCCCTGACCATCCTCTTCGCTTCTGACAATGGTAATGCGGAGAATCTTTCGAAGCGACTCGGAAACAGAGGCAAGGCCCGTGGTCTCAAGACTCTTGTAATGGCTATGGAAGACTACCCTCTCGAAGACTTGTCCAAGGAAGAGAACATTATCTTCGTTAGTGCCACTGCTGGCCAGGGTGAGTTTCCACAGAACGGCCGGGCTTTCTGGGATGCCATCAAGGACAACACCGAGCTCGATCTCGCAACCGTCAACTACTCCGTTTTCGCTCTCGGTGACAGCCACTACTGGCCTCGTAAAGAAGACAAGCATTACTACAACAAGCCCGGGAAAGATCTCGACCGGGTCCTCGCCAATTTCGGCGCCAAGCGACTTGCCGAGATTGGGTTGGGTGATGATCAGGACCCTGATGGATTTCAAACCGGATATCAAAATTGGGAGCCCCTCATTTGGCAAGCTCTTGGTGTTGACAAAGTTGAAGGCTTGCCTGAAGAACCTCCTCCAATCACGAATGAAGATATCAAGATTGAATCGAACTTCCTTCGTGGTACTATCGCGGAAGGTCTTCTTGATACGAGCACCGGAGCCATTGCGGCTTCTGACCAGCAACTTACCAAGTTCCACGGTACATACATGCAGGACGATCGCGATCTTCGTGATGAGCGTAAAGCTCAGGGACTTGAGCCGGCCTACTCTTTCATGATCCGATGCAGACTGGATGGTGGAGTGTCAACCCCAAAGCAATGGATTCAGATGGACGACATCAGCAATGCCTTTGGAAACGAGACAATGAAGCTGACAACCCGCCAAACCTTCCAATTCCACGGTGTCGTCAAAGGCAAGCTAAAGTCAGCCATGCGAGGTATCAACAAGGCCTTGATGACTACCATTGCCGCCTGTGGTGACGTGAATCGAAACGTCATGTGCAGCAGTTTGCCAACAGCATCGAAATATCACAGCGAGGTTTATGCTTGCGCAGGAAAGATTTCTGACCATCTCCTTCCATCTACCACTGCTTACCACGAGATCTGGCTCAAGGATGATAATGACAAGAAGACGCTGGTCGGCGGTCATGCCATTCAGGACTTTGAGCCTTTGTATGGCCCGACATATTTGCCAAGAAAGTTCAAGATCACCATTGCCATTCCTCCCCACAACGACACAGATGTATACGCCCATGATATTGGTCTAATTGCCTGCAAGGGTAGAGATGGTCATCTTACTGGATTCAATCTTCTTGCCGGCGGTGGAATGGGCGTCACTCATAACAACAAGAAGACATATCCTCGAACCGGTAGCATGCTCGGATTTGTTCCCAAGGATGAAGTCCACATTGCCTGCGAGAAGGTCATGCTTGTTCAGCGCGACCACGGTGACCGAAAGAACCGCAAACACGCCCGTCTAAAGTACACCATCGATGACATGGGAGTTGATGTCTTCAGAGGCAAGGTCGAGGAGTTATGGGGTAAGACGTTTGACAAGCCAAAGCCCTTCAAATTCCAGAGCAACATCGATACCTTTGGCTGGCTCAAGGATGAGACTGGACTGAACCACTTCACATTCTTCATCGAGAACGGACGCATCGAGGACACTGCCGAATTCCCCATGAAGACAGGTCTCCGAGAGATTGCCAAGGTCCACAAGGGCGAGTTCCGTTTGACTGGTAATCAGCACCTGATTCTCAGTAACGTTGCGGATGCGGACGTACCGAAGATGAAGGAGTTGATGGCCAAGTACAAGCTTGATAACATTCAGTTCTCTGGCCTTCGTCTGTCATCCTCAGCTTGCGTTGCTTTCCCAACTTGTGGTCTAGCTATGGCCGAGAGCGAGCGATACCTCCCTGTCCTTATCACAAAGCTGGAGGGTGTTCTTGAGGAGAACGGCTTGAAGCAAGATTCGATCGTCATGCGTATGACAGGTTGCCCCAATGGATGTGCTCGTCCCTGGCTGGCGGAGGTTGCATTCGTTGGTAAAGCATATGGTGCATACAACATGTATCTGGGCGGTGGATATCACGGTCAACGACTGAACAAGCTGTACAGAAGCAGCATTAAGGAGGACGAGATACTGGAGATCATGAAGCCGCTCCTGAAGCGGTACTCCTTGGAGCGAAAGAAGGGCGAGCATTTCGGTGATTTCTGTATCAGAATTGGTATGATCAAGGAGACCACGGAAGGAAAGACCTTCCACGACGATGTAAGTTCCAACATCAGTCCCGTACATTGAGTGCTTTACTAACAAGAAATCAGGTTGCCGAGGAAGAATCCGACGAAGAATAATTGTGACACTGTACTATTCCCTGCATATGCATCATCTGCATGGCGTTCACGGTTTCATTTCTCTCTCGGGGTGCAGCTAGCTTTCATGCTATTACATTTCTTCCTACTTTGCATTGAACTTGCGATCCGTTGGATGATGATGATAATGGGAAAAGTTGTACATATAAAAAAAGAATGATGAATTTGCATATCAAAGCTCCAATCCGCTGCCCTATACTGTAACATGGCATTGGCATGATCTAGTTGCCGCTTTGTCATGTAGCGCAAACAGCTCCCGCGATATCTGTGTAGCAGCGTTGTCCTCGGTTGCACTACCGTATAAAAGCAGTCAGTACCTCTGGGATGGCGGGACGCGTAGCCTCATGGTCGAGCCTTACCTCGCGTAAGCGGATGAAATCATTCAATATTATGAAGTCACATGTAGCTAGGAACTTTCGTGAGATTCGTTAAGACATGTTTGTGGGTGTGCTACAACGATGAGGTGTCCAAACCCCTCGATGAAAGGCAGGCATAAGGATGCGCCTTCATAGGCTGGCTTCTGCCAATACATATCTTTTCGATGCTTCCTGAAAGTCCTTAAAAACTCTAGTAACATTGAGAATGCCATATGTCCACAATCAGAACCAGAAAGTTAGAAACTCTGTATAGTTGTCCTTGCCTGATGAAACGACAAGTTCGCGTGCTCACCACTTACTTCAGGCTGCAGCATCAGAAACCGGGTATCTCAGCTCTTGTTCACTACAACATGGTGACGTCAAATTGGGAAGTAGAAACGCTCGGTAGTAATCCATGGCCACATGTACCTCCCTCTTTTATTCAGCGCCGTCTCGTAAATATTCGTGATGAAGCTAGCCAGTCAATCCCCCAGTGGCTATCGAGAATCTTATACGGCCTAGGGTGGTCTCTCTAGTGGTCGTGGATGACACTGCAAAGGCGTTCTTGTGAACAGCATATCCTGCGTGGTAAGACCTTACAGCTGGACCCGATTATTGGTGTGTTTGTATTCTAAGGATTATCCGCATTTATGAGAAATGACTCGTGGGAAGAGACGCATTCATGGTGGATCTAAATGTGGACCGAGGTAGGTTGGAGGAGGCGTGAGAGAAGAAGTTGGTGAGATAGTTGAGAGGGAGAGGGAGGAAGAGGAGTGTGATATAGGACCAATACCTCTGATTATTCACTGGCCGGTACGAACAAGCTTGATCTTGCGACCTAGAAAGCTATAATTGTTTCTGAGGCGAGGGGGCAAAATAATGAATCCGAGTCATATGTAGAAAGTCTAGTGCGAATGAAGTTACTCTCGGGGAAGTTGTTTATAAAAGGGTGAGAAGAGTAATGAGAGTCAAGGGGCTTCCTAGCTAGTGTCTTGAGAGGAGTAGTCTAGCTGAGATTCGTCACTCGATTGTCGTCGAGCATATATATCCTCGTACAAACAACAAGCTATCCGATCCACCTCCTCATACCACTTACAAGTCCCGAATATGTCAATGTAGCTGCTACCACAGCACCCCAACTGCCAGGATTGTTATTCTGTGTCTGCACCACCACTCCATTATTTACCAGTACATTCAAACAACCCCTCGTATTGACATTCCACCAGAATAAACCCATAGGTTTGCCAACAATCTCATTGGCATTGGCCTGACACGTCCCATTCGTACCCTTGCAGTCTCCTACATTATTGAAGAAAGTCCAAAATCCTGACCCGTAAATGTACATATCCGAGCCTGACTCAATGCGTTGATACCACGCCATTCGACAATTTGCGTCGTCGGTATTGCAGTGTGAAAAAGTTGGGTCGGAATACGAAGTAGATGGTGTCCAAGGTTCTGGTGCCTGAGCTGGGCCTCCGATGCCTTGCCAGTAAGGAGTTTCTGACTGTTGCATGCTCACGAACACGTTTTCTGCAGAGACGAAACTGTACTGATAAAGCGTATGGTGCTCGAAAGCAGTTCCAATGAGCCAGGTGCCAAGTTTGGATTCTACTAGGAGTCCTCTTCCAGTGGAAATGAGTTGATTGAAATTACCGTCGAGATCGTGGTCAGCTGTCCAGCCCCACATGTCCTCGATATATGCAGAGGAGGTGGCTGTCAGATGTAAGAAAATGAAAGCCGCCTTGCAAGGAACTCCAGTCTGGCACTTCCTCTGAACTGCAGACCCAGCAGCTCCTCCTACTCGGAAATGGCTGTTCCAGAATCCTACATCACCTGGAGAAGCGCCTGCCATATTGACCTGGACAAGAATACAACCAGGAAGAACATCGGCGACTGTGAAGAGCATATCTGAGATTTGTGCTACGCCCGTTTGTCCTGGTGAGCCAACCTGGATCATGACTTGCGGTGAGTCGGCATCTGAGAACTTTGACCCAATACCACTGATGGCTGAAAGGGCTTCGCCGACGATGCGAGAGCCGGGGGGTACAACAATCGTATCGGAGACGAGGTAAGTTCCGGCTGGGAAGAATGTGATTGTATGTCCAGCATTACTTTCAAGAATGGCATTGATGTTGTGAGTATCGTCCTGAGCTCAGATCAGTAGGCAGCTCTGACCTGTGGGGGCAGATAACTTACTGTCTGGCCGTCACCATACACGGGGAAGTCCTTGACCGTCTTGATATTTACCACTTGATCGACACTGTACTCCTCGTATGTTGGAGGCGTCATAGTGAAGTATTTACCAGCAGCCACCAGTTTAGAAGATCTGGATGTCTGATATGTAACTCCAGCATTATGCACGCCTGCCACTGATCTACCAGCAAGATAAGCATTGCCATAGACCCAGGTCTTAGATACACTTCCCATCAATATTGTCCTCCCGCCAGCAACTACCGTGCTGCCTACGTTTTTAGTCTTGAGGTTATCAATGACGATAGAGTCATCACCAGTCGTTGTGTTCCCTGTGACTTGACTCTTTGTGTCGATAACGATCCGAACAGACTCAGCGACAGAATCGATAAGGGTAACACTTCCAACATTCCCAAAACCTCCTACAGTCGCGTTGATTCCAACCTCGCAGTCCTTAAACTGGAAGCCTTGGAATACCATATCGAATCCATGCGTAATCATGACAGCAGTTGAGATTTCTGTGAATGAGCAGTCTTTGATGCTGTATTGCTGATTATTCATGTTGATACCAATTAAACCTCCAGAGAACTCCAGATCGCCCATATAAGTACCAGAGCCACCCTCTGGTGTGGCGAGTCCGGTATGTTGAGAAGAGAGTGGCATCTTGAAAGCCACATTCGTGAGCTGCGTTGCTTGAGAGACCGAATAATCCATAATTGTAAAAGGAGTGATTGCTGAGAAGGCCGTGGAGTCAAGGATCAAGTTCTTCACCCCGATATAGAAATTGATAGTCTCGCCGAATCGTGGATCCTTCATATAAAGAAGCATTGGGTGTGAAAAATTCGCCGATGCCTTCAAAGTCGGACGGTTGATGGGATTCCCAACGAGGAATGTATTCACGTAGGATTGGACACTCGAACTCATCAGATAAGTCCCCTCGGGAAAGTAGATCACAGCAGGTGCTCCTGTCGTGCCGAAACTGGTTCCACCCCTGCCGCCATCGTTGACAGCTGCCTGAATAGCAGCGGCATCATCTGTCACGCCGTCGCCTTTCGCTCCAAAGTCCTTGACATTCCTGAATACTTTCCACTCCGAACCATTCGTAATGAATGGCGCAATACCATTGTGGTTGATTTTCTCATACCAGAATTCTGAAGGTCGGGGAAAAGACTCAGTAAGGAGAGGTAGAGGCGATGCTGGTAGACCCTGGGCAAAAATTCCCAAGAACAATTCTGTAAAAATAAGTGTGATGAAGAAAGAAGTTGCGAACATCGTGAAATGAATGACTGTGGTTCGATGAAGAAGAGACAGATTTTGGGAGTGAGGGCTAAGGGGTTAACGTAAACGAAGATAAACTTTGAGCCGGGTGCATCGGTAATTGAGCGAAGTTCCCCTTCATGCTGCAGAATGGAGGTTGGCGAATTTCTCGAAACGAACACAATCGTAAACAGGGGTATTCGGGCTCATGTCGCTACCCAATCAGTCAATTATAATCTCCATTTTATTTGTAGAAGAGGATGATCACGGTATGGAAGTGGAACGGCAGTGGCTTGTCTGTAGGATTAAGGTTCAGATAGGGGATGAACAACAGGACAACAGATTAGTTGCGAACGGACACGAATGATTATTGGCGGGGATCAATGAAATCCACATTCCAAGATCTTGAAATATTACGACAAGAGATAACATAGAAGAAAGTTGACGCTTCTCAGTGTATATTTTGAGTGCTTCATAGTTTCGGAATTTGCCCTGCACTTAGCCTTTAGTTTATCAGTGAGCATTTGACAAAACCCATCGGACGAACTTTAGAAAATAAGAGTACACAAAGCTCGTCATAAAGTATTGTGGCGAATGGGAAACATATAAGCTTACTATAAACCCAACATCATGCCAAGTTACCCCTATTATGTCACTCGAGAAAGCCAAACTGTAACCTTTGCTTGAATACAAACGGCTTGAAGAAATTCCAAAACAGCTCTCCCTGCCCCCATAGATCAGGACATTCCACGCATAAGCATGCATCTAGCGTAACGCTAAGGGTTGTCCACGAGGCTACTTCAAGAGTAGATATTGTTGCCTCGATAGACTGGAAGTTCAATAGTCTTACGAAACCATTGTCTGATTCGTTGAATTCGTGGACTCTACATACTTACCGTCTACAATCAGATATGCCAATTTGACGGTAGGTCGCTTCCTTTCGAAGATCTCGTCAACCTCTCTTGTCTCCAACTCGGGTGGCACCTCTTCTCCTCTTTTCTTCAGGTCATCTCGAGCCTTCCTTTGCTGGATCAAGACATCGTAATCCTTGTAAACTGTCTTTCTCGCAGCTAGCAAGTACGACATAGCCGGGCGTTCAGATAACGGCATCATACAGAGATCTTTCACAATGAAGTTCTCATTTAGAAACTCGAACTCCATACAGAAGCCACGAGTGCCATCGACAGCGTTGTTTGGTTGCGGAGATGGATCTGAGTAATATAAAATGATGTCCTCGAGATTATGTAACTCAAGTAAGGACTGCATGTTCAGACATCCATCTGAACGTAGTTCTTTGACAGGATTGAGCAGCTCGCGAACATTCAACGCGATGTTATGAATGCTCTCGCGCTCGAATAACCCCGAGATCGGGCTTGTCGGGTGACTGTTGCGAGCTATGCGACCCATCGGACAGATGATGTCACGTTCCCAGTTGACATAGATTTTGCTTGAGGATGACTTCTCTTCATCTTCTGTGTTCCTGTTGAGTACAAGGGTGTAGGTTTCGAGTGTGAGATGGCGAGATTCCCGGTTGAGGTGGAGGATCTCGGGGACTCGTCTCGCTGCAGTGTGCCATGATGTAGAGAAGTACATACGAGTTGGGTCGTACACTGGATTTGGGTCAATCATTTCTCGAGTCTCATATAGGACTCCGACGTCAATGATTCGTGGCTCAGGTGCAGCAAATCTAAATATCTTCAGCCTGATCTCTGGAGGCAGCTTCGCGAAGCATGTGAATGTTCGTAATTCATCTGTTGTAGGCGGAGCGGCCGTGCTCTGGGACCGACTTATTTGGCTAAGGTGCTTCAAGCTGGACCTTGCGAGGACCGACATTGTCCTTTGTGTCGAGATTCTTTCGTTGATGTGACTGGAGATGATGCCTTGGATATATCGATATATCTCTGACGGGATAAGTGTGGGTGGTCGTTGATTTAGATGCGGCAAGTGGCGTGACCCGCCATTGCGTCAGCCACAGCTGGAGGACTGGATCTGAAACCTCACAGAGTCGGCGCCTCGCTAAGCACGCTGGCTGGCTGCTGATAGGTTAACAACGAGTGAACTGCAAGGAGATGACGATGTGCAGAAGCCTTGACGTTCATGCTGTCACCCTATTCCGGAAGACATCTCGAGGCAAATCCAAGTTTTTATTGTTGCACTACATCCGATTGATTGAACTTGAGCTCTAACCAGGGATGTTCTTCAGATTGAGCAACGACATTGCTAGTGACACAAGAGCAAAGAGGAGTAAAGAAGAAAAAGAAGCTGTCTTATATTCATTTATAGCCAAAGAGAAATGAGACATGAATACAGAAATGTAAATTCAGAGAACTCGAGATGATTTCCAAGCCATTGTTTACCCAACCAAGACAAACTTCTTTCGAAGCGAGACAGAAAAAGGGGAGACCGCCAAGTGGAATCCGGGATTCCTCATTTGTCATCCCTGTTGTCGGCTGCGGGGTCGGCATAAGCAATTGAGGGGTCAAATATATGACCGAGAGCATATCACATCAAGTCAAAAGTAACTGTGATGCGACAGTAAGGCACGTACTTCGATTTTACACATCTCCGAAGCTTGGTAAGCAATTGATTCGGCTTCTCCGATAACGCCTTTCGTACGACAGATTGCGTTGCTCTGAAAAACATCCATAAAGCTTCAATTGACCCCACCAACTGCCAGCATCGAGCGCATGTCTGCAAGGTACACTACCCGACTCTTCTCATCTCGATTCCAACCAACAACTCGACTTGCACAATTAAACGGCCAGTTCACACGCACGATGGCAACTTCAATCCCTAAGACTATGAAGGGTGTTTTGATTGAGAAGACTGGAGGTGTAGAGGTTTTGCAGTATAAGACTGATCTACCAGTCCCGAGTCCAAAGGCAGGAGAAGTGCTGGTAAAGAATGATTTTATCGGAGTCAATTACATCGATACGTATGTCCAGGCCAAATACAAGTAGCCAAATGGCAATAGCTCTCTTCAAGTACTGATGTTTCACAGGTACTTTCGCACCGGTCTCTACCCAGCCCCCAAACCTGAAATCCTCGGCCGCGAAGCAGAAGGAACCGTTGTCGCAGTCGGCGACGGCGACATCCTCAACCTCAAAGTAGGCGATCGAGTAGTCTGGCTAGGAACATCCGCATATGCCGAGTACAGCGCCGCACCAGCAGCGAAAACGCACATTCTGCCCTCAGAACTCTCTCCTGGCATAGCAGCCGCGTCAATCCTGCAAGGTCTGACAGCTCTAACGCTCATCCGCGAAGCATACCATGTTCAGAAAGGAGATTGGGTTTTGGTCCATGCTGCGGCTGGTGGTGTCGGACTCTGGCTGTGTCAGTTGTTGAAGGCTGTTGGAGCGAGGACGATTGGGACCGCGAGTACGAGTGAGAAGATCGAGCTGGCGAAGAAGAATGGGGCGGAGTTTATGATTAATTATAAGGAGGAGAACGATTTGGTGGGCAAGGTGAAGGATATTACGGGTGGTGCTGGTGTCCATGCCGTTTTTGATAGTACTGGGAAGGATCAGTTTGAGAATGACTTGGAGGTTGTGGCTAGGAATGGAACTGTTGTCTCGTATGGAAACTCCGTGAGTGTGCCCAGTTTTCTCCCGTTGATCTGTTTTGGAGAGAGTGCTAATGAAAGCAAAGTCTGGCGCCGTTCCACCATTCGCAATTTCCAAGCTATCGGGAAAGAACATCAAAGTCCTACGGCCAACGCTCTTCAACTACATCTATACAAGGGAGGAATATGAGAGGTACACAGCTGAGCTCTTCGACTTCATCATCAAGGCCAAGTTGAATGTTCGAGTGCACGAGACGTATCCCCTGGCAGATATTGCTAGAGCGCATACGGATTTGGAGGGGAGGAAAACTACAGGCAAGCTGATACTCAAGCCCTAGAAGTAGAGGAATAATAGCTTGAATGAATAGTAACAGTATCTGGTCTTGCGCATTCATAGAAAGGATGAGATGCAAGCTTCCAATATGGTCTATTTTTGAGTCTAAATGCTTATGATATGCTATAACACCAAATATATTGACAGTCAGCTACTTCTTGATAGCAGAAAGCAGCGCCTCCGGGGGATCCTGACGATATCCCTTGGGATTATTGCTAACCCACCTCCACAGATCCTCACAAGCATCCTCAAGCGTAAGCTCTGTTTTCCATGCCAACTCTTTGTTCGCACGTCCAGGGTTAGCAGTCAGATCCAACACATCACCTGCTCTTCGCTCTACCACATCGTACTTCAGCGGGTGACCAACGACTTTCTGGAAAGCGTTAATCATCTCGAAAACGGTACAACCACGACCTGAGCCCAAATTCCAGGCTCGAACGCCGGGGTTGGCTTCGCGTAGGTGGTTGAGGGCTGCGAGATGACCCTTTGCGAGGTCAACGACGTGAATATAGTCGCGGATTGCGGTACCGTCTCTTGATGGGTAATCTGCGTCTATTTAGTACCGTGCTATCTTCTCTGCAGAGATATGAAGTAGCATACCATTTCCAAACACCATCAGCTTCTCTCTTTGTCCAGTAGCGACTTGGCCTAGCAATGGCAAGAGGTTGAATGGAACTCCCTGAGGATCCTCACCCATAATTCCACTTGGGTGTGAACCGCAAGGATTGAAGTATCTCAGTAGAGCACCATTCCACTTCTCCACCGACTTTCCTTCCTTCTTTGCCTTGGTTCGCTGAGAGTTGATATGGTCCGTAATAATCTCTTCAATCATGCTCTTTGTTCTTCCATATGGATTTGTGGGCCCAATTGGGCAGTGTTCGGGGATAGGGATCATGTTCGGTACTTGAGTCGCATTATCGCCGTAGACGGTGGCAGACGAGGAGAAGACGATGTTGGGTACATCGTGCTTGATCATGCATCTGAGGAGGGCGATTGTCCCGCCAACATTTACGCGATAGTATTCGACTGGAATTTCAGAGGATTCACCAACAGCCTGGAGCGATCAGTTTGCGCCTGCGCCAATAGGGGGCAGCTTGGAGCGTACATACCTTGAGAGCAGCGAAATGGATTACACTGTCGATGTTTGGGTGTGCGGCAAAGACCTTGTCGAGACCTTCCTCGTCGGTGACATCCACTTGGTAAAAGTCTGGTCGCTTTCCGCAGAGGAGTTCGATGCGGTCGAGGGAGACTTTGGAGGAGTTGTAGAGGCTATCGACAATTACGACTTTGTAGCCATGTTCGAGGAGCGCGAGAGTAGTGAAAGACCCGATATAGCCGGTACCTCTGTGGTTTTTAACATCAGTATATGCATGTAAAAGAGTAACATCTGGGGGGAATGTCCTTTGATGGCGGGGTAGTTGAGTCCACCTGGAATATTCTTCTTGCATGGGAATACCAGCACGCAAAGAATGCAAAGAAGGAAAGCAGAAATCCTACCCAGTAATCAAGACAGTTCCCACAGTCATTGTGTGTATTTTCGCAGTAGGATTGGGTTGAGTTGTGAAGAAATTGAGTTGAAAGCCGCTGATGATTGAGGCGGCGGGGTATCAAGACACCTTTATTTAAGTGGGCGCGCGGGAACAATTTTAGAAGATACGACGGGACGACCTCGATGCACCGGACGCCCTTCAAGGATTGGCAGGGTCTCCTGTCAAAAGATGGGACCAGTACCAGCCCACCTGGCTGCAGGACCAAAGCCGCCCCAACATCTGATCGAAGCGGCTTTGGGGTTCTGACTCCTGAGCTTGAGCTGTGGTGCCATCAGAAACAGAAACATCACTGGCGGAAAAGCGGAATTGAAAGGGATTGGGAAGAAGCACGAGGTAGGTACTACGCCG
This sequence comes from Cadophora luteo-olivacea, assembly GCA_026120085.1. Lineage (NCBI taxonomy): Eukaryota > Fungi > Ascomycota > Leotiomycetes > Helotiales > Ploettnerulaceae > Cadophora > Cadophora luteo-olivacea. The sequence goes on from JALRMC010000002.1 coordinate 74,274, forward strand.
AGACGGACAACTTGGAACATGAAGCCTGCATGCAGGACAGGATGATGAGGAGCTGGAAGCTATGACCAAATATTCATCGGCCTCGAGAAATGGAACTGCCCAGGTGCAGGTGTTCTTCAAGTCTTCTCTTCATCTTCCACATCCACATCCACATCCACATCTATATCTATATCTACTCACCGGCTCAACTCAACTCAACTCAGCTGCTCAATTGATCGAGCTGCCCTGCCCTGCCCTGCCCCTGCTCTGGCAGCAGCCACATGGAGCACGAGCCACAATTCGACACCAGCCACATCTTGGCTTGGCGTCTCCCTGCCCTGCCCTGCCCTGCACCCTGCCCTGCCGGCCACTCTCGAGCTCCCTACCTACCCGTGACTTCACCTGCACATGACCTCTCTCTCCACTCCACCCACCCTGCCACCCGACCAATGGAAAGGCCGGTCGCGCCGCCCGTCGCCGGCTTCGAGAAAACACGCTTGCAGGGAAACGGCGAGGACGGAGGACGGAGGACGGAGGACGGGAGAGGAGCTGAGCTGGGGAGATCTGAGAACTGGCTTCTCGCTTCGGTAACGTCGTGGTCGTGTCGTGTCGCGTACCTACCTACAAAGAAAATCGTAGCTGATTGATTGCTTCCGGCGGTAAGAATGAATATATCCTCATTCGGCACATCCCCCATCATGACCACTGTTGAGCAAGCCATCATACTCGCCTCCCATTGTGTTCTTTGAAGAATTCACACTGGTGGTTGCTACTCCGGGAGCAGCCTGTCTATTTGCAATAAATGGCATACCATTGTTCGTCCTTTGTCGCGCATCGTCCTCGACGCCCTACTTATCAACTTGCGCCAAATCACACCCTTAACCATCCACGACCACCCACAAGTTCTTGATGATATAAAGATTGGAATAATTGAACGGGCTATCGATCGGAACGCGTTTTTCTGCGATAGAATTGCGATTGCGGTGGCTAGACGTGCGAGCGCTGTTGGCACTCCTATTGTGAAAGGCTGTTGACAATAGCAAACTTGCGAATAGTTGCAACACAATAGTAAGTCCGCCCTCGCTAAGCCTGCGATGGCAAGCGATTTTCACTTAGTGAGCCATTGCTCTGCTATCTTCTGCTTTTCTTCATCCTGCACCTCTGCATACTTTCATTGAAAGTCTCTAATGTTACTGCACCCCTCAATTCGAGAGGACTACCTGCCTTTACGATTCGCACATCTTCGTTAGTCCTTCATTGCAGACTTGTTATACATTGAATATCCGGCTAACTTGTCACTCCAGAAATCGATTCCGCTCGCCAGAGTGAAGCTTCAGACGACGGACTTTCCGAATTCTCACGGATCAACGACCCTCTTCCTGAACATATTCGATTCGATCGAGCACAAGTACGCTCAACTCACACCATGTCTACCCGCAGATCTACTCGCGGTGCTAGTAGGCAAGCAAGCAGTCGAGGAGCTTCGCCGGCGATCTCTACATCTGACATCCCGGCAACCCCAAGACGTGCGGCGAACCGTCGATCTTCCAACGCTCTTCCAGCAGTTGGCGCACGACAAAGTACAGCCTATGGCTCAAACACAATTCCACCACCAACAGCAGATGGTCCCCCAGTGGCTCGTGGTTTCAGTGAGGTCCTGGAAGCCGAGTTGAACCCTGTTTCACTTCCCCCTCGCAGAGCTGCAAGTAGTAAGTCAGACCAGGATCGATGCATGAATCGTTATTGACGCTGTCCCCAGATGTTAGTCGCGCTCGAAGCACAGCACACTCTCCAACTCCTGTTGTCTCGGAAAGAAGTTTCAATGACGAAAGTGGCATCTTTCAAAGAGCTGGCATCGAGTCTTCACCCATCTCGGAGGGCGAGGAGCTAGGAAACATCCCAGAACTACCTGAGCCACATTCCGATGAGGAGGACTCAGACACACCACCTACCAGCTTGGAACAACTTAATGACCGGGCGGAGCGTCGTGCGATGGAGCAAATGGCTAGAAATCACAGTCGTTCTCCGGTTGTTCGCGCCAGCAACAGTTCGTGGTACTGGAATCTGCTCGCTGGGATCTTGCACTTCCTGAGACAGGTCCGAGATCTGATCTGGGCATTTTTCTTGGACTTCATTTGGTACCCTTTCCTCGGGCCTGCGACGAAGTTGTTCTTAACGTGAGTAGTGACCCCTCCAGAATGAAGGGCTTTTACTAATGGGATCAAAAGTAAGGGTCTTCCATTAATTTTCGCCTTCGCCGTTGGCTACGGAATTGTCCGAACTGGTTCTGGCGTGGTCTCTGCTGTTTCCTCTGGAAGCTTGCCGAATCTCATTCCTTATAGTTTGAGACATCCCAGTGATATGTTCAACCCAACCGATATTCAATCCATCAACCGTCGTCTGAACAATCTTGAATATCAGGTTTCTCGCAGCTCGGATCTTGACCCCAAGGCTTTGACCACTATCCAAGACATGCTTCCCGACCTTCTTGTTGTCAAAAAGGATAGGAATGGCCACAGTGTCATTCCCGACAACTTTTGGTATGCTTTACGGGACAAGATTCGCGAAGACGATGTCTTTTCTCAGGCTTCAGTTGATGTTGGCAAAGTCTCGTCAGGTGGCCATCGTATCAAGGATATTGAAAAAGAGGCTCAGAAACTTTGGGACAAGTACCTGAAAAGCAATCAAGCGCAGCTCGGAGAACTCGGTAACGAAGACGTTGTTCGCCAATTTCCCCACCTACTCGAACAAAATCACATCATTCCAAAAACCGAAGTCTTGCAACTCATTCGCCAGAGCTGGGACGATAACAAGTCCGAGGTCAGATCGGAAATGAGCGAACTGAAGAGGAAGCTCACCCACGCTACTCAGCAAATCAGCAAACTCCAGCACGATTTCAAGGACGAATCGAAAGCCATCGCTTACGAAGTTCTCAAGAAGTTCATCCCCAGCGGCCAGATTGATGCTCTTGCGGCTGCCAATCTCAAGAGCAATCTCAACTACGGACTAACTCGGCTCAACCACTTCTCAAAGGGAACTGGTGCCGTTATTGATCCGGAATACACCTCACCACAGTATGTCTTTCCCAGCATGAATGTATGGTTTCCAAAGAGGACCATGCGCTGGTTGATTGGCAATTCCATACCCGTTCCAAACTCACCTGATACCGCTCTGATGAAGTGGGAAGAGCATGGCGACTGCTGGTGTTCTCCTTCTAACGCTGACGGTTTTGGTCCCAGTCTGGCTGTTATTATGGGCAGCAGCATCTATCCTGAGCAGATTGTAGTTGAGCACATCATGTCGAGTGCATCTCTCGAACCAGGCGCTGCACCTAAAGACATGGAGATCCTCGCATGGATCCCTGATTCCGAGCTCTTCCAAGCCGTCTCAAAGATGTCAGATAACATCTTCAACGACGACACAGTCGAGCCACTTCGTGCCGACAACTTCGTCCGCATCGCCACATTCACATACGATATTGACGCCCAGGAAAATATCCAGGGTTTCCAGACGCAGTTGGACATGAAGGCTCTTGGAGCACATACCAACAAGATCATTGTTCGCAGCAGGAACAATTGGAGCGATGGACGTGTTGACTACACTTGCTTGTATCGAGTCAGGGTACATGGCGATGTTGTCGCTTCTCCAGGATTATTCTGAAGGGAAGCAGATGGATATGGTCTCACTCTATACTTTGTAATTCTTGTTCTGAGATACTTGTTCTCAAGGAATGGTTGGTCATTTGGGAAGGGATTGGCGTTCATGGGGAAATACCCATTCTTGTAAATGAAATCGTGGAATGCATGCTTGCTTTGAAGAACTTTTGCCTTTCGCTTACTTCTTGTGATTCGCGCTCCTAACACTGTTTGTCATCGCTATCCTGCCAAAAGTGCTCTACAAGAGAGAGAAGTTTTCGAGATTCGCAGTCGAAACGTCCTTCCAAGACTTCTAATTACTTGCGCAATAAAAAAAGTGACTATATTGAAAGCAAGCATCATTGAAGCTCTCAATCTATTGCCAGTATCTTGCTTCCAGACTGCATTATCAGCTGAAGGTGAGTCCTTGCATATACGCATCATTGTTGAGAAATAATCTCTCAATGCCCAAGTCCTCATCGTCTGCGATTCTTAAACTCGTCGGCTTTAAGAGCACTTCTAACATCTTAGCAGCTTTCTCTTCCATTTGACACAGTTTTCTCCTTATTTCCTCCAGCTTATCTCTACCTAGCCAAGACCGTGAGCATGACGCTGTCGCAGTTGCATGCAACTTAAAACCGGTCCGTTCGTCCTTGATTCTTAGTACAAATCGTACCCACGACTGTTCGTATGGGTTTCCAATGATATGCTGCAATCACTGGTAACAGATAGAAGTCTAGAGTAAGAGACAGCATCTTTGGGAATGTGCGTCGATTACTTCAAGGAAGGTCATCAGTCTTCTGTGCTCTTCAGCCCAGTCGATTCGATTATTGTGTTTGCTCTCGTATGGTATCTTATTGACCCAGACAGCATGGTGCAAGAGCGGAATGTGGAATATGATTTCGAAGGGAATATAGTCTGACTGTTTGTAAAGGAATTGTCAGCTCATATCTAGTTGCATATTCCTATTCCAGGTAAACATACCAACGCAAGGTCCGAAAGTCGGCTAAAGAGCTTTGGATGATATACTTTCACCATCACGTCCCTCCAGAACCATTCGCAGGCATCTTCCAGAAGCTGTAGTTCCATCTCCTTGCTTCTGCTTTCATCCAGACGTGGAGTTACACATCCTCGCTCGGTGAAGCGGCCCCTGAACCCGAGGATGGACCCGAAAGAGCCATCAACTCCTCCATGATGACACCCTCGATTCGAACACTACTCTGCGAGCTGGAACATACCTTTCTCTGTCCTACGGTAAAGTAGGCTGTAGGTGATCTCCAGTCACGGGGCAATTTTGAAGAATCCACTGTACCGAATATAACAGAATCATAAATGCTGTCGCGGATCTCCTTAGGGAGCGTCATTAGTGTTTGAACGAATCTGTAACAATTTTCACGAGGCACCGAAAAGAAGGACCCTGCGGGCAGGATTAGACAAGTCTTACTCTAATGTAACATCATTTTCAAAGTTACAAAGCCAGATGGGATAGATTTCGAGGTTGTAGTGATCTATAGCACGATTATAGCACGATTTTATGGGGCTTTCATGAGCTGCTTTGCGATACCTGGAGGTAGCTACTTCGAACAATCAACGATGGGAGGGAACAGATGTTTGTAACTGGCTGTCGAGACGCCTTTGACTGTGTTCAGATGTGATATCATCTTGGCGGGCGTGGTATCAGGAGGTGTCAGATATGAAAGATTGTGTAGATCCGCTATTTTTGTGAAGCTGAGAATTAGTCAAGACGATTCTGTGTGGCTCAGAATTCTATCGAAATCGGTGTTCCTAGAGGGGAGTGTTCAAGGTGAAAGTGTTCCTTGATTATGACGAGCCTAGAACTTTTCGGCGAATTTGGAAATGCTGTTGAAACTGAACTTCGAAAACAAAGTCGTAGCTTTACTTGAAAGCTATAATTTCAATCCCTCGAACTCACTGTTTCTTCGCGTTTGACTTAGCAACACTGACCTTCAATCCTATCGTCGCGCATCTTGCAACGTCAGCGCAGACGCCAACAGCAATGACGGCTTCCAATCTCAGCCACTCCAGTTCTCAGATCATGACAGAAGAGAAATTTCTTCTGGGGCGGCGTCTGCCACCCAGCGTGCTGAAAGAGCTCCTTCTCAGCGCGAGACCTGAGGTTGGAAAATTCAACAGCTCTGACGTCCCAGCACACTACCACTTCGATTTCAACAAAGAGTACACGCTTGAGTATGTAAACCCTAATGTGATCTCTCTTTATTGTATACTGACTCAGTAATAGGTTCATGCAAGCATTGATGGAACTTCCGAAAGAGGTCCGCGATAACATCTACGAACTGATGTTTCTCTCCGAATCCAGACCAGACTTTAGAATAAGCTACATCCCAGAAAAAGAAGGAGCTATCGTATACGATATTGTCGAAAAACAGACAGGCCAGGAGTCATACAAGTGTGTTCGGATGCCTTATGAGTCCGTGATGCAAATGGATGTCCTCCAACACCATCGCGTCGTCGGTTTCTTTGCTGCCTTGCTTCGATTCGAGGGAAGGACTCTGGTGACTAGCTCTTCGAGCGTAGAATGCTTTGACTGCCCTCTCAGAAAGACGCAGCGAGATCTCGGAGTCTTTCTAGACGCCGTCGATGCATTCTGGCGGAGGTGCCAGATGCATTTTGTAGGTGGCTATCCACATGATCAGATCTCAGTCAGCTGTTTCGCTTGAAGTTTAGTGTCACCTGTACTAATTTTATCCCAGACTTCTAAGATCTGGCTTTGTTCTTCCGTTAAGCATCTTTCCATCGACGTCTTGAGCATCTGCCCGAATACTAGATACTACAGTGGAAGGAATCGGAACAGAGATAACTGGCTCAAGGGCCATGGCGGGCTTATAAACTTGTTTGATTCCATTTCCAAGCATTTTCTAGCCCTCCGTACGGTAGCACTACGAATCCACATCAATCAGACCGAGATGGAGTATATTATCGATCGGCCTACGAAGCAGCCATGGCTGAGATACGTCAAGAGAATACCAGTCGAGCATGTCAATTTCTCTCTCTTCGCCTACACGTCCGACGTTCGTCCATCTGAAAGACGGAGCCTAGATCATATGGAAGCACATGAGCGATCGACCAAGGAAGTAGGCAAAGTCTTAGAGGAACTGTTGATGCCGATGAGTATGATTTTCAAGGATGATGAAGACTTTGGCCTACAGAAACCTTCTTCGAGGATTGAGATGTGGTCGGGATCTAAATCTGCTCTGGGCTCTGGACGGATATGCGTAGGGGTGTGAACAAGCTGCTGGCTTTCTCGTGAGTGAAAGTCAACAATGACTTTGGGCTATTTTTAAGGGAACATGGAGGGATAGAAAGAAAGGAAGAAGAGATGAAGCCCAAAATAGCTTTAGCTCATGCTGAGAACCGCTGGTAGTCCAAGAGTGCATTATATCAGCCCATTCGTCCATGAGATGTGGGAATTGACGTCATGAGGCTGGACGAGGAGCTGTTCAAGTGATGGTCCTGCAAGCTGTTAATGACTCCTGACATTGAATACCTACTCGTCCTCCAATAGGTAGCTTTCTTTCTGCCTTGAATGTATTACTAGATCAGTCTGTTGGGTTACAAAGACAGATTACGATGCTCCTCTAGGAACAGGGTTGAAGTAAACAAACAATTTGCAACTAACTTGCTCCGAGCTATTTGTCATGGTACTCAGTTTCACAGGCCTGGGCTTATACTTGCAGCAAGCCAAGAAGAGCCAATCATATCTGTCCAACACTCGACAAAGAGTAAATTGCTACGCCAAGAACCCAAATGACATCCCAAAACAGTCAATAACTAGCCGAGTAGCAAGACTCGAGCTGCCAAAAAGTCGCAGATGATTCACGGCACCCCACCAACGACATATCGAAGCCATCTAAACGAAATGAATACCACATCCCCTTTTCTCCTTGCCGGTCCCAGTCAAGCCTAGCTTTGGGAAGTCCCAATCTGCCTTCTGACCTCCAAAGCCTACATAAACCCCCTCTCCTCCCTCCTCAAGACACATTCCTTCTTACTTCCTCAACACCAAACACACAAACTCGACACACAACATCTTTGTCTTCCAAGACATACAACTTCAAACTAAGACATACTACATACCAAACACAAACAACAACCAACATCAGTCAAGATGCGAACCACCTTCATCTTCGCCGTCGCCTCTACCCTTCTCTCCCTCGCCCTTGCTACCCCAGCCGGCACCCTCTCCTCCCCTAACACCAACGCTCTCCTCCCACTTGGTGCCCGTTCCGCTCAGCAGGGCTGTTGGGAGCGATGCTCCAACCACCTTCAGTGCCAGGGTCTCTGCTACCGTTGCTCCGTCAATGGTCGTGTAAGTTATCCTTTCCCCTTCTTCCTCTGTACCTTCCAGAGGACCCCCTCCCTCACACCACATATACCATTCACCCAACATGAGAGCTAACGTTGATGATCTGAAAAGTGCCACCGTCCCGCCAAGCGCGATGAAGGTGTCGAGGAGGCTGAAGTTGTGAATGCTCCAGTCTCCCTCCCCCGTGGTGAGGCTGTTGCCTATCAGGGATGCTGGGAGCGATGCTCAAACCACCTCCAATGCCAAGGCATCTGCAACCGCTGCTCCGTCAATGGCCGTGTAAGGTTTCCATCTTCCTCTTCATTCCCACCCTCTTCAGCATGAAGTAAGCTAATAGAGTCTCCCATACAGTGCCACCGCCCCGCCAAGCGTGACGAGGGTGCTGAGGGTGCTGAGGAGGTCGAGGAGGTCGAGGAGATCGAGGAGATCGAGGAGATCGCCGCCCCAGTTTCTCTTCCCCGTGGCGAGGCTGTCGCCTACCAGGGCTGCTGGGAGCGATGCTCTAACCACTTGCAATGCCAGGGTATTTGCAATCGCTGCTCCGTCAACGGCCGTGTATGTCCTCCCTTTTGCCTCACTCTCCCTCTTCATTCCTTTGACCATTCACGAACTGACACACTATCTCTCACAGTGCCACAAGCCCGAGTAAGTCATCAACATATCACACCTTCCACACGGTACCCGAACACTAGGCTTTGACACCGCCGTCCATCAACTACCAGTCTATCAGACGGGCATGACTTGGATGCGTTAGGGCTTTCTTTCATTTGGGTTGCTCGGAGATTGGTGAATTGGGGAAATGTTTCCACCTTTCTTCTGCTTTCTTGCTTTCTTGCATTGGCGTCGTACAAAGGGATGGAGCATAGCGTGCGTGCATTGGATTTTCTTTCTTCTTGCTTTGGAATGGCTGTCTACTTAGACAGACCTTGCATTCTGGGATGAAGTGAATGAGTTACTGGTTTCATTCTGGGATTGGGATTGCGTAGCTCTCTTTTCTTTGGAAAGGAGTTCTTGGTCTTTTCTCTTCTCTTCTCTTCAACGTTCTTCATCATAGATGGATACATGAAGCAATGAATGGAAACTTGCACATAATCAAAAGCGAAATTACTATCATAAAACACCTTTGTCTTGACATGCAAAGTGGAAGTTGCTGCATGATGGAAGTGACCACACTAAGCAAGAGCATAAGCAAGAACTGATTGTGATATTATTATCTTCTTCTCTTTCGTATTGTCCAAGATACATGCACCACCATCTCATCCAATAGATGATCAACGCCAAAAATAGCATAAAATATCAAGCGAGTAAATACGAGTGCCCCACCCAACCAAATAAACAAGCAAACACTGTATCGCTACACCCACCCGACCCAAAGTTTTTCAAACACATTTGGTTAGATAAATACTCCAATTATATGCAACAGATATTTTATTTTCACATTTCCCAATCATAGTTGGCCAGAGAGCAATGCTTCGGTGGCTGTGTACTGTTAGCAAGATATCCTTATCACTAGACAGAAGAAGTGAAACTTACCAGAGTTAATATATGCTCTCCTAGCATCAAGCGCCATGCCAAATCTCCTCTCCAGCTCGACCTTGATGCTCTTCTTCGTGACAGTCATCAAATCTGCAGTCTTGAGAATCTCTCTGATCTCAGCCAAGATGGCGTCATCACTTGGAAGACCTGCGAGGTTCGACAGCTCGAGTTCCTGCTGGCCGAAGAATTGAGAACCGCCATACTGGCTCTGGCGGTAGTCCATGCCCATGGCATCAGAAGGTGCGAGAGACATGCGCGAGTTATACATGTTGGCGTTCTTGGCGTCATATGGGTAGTTGCCTCCGACTTGGGACATTGGACGCGAAGGTGCGTAGTTGTACTCTGATGCTGCGGGGTGGTGCTTGGTGCCGTAGGAGTAGCCAGAGATCTCGGAGCGGTCATCCTTCATGGTTTGAGCTTCCCATAGCTCGGCTTGGTATTCTTCCCACTTCTTGTGTGGGATGGAATCTGGGTCGAACTTGCCCTCGTCGGTGATGACGATCTTGCGACCCTTCTCTCCGGTGACGACTCGAGTGTTACCCCAGGAGAAATCGTCCATGTGCCAGAAACTGTACAGTGGCAGACCGAAGGAAAAGACTGGAATGGCGAGAATGTACAATATCATCCATCCGATCATTTCCCATTTTCGGTGAAGAATGAAAATGATAGCCTGTAAACCGTATATGACACCCAACAGAATGAATGCGATGATAGGTACAGTGCTAGGACTCTTGATCACAAGTACAATCAGGTAGACAATGTACGCAACAGTGACGGGCTGGACAATAGTGGAAAGCAAATCGATGAACACAATAAAGCGCATACTGAAGCAGCAGAAACCGCAAAGTTGAGACATGGGAACCAGCTCGGCAAGATTGTGCACAGTAGAGTTGATCCAGCGACGACGTTGCGAGAGGAAGACCTTCCAGGAATCAGGAGCAACAGTCCAGGCGTGTGCATTTCGAATGTATTTCGTCTTGTACTTGGGGTGATGCTTGAGCAGGAGCGTAGTTAAGTAACGATCCTCACCCAAGTGGAGTAGATTCTTCATGTGGAGAGTATCAACACGGATTTCAGCGTATGCTTCGACGACTTCCCGACTGACGAAGAGTGGCTTCCCAGATTCAGCAGCGCGGATACGGGTCATGGTGAAACATCCAGGCAAACAGGTGACACTACCAAACAAACTTTCGAATGCTTTGGCAAGATTATGGGAAATGTAGTATTCGTAGACTTGGATCATAGTGACGAAGGAGGATTTGGAGTTACTCAAGGCAGTCTCTCCACAGCATCCGATAAGTCTTGTGTCGTCGATAAAGGCAGAAACGAACCGAGATGCCGAATCAGGGGCAATAGCAGTATCGGCGTCAATTTGCAGTAAGTACTCGTAGAAGGTCGGGTTGACACCAATAATATTCCGGATCTGGTGATACATCTCAAGCTCCATAGGGCTCATGGCGGTGTTGTAGTGGACTCTGTTCAAGAAGCGCATCATGACCATCTGGGAATCACGCTTTCCTCTGTTTCCAGGACGTGAAACCTCGGAAGGCTTACCGATCTTAACAATGACCAAGAAGGGTACTATGTGGCCTTGGACTTCGTAAAGTCCGGAGTAGACCTTGCCCATGTTGTGCTGCTTCATACCCTCGCCAAGGGATTCGAAGCTGAGAGGCTCCGGGTCGACGGTCTCCGAGACACCAAGAATATCAAGCACGATGCGTGGGGTTGGCTTGTCATTCCCTTGACCGATAATCATTCCATCGCAGATAACGACGAGAAGTTTGCGCTTGTCGTCGTACTTCATTCGTGCAGCAGAATCAATGGCACGGCGAAGAGACTCCTCGTCCTCAGTGTAGGCGGGTACTTGACAGATGATGAACTTGTCGAGGTTTTCGGGGACATTCTTTGTTCCAAATTGCAGGGCTGCAGCGAACTTGAAACCGATGACAGTGAGCAGGATGACGGAGATAGCCAGCACCAGATACTCTGCGAATTGACACTTGACGGAGTTACGGGTATCAACATCTCCGACGTAGAAGAGGTTATCAAGACAGGTAGACATCCGAGTGCGCATGCCTTCGTCAATGGCCAAAGCGTTCCAGTATTTCGTAACATCCTCACCAGCCTTCTGTTGGAACAAGTCTACGACCAAGGGATCCATGAAATTTGTGTTGACATCAGTTGGGACGTCTTGACCTGCTTTGACTAGGACCCTGCGACCTCCTTGGGTGTACTTGGTGAAATCGTAGACGCGTCCATTGAGAATGGCGATGGCATTACTCTTGGCCGCCAACTTCTTGACGTACTTGTCTGTATAACCGATATTGCCTTTCTTGTAACCGGCTCTGAGCATCATCATCTGCTCGAAGAACCAGTCTGGTCGACTGTCATTTGTAAATGCACGGAAATCGTGGTACTTGAAGTTGGTGTCAGTCGTACTGATAACACTTGCGGAGCCGGTGGTGTTGGCGTTTGTGTAGTCGAGCTGCACTGCATCATTGACGGTTCCGTTCACACCCTGGCAGAGAGCAGAGACTTGAACAGGGAACAATGATGTAGCGTCCAGACCAGCATACTTCAAGACCGATTTCTGAGGAACGATGAATGGATAATGTGAAGGTGCAAAATCTGTCAAGTCGAAGACCTGTCCACGAATGGAGACATATGCGTGCGAGCCTTTGCCGTTGTGCGAAGTCAACTCAGCAGCACTGTAGACATGCTGCTTAGGGCAAATAAGCAGAGGGAAGATGACGATGAAGAAGGCGACGAAGAGACAACTGATCCAAATCATCATGTTGATAGCGAGCTTCTCTCTCCAGGCCATCCGCACATCTTTGCGAGGCATGCGACCAATCAAGCGAATTGCAAAGTCGGGGATCATCCAAGTCATCATGTAGACGAGGAAAATCCACCTCTTGCGTGTACCTGTGGTCTTGACTTCTTCGACTTCAACCATGGCCTTTTCATTACCCTTCTCGGCCATCTGTGCGCGCGTGTCGAGATTCCTGAACATGTCTCCACCGCCCAAAGCTGAAGCGCCAGCATCAGAGCGAGTATCGATGTCGTTGCTACCGAAGTAGCCAGATTTCTTGTCCCCATAGCCTGGGCTCAACCCTCCAGGTGTACCCAGAAGGCGCTCTTTTGATTGACCATAGCTGCCGTGTATATCACCTGGAGAAAGCATATCGCCACCATCATCTGACTGAGTCGGATATCTGCCTTGCACATACCCGCGCTCTGAAAGTTTGGCAATTTCTGCCCAGCATCGTTCACTCAAGAAGACACCAGTATTACCAATCTTGGCTTCATTCGCCGGCCATCTCTTCTCATCGACAACCATTTCAGCCTTCTCTCGTTCACTGCCGACCAAGATGGTCTCTGCATCAGCAAGTCCAAGGAACTCGCCGAAGGGTAGGAAAAGACTGAAGTCGGCATTCCGTAGTCGTTGACTGATCTCTGCAATGCCAAAGGTCTGGATCTGTGTCCGAACACACTTGCTGTCGAATTGGTTGGCAATACGACGGTCGTTTGGCTTGAGACAGAACACAAAGTACGGATTTGTGTTTGGCGCTGTGAGCGATTTGGTAACGTTGTCCAGAGATGACAAGAATTGGGCAGCAGCTCCTTGGTCGATGTTGCGACCTCTACGACTTTTCGCATCGTCATCCGCATTGCCCAATTCTTCTACGGATTCTGAAAATATTTCCTTGGTGGTATCGCGACCTGCAAATTTGGCTGGTCTGTCGCCCTTCTTTCTCATCACACTTGGCTTTCGCAGAGGCTTCGAGCTGACTTGTGCCTGCATGATGGTAGTCTTTTCTTGAGGGTGGACGACTGTCTGCAGAGCTTCTTGTCCAAAGAGCTGACCAACGAACTCACTCTTGGTTGACGCAATCAAGTTCATCAAGTCTCCTGAGATGACTTCTCCGTTCTCCTCTACCAGTCCTGCTACTTGATACTCAACTTCACCAGCAAAATGCTTCACAGCGAAAGATGCAGCGGCGTTGTGGGTCGCAAAGTTACTTCCGGGAAGCTTTGCGGTTGCACTTCCGACAGAGATAGCGGGGTTCTTGCTCTCGAAGCGCTTGCGAAGACTCTCCAGTAACTGCATGTCGGTTCTGTTCCGCTTGGTTTGATCGTCCAGGATGCTCAGTAGACCATTACCATGCTTCAAAAGACACTTGACAGCATCCGAGTTATCGAAATAGCTGGTTGGCGCCACACTGACTTCCTCACTCTCCAACATCTCTGCCTTGCCCTCGAAAAAGCTCTGGAGGGTAAAGTTATACAAGGATTCAGTGGCTGCATTGTTGAGAAGCTGATCGAGAGTTGAGTCTGTTGGCTGTTGTTGGGAGAAACCAGGGAAATCGATGATAGAGATAGTGTTGGCAACAGTATCTTCAACAGCGCAGACTCTCTGGTTGATGCTCTCAATCACATATGCCACTAAGAGGGAGTACAGGGTCCTGGCCAACTCATCTGCGTTGCTGCGGGCTCCTTTTGGGTCAAGCATGACTGTGACTCGCTCTCTGTGGAGAATCTTGGTCTTGTAGCCCAGAGTGGTCTGGAGGTCCTGGGCACTGACTCCGAGGAAAGCTGCCACTATCCCGAGGACCTCCTTGTTCTTCACACCTGTCACGGACTGCCCTCCTTCGTGCGAATATCCACCGCTTTCATCTCCAGTCACTGCAGTATCTTCACTCGTCTCGAATTCGAGCTGTCCGATGTGCAGAATGCTGGCCAAAACCTGGCAGATTTCCGCGATCTCGCTGCGGGGAAATTCGAGCTTGCGAAGTGCAGTCTTGAATAATTGGAATCCCTCGGCATCGTTGATTCCAACCTTCAATTGTGTTGGATGTCCCAGATATCTCCATCTCTTTTGTTGGGGACCGAGGGAGTGTCTATTTCCTGATTGATTCTGGTGAACCACTCCAGACAGAGCCCCAGGGGTATCCAGTCCAAGATGGGATTTCTCCGCAGCACTAGTTCCGGCCAAAAGATAATACAAAACATGGAAACTACGCTCTCCAGTTGGTACGGAAGCTACTCGGCTCCGCTCCAACCTATGATCCAAGACCTTTCCTCCAATGAGTGTGGGATTGACGGTTGATGAAGTATCGTACTGAAGCTCGAAAAACAGGCCGGATTTCGATGCAGTTGGGGTAGTTGCAGTCTTCGTGGTCGTCAAAGTATCGAAGACATATGCTGCAAGTGACAATTTCGTAGACAGAGGGGTGGACGACTTGCTGAGGAGAGCAGACAACAAGTGAGAACGAACGGTGGTCTTACCCGAACCAGATTCGCCCCTTTGAAGGATTAGTATAAAATCGAAAATGTAGACTCTGGTGTTTCATGACTTACAGGAATACAACAGCTTGGTTCTCAGAACGGGCTCCAAGTCTGGTGTAGGCCTTCTCAGCCAAGTCCTCCGCTCCTCCCATAGCACTTCCCTCCTTTCCGCCATCCGGGCCCTTGCTCGAAGAAGAATAAGTATTGAGACATATTAACGCGTGCGAAGATAATTGTGCAGTTGGTAATGATACATGGAAGCGACTGGCCAGATGTGCTGTAAGATGGGTGTCGGATTGTAGATGTGCTGGGAGGGCAGGAAGTGAAGGTTGTGAATGGGCGCCTCCGCCGCCTTGGTTGTTCAAGGCCATGTTGATTATTCGGGTCGAAACCCCTTAGATGAAGCCGTTATCCTCTATATACGGTGTGCTTTGTGAGTAGTCTGGATATCGAGTTGTTTGTGGTGTGCAATGGATTTCTGAGGTTGCAATATGTCGTGTTGGTGATACTTCCAGATCCCCCAGGTAACGAAGGGGTAGGGATATGCAAATGTGGTGTAGGTGGTGCAGCACGATCCTCCTTTCCTCACAGGATAATAGGTAGGTAGCGAATGTATGAATGAAGTTAGGAAATTAGCGAGTGTTGAGGGTTGTCGTGAAAAAGATAGACGAAGAGAAAGGAGTCGTTGACGATAGCAATGCTTCAATAATCCTCACGCAATCCTTGGAGTTGAGAAAGCGAAAGCTAAGCAGACAGAGCCAAAAGACTTGACCGGGATGTTTGTCTCGAGTCTGGCGACGCGAAGAACGAGAACAAGAAAGTTGATCCGGTCACCGTAGATAGTGGGGGGGAAGGCGAAGGGGAAGGGGAAGGGGAGGGGAGGGGAGGGCCGGGAGGGAGGCAAGAGGAGCAGAACGGGCAAAGCCTAAGCCTCTATTTTTGAGCGGCTCAGGGGTGGTCAACAAAGGATGATTTGGCGTGGGTTGAGTTGGGCCAGGCATTCGGGGGACCTTGACAACACCAATTCTTCAACTGCTCACTGGGCTACGTACAGTACTGGCACACTGCTGCAGGCTTGTTCAATTGCCACAGCTGGCTGGCTCCCTGAGACTACCAGTAACAGCTGTCTCCATAAACACGAGATGTCTGACGGGGACTCGGGGAAAGCACTCAGAAGAGGATCAAGACTCAAGAGAGTGAGGGCATGACGGGGCCACTTTTACAGCTGCCATGCCATGCCATACCATGCACAACAGCCATGTTTTGCACCGCCCAACTTTTTATTTTTATTTCTGGCCTGGCCTTCAGGCTGCCAGTGACCTCACCTCCCTCTCCCATCCCTCGGAATCAGCTGCGGTCAGCCTGTTCCCCTTCCTGGAGCAGATGGTTGGCTAGCATGGAACGCCCCGAACACGAGTAAACACCACTTTTTCTCGTACCTATTCTTACTGTACAATACTCGTACAAACTCCGTACAGTACTGAACAGAAAGATCCAGCCACAGAACATCTAACCTCACCTCAGGCATATAAGATTCTAAAGTGAAGCCCCAGGACAACTTCACGTGTACTGTATCTTCTTTAGACTGATCCTGAATTTCCTCCAAAATTCTTTAGCGAATTTGTATAGTGGACTTCTGTGGTCCTCTTTTTCTGGATTTCTCCAGATTGATTGTTTTTTAGGGGGTCACCAGCTCTGGGGCTCTCTAGTGCATCGGCCGGTGTCCTCGGAAAAGGTGTGGTGTCCAGCTGCCGATGGTGGCACTTGGTGGCAGATCTCCAAACGTTAATGCCCCTTCATCACACATTTCATTTCGAATCTTCCTTGTCAAGCCGCTGGTGGAAGTCAGTTTTATGCTTTCTTTCTCTGTTTATCTATCATGTGTTAAGATCTCAAAATTTGTGAAGAGCAGCAAGAATCTTTGAAAAGTCTTTCGAGACTTTTTATAACAACACAATATCTTCCATCAGCCAACTCTCTTCATCTCCATACATATCCACCCATGCCCTTCTGTTGGGAATATTCCCAGATGCACCATGCCATAGTCTCTAGCTCGGGTCTGGAGGTCGATCGGGATTTTAGCTGTGATGACGGCGCCTCTTTCTTTTCCTGTCCCTTTCATGCAAACTGGTGATGTGGAGTCCGAACTGGAGCAATGAAGCCAAAAATAACCCTTAACTGTCGCTGCTTTGAACGGAGGAATTTGGACTCTTTGCATCTGGCCGGATATGATTCGCTGTCAGCGCGTTGAACAAGTAAAAGCACTGCCGCCATCTGTGGCAAAGGCAGTCCCGATTGAGTGCTTGTTCTTAAATCAGCGTCCCTTCTATGCTCGTATTAGGCATCCCAGTCATGCATTAGAGTGCGGCTTAGATCCACTTGGAGAAAATTCCCATTCAGGGGTCAGGCCCCATCATCAACATGCTCTTGTCGTCCGCCGTATTGTTGGTGCACAGGCAAGGCCAAACCGGATGGAGTGAGCCTTGTGCAGCGAGACGAGAGCGAGGGAAGGAGAGGAGAGGAGAAAGACATTCGTGATTTTGGCTTGACATGACTTCTATGAACTGACATTCCACAATCCGTCCAACGCGCCGAATTTCATTTCGTCACTCGTGTGCATCAGCCCTTTCCTCACGTCTCTTCTGAATCGCCTCATTCGTTTTGGTGAACATTCGTTGTATTTCCTAACCTTTAATAACTTTTTATCACTCTCGTTCGAACGCCCGCATCCCGAATCCTCCTGCTTCCTGCAAGTCTGTTGCTCAGCGACCACCGTCACAGCCAGCCAGCCAGCCAGCCGCACAACACTCGTTCAATCCTATACGACTTCCCCCATCCGAATTGAAACGCGTCTGGAAGACAGAATCAGTATCTGCTAGCATATCGACCCAAAATTTAACTGTGTAAAGGACCCTTGGGGAAACTTGGTCTTGGTGTTCTTCGAAAATCAACAAAAGGCTTCCAAGCCAGAGGGAGGGACAAACACCTCAACCTTTACGCCATGGCGGGTAACAATCGCATGTCGATGTACTCGACTACCTCTTCTTTGCAAGGGGGACACCGAAACATCAATTCGGCCGCCCAGCAATCAACACAGGTCTCGACAACCACTCTCCTGAATGCCGTCCACACAATATATACTTCTGGTCAACCATACAGGCTGGATGCCAGCAGTACTCTGGTGGTCAATAGTTGGCTAACGGCTTCTCAACCTGATCAAGAGGGACGAACTGGTGGTACAGTCGATGGTGCCCTGGCTGCTCGAGCATGGGAACATGCTAGACGCCGTGCTGAAGATGGTTGCATAGTCTTGGGGTATGTTTGTCGATTCTCCTTTGGGGGACCTTTCTAACAGTATGGACAGCTCCCTGCACGAATCGACACCTTCAGTACTTATACCGTTCCTCCAAACCCTTCCATTATCTATCCCTACATCCCTATATACTGCTCTGAACGCTCTCCGACCTTTCATTCACTCTGTTTCGCCACAGAACCACTCGGCCCCACGCCAATCTGCTCTTGGTGTTACCCTGACCCTCACACTTGCCGGAAATCTGACAGCAGCATCACTCGCTTTGTCTGAAGGGGGAATTGATACTTCAAAGGGTCTTCTTAACATCCCAGCCGAGTCAGGATACAGAGCATTCGACGTATTCTACTACCTCCTTACATCGGCCTCCACACCAGCTGAGCGAGAATTTCTGGGACTGAAAAATGCCTCAAGTTACGCCTTGCTCGCAAAATCCGGAACTTACGATCCTCCTTCTTACCTTCCAACTGGAGACGATGCTGCGGCTGCTGACGATTTCCGGGCTTCGTTGAAGGAAATTGGCATTAAAGGAGCAGCACACCGGAATTTGATCTCAATTCTGGCCGGTCTGCTCAAGCTTGGTGATACCTTAAGCTTCAGCTTGGACGAGGATGCTTTGGAGGAAGTCTGCGAAGATGTAGGAGGATTGCTTGGTCTTGAGCCGGAAGTCCTCGTCAACCAGTGCAACACCTCGGAACGGGAGACCTTGATCGGTGGACTTTACGAGGCATTGGTGGACTGGGTCATTCTCAAGGCCAACGAAGCTATTGCTGCTGAGATGAGCCACATTAGAGATAGTGATTCCTCAGAAGGTGGACCAGGAGCCAGGACACCAAATACCGAGGAAGATAACGGTGACACCGTTTGCATTACTATTCTGGAGATCCCGGATGCTACATTGGGTAAAGCAGCAGCCATGCGAGGTGTTTTTGATGACACTCAGGGTATCAACTTCGAGATGAAGGAAGATGGAGTTGATGTGGTCGCGGCAGGCTCCTCGGTTCTTCGCGAGATGCAAAACGCAGTGTCTGAAGTTGGTCCTGATCTTGGAATCATGACTGGACCTGCAGGACGAGAGCGTGAGCATGAGCTTGAAAGACGAGAGGCCGTGCTTGAGAAGGTTGGCAGAGAGGGCGAGGAGGATGGGTTCTTGAAGAAGATTCTGTTCCCTGTGGAAGGCCAAGGTGTGAACTTGGGCCGTCAAGGCCGCATCGATTTGCCAGCTGTCTTGGGAAGCAGTCGTGTGTGGTATCACCTCTCTCTTCATCCTACAGACGAATCACCTGCCAGCTTGGCTGCTCTACCTTCGATGACTTCTGCTTGGTCTGCAGGAACCGTTTCAAGACAACTTCGTGCATGGAGACTTCCTGAATGGGCAAACCGGAGAAACAAGAACCTCGACTTCACGGCCGATTTCGATCTCGAAGAATTTTGCCAACGATACGCTCCTCTCGGATGCAAAGATGGAAAGGATGGTATCGAAAGCTGGATCATGGAGCGTGGGTGGAGCAATGGAGAGGTCGTTGTTGGTACTGAACGCATATGGATGCGAGAAAGTGCTTGGTGGGAAGCTGAGGGTATGCTCGACTTGAAGCCCTCGGATGACCAAGGCTTTGCTGGACTCGGTGCCATGCTTGCTAATGACAACGGCATGGAAACGGGGTATTCTGGTGGACCTCACAACGGCAGCGGTTTTTTCCCTCCCATGAATGAACTGACTCCACATGGAAGCCGTGAAGGACTCATTCGCCAGCAAAGCGGTGCTACCATGCCTCGTAGTGCTTTGGGCGGAGCTCGATCAATTGCTCCAACCAACCGAAATGTCAGCGCTGGTGACTATGGTCTTGGCCTGAGAGGAGACGATGTGAAAGGCCAAGTATACTACACCAACGAGATGGGCGAGCTTGTTGGAAACATGGATCCAGAGCTAGCCGAACCCAAGAGCATCACCACTTCAGACTTGACAACAAGTCGTCGTATCTGGGTAGGTGTCGTCTGGGCACTTACTTTCTGGATTCCCTCGTTTGTCCTCAGATTCGTTGGCCGCATGAAGCGTCCTGATGTCCGTATGGCATGGAGAGAAAAAGTCGTACTGTGCTTTATCATTTTTCTCATCAACGCTACCATTATCTTCTGGATTGTTGGGTTCGGAAAACTGCTGTGCCCAAATTTCGACAAAGCTTGGGATGCGAAGGAAATCGCAACTCATCAAGGAGACTCTGACTACTGGGTCGGCTACCACGGAAAAGTCTACGACATGTCCAAGTTTTGGAAGCTACAACACAGTGACACCGCTATTGAGACTTCAACATCCAACATGCAACCGTTTGCTGGAACCAATGTAGATGCCCTGTTCGTTCCTCCCTTGACTGTTGGATGCCCAGGACTGGTCACAGATACTAGTGTTGTCCTTCTCTCGAACACCACGATCTCCGACTCGTCAGCTATCCATACATCTGGTCCAACATCGGCATATACGGACAGCGCGCTGTACAGTATCAACTGGTACGCAACTAAGTTCTTACCTCGTATGAAGGAATATTATCATGGCGAGTTGGTCATCAAGAAGAAGACTGTCAAGAATGACGGTCAGAATAACAACCACTACTGGTTTATCCTTCATGGCAAGATTTACGATCTCACGGACTACTTCTACACGTTGGACACGTACGACGACTATTCTTCCTACCTGTTCCTTGACAGCACTATCCAAACAATGGTCAAGAATAACCCAGGTCTGGATATCACCAGTGAATGGGAGAAGATGGTGACTGCTGCTGCAAGCAACAGTACTCAGTCCAGCATCATCAAGAACAACTTGAACTGCTTCAACAACCAATTCTATGTCGGTATTCCCGATTTCCGCGATACCATCAAGTGCCAGATCAACAACTACATCTTGCTCGCATTCACGGTCATCCTGTGTTCCGTCATCTTGACCAAGTTCTTGGCCGCTCTTCAGTTTGGTTCCAAGAGACGCCCCAGTCCCCAAGATAAATTCGTCATCTGCCAGGTTCCTGCATATACCGAAGGTGAAGACTCATTGCGAAAAGCTCTTGACTCCTTGACAGCTCTCCAATATGACAACAAGAGGAAGCTCATCTGCGTCATTTGTGACGGTATGATTGTCGGAGGTGGTAACGACAGACCAACGCCAAAGATTGTCCTGGATATTCTTGGAGTTGACCCCAAGATGGATCCTCCAGCACTCCCATTCAAGTCAGTGGGTGAAAGCAGCGAACAGTTGAATTACGGCAAAGTGTACTCTGGTCTATATGAATTCGAAGGCAACGTCGTCCCATATCTGGTTGTTGTCAAGGTTGGAAAGGAGTCTGAGCAATCGAAGAGCAAGCCTGGTAACCGTGGTAAACGTGACTCTCAGATTCTGCTCATGAGCTTCCTCAATCGCGTTCACCATCGGTCACCCATGTCCCCACTTGAATTGGAAATGTTCCACCAGATCAACAACATTATTGGTGTCGATCCCGAGCTTTACGAATATCTTCTCATGGTCGACGCTGATACCAGTGTCCGCGAGGACTCTCTCAACCGCCTGGTCGCAGCTTGTGCCAACAATGCAAAGATCGCTGGTATTTGCGGTGAAACAAGTTTGGAGAACGAAGAACGATCGTGGTGGACTATGATTCAAGTTTATGAGTACTTCATCTCTCATCACTTGGCAAAGGCTTTCGAGTCTCTCTTCGGCAGTGTTACTTGTCTTCCCGGATGGTATGTCCTCAACCACAATATTCCTCATCAAATTCTAACCATGTCACAGTTTTACCATGTACCGTCTCAGAACCGCTGACAAAGGCAAACCACTGATTATCTCGGACGCTATTGTCCGCGACTACAGTGACTGCTCCGTTGATACTTTGCACAAGAAGAATCTGTTGTCCCTCGGAGAAGATCGATACCTCACCACTTTGATGACGAAGCACTTCCCGTACATGTCTTACAAGTTCATTCCCGATGCCTACTGTCAAACAGCCGCACCCGAGACATGGAGTGTTCTGCTATCCCAGCGAAGAAGATGGATTAACTCTACTATTCACAACTTGGCCGAACTGGTCTGGCTTAAGGAGCTGTGTGGTTTCTGTTGTTTCAGTATGAGATTCGTCGTCTTCATTGACCTATTCGGAACTATCATCTTGCCTGCAACTTGCGGATATCTCGGATATCTCATCTACAACGTCGCCGCTGGCAAGGGTCAATTCCCGTTGATCTCCATCATCATGATAGCAGCCGTTTACGGTCTACAAGCTCTGATTTTCATCCTCAAGCGACAATGGCAACACATCGGATGGATGATCATCTATATCCTGGCATTCCCTATCTATTCCTTCGTCCTTCCAATTTACTCTTTCTGGAACCAAGACAATTTCTCGTGGGGTAACACCCGTATTGTCATTGGCGAGAAAGGCAAGAAGCAGATTGTTGCTGTTGAAGACGAAGGCTTCGACCCACGCAGCATTCCTCTTCAACGCTGGGACGACTATGCTCTCTCCAACAACCTTCCCGGTCGTCGCGGCGTCCAAGTTGAGAAGGCTTACGAAGGGTACGATGACCAATACGAGATGGATGACATGAAATCAATGTACTCCTCGGTCAAGCCCGCTTCCACCATCCTGACAGGCTTCCCTCAACGTGGCGGCTACATGCCACCTCAATCCCCCGCTTTCGGCGGCCCTAGACAATCCGTCTACTCCACTAACCCTTACGAACAACACCCCGCTGTCCGCCACCAATCCATGATGTCGCTCGGCGGCGGCCTCCAAGATCGCTCCGCCTCCCCTTACCAAGACTACCCCTCTCAATCTCAACGCCCGAGCATGGTCATGTCGCCTTCCTCTAACGATCTCCTCTCTGGCCAACCCTCTCCTCTTCACGCCTCCCGCAGCCAAATCGGCTTCACAGGCGGAGCCCGCACTCCCATGGGGGCCGAAGCCTCCCTCCGCCCTGTCTCACAGTTCGACTTCCAGAGAGGAAATGCCGGACCGGATGACATGATGATCGTGGAAGCTATCCAGAACTGTCTTCGTGAAGTCGATCTCGACAACGTCACGAAGAAACAGGTTCGTGCTCTGGTCGAGCAGAGATTGCAGACCGAGCTTGTGGGTGAGAGGAGGACGTTTATGGATCGTATGATTGATACTGAGTTAGCTAATATGTAAAATGATATGTTTTCGTCTCGGCGAACGAAACAAGGAAAGAGTCGGGTGGGTGTATAAAATGCATTAGTGGACGTTTTTGATTTGGTATGGAGATCTAGCTCTGAAAGATATGTGTGATGGCTGGTGGGGATCTCTTGGTGTTTAGGGTGTTGTTTTGTTTTGCTTTGGATGTTTGTAGTATCTTGGAGACATATATCAGTTGCATAATGAGTACTGAGGTACAATACAATCTTTTGAATATCACGTCTGGTTCCCGTCCGTGGTGGTTTTGCTCCCTCGTAATTTTCGCCTTAGAAGAATTAGCTTTTGTACTATCCTCGCATGGTGGACTGTATTAATGAGCCTTTGAAGGGGGAATATGAATCATTGATATGTATTAAATACTTTTCAGTAGAAGCGAAGCGTGCGTCTCGCGCGTTTGTTAGGTGTGACTTTCACAGTCCGCTAATCTCTAGGTACTGGTTCTGACGTTACGGCAACTTTAGTTTGATACCAGGTCAGTGCATTGCTTCTCTATCAAATATCGGTCTATTTCACTTGTCTTTCGCTTCCTGAGATCATGAGAACGATAGAAGTCTTCGCCTGCTAAACGCATGCTGCGCGAATCCACATTTTCTTGGCGAGTGCTGATACATGTTCGCACGCAACAGAATGAACCGGGCTTCGAATGTGATGTTCACTCATTTCCATCCTCCAGCACAGAATTCCAATACTTGCTCACAGAACCGAGCTTGTCTTGAGTTTCTGCAGGGCTTCCGAAGCAAGGTCCACAGCCGTCATCGCCATACCCATCCCAGCTTGATACCCAGTCCCCCCAGCACCATAGTTGTGTACAACAAGTCTCCCTTCGGTTCTCACTTCCGCCTCTATTCTACAGCCACCTTCCCTTGATGGTCTCAATCCGGCAGCTACAGCAAGAATTTCCGTCGTCTCGGCACCTACAGCTGGCAAAAGCTCTTTTGTCCTAGTTAGGATCGATTCCGTTTCACTGGCATACACATCGCCTGATCTGCCTAGAATCAACACCCAAAAATTCTGAAGGAGATGAAGCTACTCACGAGTTCCCTTTCTGCATATACCCACCGAGGATAACATGACCTCCCGAATTCGGCCTCGGAATCACGTACGTCTCATAGCCGTCCCCATGCCTCATGATATTCTCCTTGACATTCAGCGCCCTGACAAGAACGACCTGCCCTCTCGTCGGGTACGACCGCTGATCCTGTACACCTTTCAATGTCCTGGCTGCGTTACCGATGCAGTTGAAGACGATCGCTGTTCGTGAGGATAAAAATGCGGCATCGAGAGAATCCAGGCGCCGCCGCACGAATTGAATGGATCCATATGCTGGTAACTGCAGTAGTTTCGCAAGGTGTTCAAGATGTGCTGGTGAGTTGATGGTGATGGTTGTGAATGTGATTCCGAATTCCACGCCAGAAGGCAAAGTTTCTCGGGGGAGGATAACGAGCTACTTCATATCTCAGCATCACGATTTTAAGCATATAAGTACAATAGGGAAGATGCTTACATCTTTGAGATACGTGCTCATGCTTCTGATTTTTTCCGCATCAGGCGCTTTGTCGAAATACTCTGTCGATTTCGTCTTGGCCAAATACTTCGCTTCGGGCGATTGCTTTTCAACGAGCTTCCACATCTCGAGATAACCGGCTTTATCCCATTTCAATGCATTTGCGTCGTTGCCGGAGATGGCTGAGAAGTTGCCTCCTGCCCTAGTAAGTAAATTAATTACTTGTTGAATTCGATGCTGATAGACTTTTGAGAACTTGAATCAGGTTGTTGTCTACACGACCACGACGTACCAAGGAGAGGTGTAATTAATGGATTTGTCTCCTGGGAGATGTTCTGCTATGATGGTGATCATGGATCCATATCCTCGCCGAGAAAGCTCGAGAGCGATATCTAGACCGATGATTCCTGCTCTGAGCTGAATGTTAGTGATCTGTATGTTGAGAATATTGATTTTGAGAAGACTTTTTCTTCTTACCCGAGAATTACAATTGAGTCCCGCGCCATTTGAAGGAAATGTTGAAGAGGACAAGATAAACAATGATTATTTGCGACTGCTTTTCTGGTTGAATGACAGGGTATTATACAGATTGTGAAGTTGCTTGAAAGTATTTGTAGTCATAGGCATGGATACGGGCTTTCCACTTGCAGTCAGTATTGATGTGGAGTAGGAATGCCGAGCTGCTGCTGATTGGCGGCATCCCGCAGAGTGGAGAACGTTTGGTACCCAGGAACACCTACTCGCCCAAGGATTGCTGAACGAGTCGGAAGGGATGTGGCAAGTTTCTGTTGATACCGGCTTCATCTATGATAGACAAACATGGTTGTAATCTAATGAAGAGAGCAGAGTAGTCAAGCAACTTGGAAGCATTACTCGAGGATCTCGAGACCAGAAGGGGGCCAAGCGGACATGCGGCCGCTCTTCGTCTTGCCTCTCAAACTCTAAGTGAACTCCACTAAGATAGACTGTACATACTCCTCCAAGGTGTGAGAGTGCGGCCTCTGCAGGCAACCCAGGATTAGATTCAATCGTCCTCTTGTGACATGCGAACCACGAAGTGCCAAAGCCCAACACAAGATGGACAGGCCTGCTGGGTCTGGGGCCCTTCAGTTACCACCAACCATCCCACCAGGACCAGGGCCACGCAAGTAAGTGCTATTCGGGAACCAATCAGTTCCTTCCATTCATTCGCAACATGTACATACTCTCGATTTACCCCGTCGTTCTGAGTAACTGTGCTGACTCCTTGATTAGATATATGAGCAAGAGGCAGAGTGCATGTGATGCTTGCCGCGCTCGGAAATCCGCTTGCCAGATAGAGACGAGCCCACCTTGTCGTCTTTGTATTGCTCACTCAAAGCCATGTACCTTCAATGGTCTCAAGATTGCAAGACGACCTCATAGGCATCCGAAGCCGAACCAGAATCAAAGCCTGACCCCTCCGTCGGCTGTTGAAGATAGCACGTCACTTGATTTCCCCCTCCAACCACCGTCATGGGATGCGTCCAGTCACAATGAGAATTCTCCGAGTAGCTTTACGTTCCAGGAAAGTGACTGGAATGCACTGTTCTCGGGTGGAATGGATCACTTCGTAGATGATACACTATCTATGGATCTGGCTGCGGATATCAATCAGCTATCCGATCAAGACCTAAGTATGGCCATGGAAGGTCTCAACGATGCATCTTTTCAAGACGTCTTCGCCAGGAGCCCTCACGCCGAGGTGCAAGAGAGATCGCTGGACAATCTGCCCTCGATGGCTGCTGAATTGTGTGGCTTGACGGGAGATATGGACCCGTATGTCCTGCGCCGGTATCGATACAACAAAAACGGCGAATTTGAGTTTTCCAAGCTTTCGATAAGAGCTACTCAAGACGAATCTATGCCTGTTCAGTTCTTACTTTCTCCAACCGAGGTCAGTTTCTCCTTGCTCTTTCAAGTTGCATGGTCTGTATCCCCAGGATTGGTGTGTTCGGATCAGAAATACCTATTCACAGACTGTGGTAGAGTTTCATACTAAAGTGCCAAGTAGTTGAGTTCTGCGTCCCGTGCAGAATCCGAGCTGCAAGAGGGCGGGCTCCGCTCTGTAGATAGTGATAGAGATCAGCTTTCCGGATTGATACCGTTGGAGATCGGTACACGCCTTATTCAACTATTCCTCAGATTTATCTGCCCACAGTTCCCTATCCTATCGGGGAATTTGCCTCCAGATCCAGGAGGAGCGCCGTAGGTCCTCCCCGCTGCTCCTTTGCCGGGTACCTTCAGAATTGCAGCTTATTATTTTCATGTTACTGGCCGATTGTATTGCTTCGCGTGTTGGAAGATCGCTAACCCCCCTCGAGAGTCCATCTTCTAGCTGCCATCTATTGTGTCGCACAGCCTTTCGCTATATATGACGACCGTCTCTGTATCGATTTTGCATACAAGCCACCTCCAGCCGAAACTCTCTTCAATATTTCATGGAGATCTCTGAATCGTGCTCTCCATATGCCTACAATTGCGACAATTCAGTCGGGGCTAATCTTACTGCTCCGACCCCCTGTTAATGAGCTGGTTCTTGACAGCGCCTTCAAGTGGACGCTCCTGGGTACGGTTGTCTCTGCCTCCCAGAGCATAGGCCTTCATCTCGATGCGAGGTCTTGGAAGCTCCCACAAGAAGAGGTGCTCTTACGAAGGCGGATATCATGGACCGTCTTTGCATTTGACAAGTGGCTTGCTCTCAGCCTTGGACGCCCATGTCATATCAACAGACTCGACTGTGAGTGGTTCGACCTTCTCTTACTTCTGGATCGCTGTGGGCATCGAACGCACACAACCTCTTGCCTTGAATCTTGTTTACTAACGTGGCCCGATTCGCAGGGCTGGTTGTTGAGTTAGAAGATGTAGATCTTGAAACTGATGTTGGATTCACTCGGGCCGAGCTCTCTATCTGTCTAGAGATTTCGAGATTAACTAGCATCTTGGACCGTGTGCTGGTAGAACTGTAGTAAGTGGCCTGTATTCAGATTAACCATCGACTAACGCTTTCAAGTTCCATTAGAACGGCTATGTCTCTCGCGTCTGATCACAAAGTCACCTTGAAAGTGTCACAGTCGCTTCTCGTACTTCTCACGAGCTGGTATCAGAGCCTGGATCCTTTCTTCCACTCTACCACGGCTGAAGACCTATCGGGGGAGCCGGACCCTAGATTCTTGATTCATCTCTCTTACCATGCGGTCAAAATAACTATCTTACGCGCACTGCTTCGGCCGTTTTATCGCGCTGGTGTAACTGCGCCCAAGGATCCCACAGAACGCGCAGAATGGGAATCTGCTAAATATCATGTAAGCTATACTTCGGACACAGATTGGAAATTATTCTTCTGCCAATTTCTCTGCAGACAGTGGCTGTATCTTATGGATAGTTGTCAACTTTGTCCTAAATACCCGCCTCCCCAGTTTTGCAATGGCTAACAGCTCGGGCACGTAGAGTAGGTTGGGCGCTCAGATGTGTGCAACAGCAGCCGTTAAGCTTGTGTCCTCGCTCAGAGCAAGCCACTACCAAGCTTTCTGGTCCCCTTGTGAGTACCATACCACGAATCATTGTGGCATTGCTGATTCCCGAAGGGTGCAAAACACATCTTGCCATGATCACAAACCTTCTATGTCTTCTCGCCATCACGAGCTCAAGCGAAGAATTCCCGGCAGCCCTGTCTTCCTTGAATCAGGCCCGAGCAATATTCAGGGTCCAAGCAAGGAGCTGTCCTATGATTCAATTTGCCTTGCTCAGAATAGATGCTATATTCTGGGTGGGCTTCGATGCTGTCATTGACAGCAGGAATAACGACAATGAGCACTCTTGATTCTCCAAGTTGTAGAGTGATCATCACATTCTTCGACTGTCGACCCCATGTCGCCACCATTTGTAATCTGCTCACTTGAACGGAAATGAGAGTTTGGGGTGGTATCTCAATTTGTCTACATTCGACCGCGTTCATACAATATAACAGTCAATTTCGGCTATCTTTCCAACACCCTGACTCCGAATGCGCCTGCTGGAGCATCAAGCAGGTATACTCGACATACTCCTGAGATTTAGACAGTCCTCTCTCTGGGCAGTTGTAATGAGCGAATGCATGCGGTACACCCGGGAAACGCCTCACGACAACAAGATTCCCCGCCTCTTCAAGCAAGCGACCATAATATTCTCCCTCGTCTCTCTCTACGTCGAACTCCGCCGTGATAATTAAGGCTGGGGCTAGATTCGAAAAATTAGGAGCCAACACTGGAGTCATTCTCCAGTCATTGAGACGTCTTGTCCGCATAACTAATGAGCGTCAAAAAACCACCGCACATCTTGGAGTGGCGCTGATACATACCCGGATCTTCGCCGATGAAGTAGTTCAGGAACCATGACTCCCTTGCCAATGGGCCCCATGGCATGTCTGCAAGATCAACCACACTTTGGTAATCGGAAGTTACCTTCCCATCGGGATTTAAAGGGCAATAACGCATATCGGTTGCAGGGACGGTGAGTAGCTGGAGTCTCAGCGGCAACCCCTCGTCTCTTGCAAAGTGCGACAGCACAGCCGCCATGTGGCCACCTGCTGATAATCCGCCAATGGAGATGCTATTCGGCTTGACTTTTAATGTCTTCGCTTGGTCGACGATCTACAAAATCAGCGAGATGTTGAGCAACTGGTGTGAAGGAGGCTTCGGTACCCATTTTATGGAGTCCCAACAGTCATATATAGCTGTCGGAAATGGAAATTCTGGTGCAAGTCGATAACCTATGTCAACAACCACCATACCGACTTTGTTGCAGACTTGACGACACCAGCTCTGCTCGCTAGTAAGCCCTCCAAGGACCCAGCCTCCTGCTCAAGAGGATCTATTTCAGCTCTTGTGTTCAACGAATAGGCGTAATTGCCTACACAGCTTCCCGTGCGGGAACAAAGTACATACCTCCGTGCATATTTACATGGACAGGAAATGGGCCGGTACCCTCTGGAGTATAAACTCTACAGGTGATCTCGCCTCTAGGGCTTGATACGGGCACCACCACATCTTGGACCTGATGGACCTCCGGTCCTATTTTGAATGTCAGTCTTGAAATATCAAAATATGGTTGCAACGTACCGCGCCAAGTTGGATACGTGAAGCTGTATTTCTGTGGGTCACTACGGAACTCCTCGATTGTAACCGTACTGGCAGGAACTACTTTTGAGCCATGTGAATTCCAAAGCTCTATCCATTCGGGATCGAGCCCTTTTCGAAATTTGTCGGGAATCTGGTTCGAATTCCTACCGGCATGGGCTAACGAAGTCACCGGCAGATTCAAGGTGACCTGACATTCAGTTCTCGTGGCCATATTTGCCACCTTAATACGTCGAAAAGACCCCAGGAGCTTCGCTTTTCAGGTCGAAGGGAGCAGAACAGAACAGATGCTCTTTTTCTGTTAATCAGTAGTGGGGTCTTCGATATACCTCGACAATCTAATTGTAGGCCAAATGCCAACTGCCATTGACGCATTCTGATTGGCGGCATTCTTCGGCATCGACTAGCTACTGCTTATCTTCGGTTAGCTACCCCTAATCTTCGCCTCCAGCTGTTGTGTACAGGGATGTGTGGGCGAAAATGCGTGTTAACCGAAGGGTGGGGGATAGAAGAATGCCTATCTCTACGACTCCGCTCGATCGAGCACTGACTGAAAGTGATGATAGTCGACGCAGTGCATGCTGCCACGGGCTACTACACGGAGAAACCCCTACTGCTCAAGTATATATAACATGTAGCTGCACATCAACTTTTGAGCGCGATCGAAATCAAGCAAAAGAACGCTCCGCCACCACTCACCCTTTGGGCTCAGATATCCCGCCGCAGCATGTCGACAACCAAGCAATCCGAGTTGCCTGTACAAACTACAGTAGCTACCTCCGATAATATGGCTGGTGAATTATCTGCACATTCTATCGCAGATTCGTCTAGCCAGCATCTTCGCAGAATCCCTGACCGGATTCCGTGGGTGGTTTTCCTGATTCTCATCGTTGAGCTTGGGGAGCGCTTCACGTATTTCGGATTGAGTGGTCCACTACAAAACTACATCAAGTGAGGCTTAAACCATCTTCCTGAGCACAAGTCAATGATCCTAACGACATTTAACAGTAATCCTTATGACCCAGGATCCGACCTGCCTGGAG
Source organism: Cadophora luteo-olivacea (assembly GCA_026120085.1). Classification (NCBI taxonomy): domain Eukaryota; kingdom Fungi; phylum Ascomycota; class Leotiomycetes; order Helotiales; family Ploettnerulaceae; genus Cadophora; species Cadophora luteo-olivacea. Next base: position 105,248 of record JALRMC010000002.1, read on the forward strand.
CTCTTGGCCGTGGACAAGCCACAGCATCTGCACTTGGAAACTTCTTCAAGTTTTGGGCTTATGGCTCAACGATAATTGGGGCTGTCGTTGCTGGTAAGCTTCTCAACATTGATACTCGCCTACATGCATGATCTGACACTTCATCAGACCAATTTCTTGGAAAGTTCAAGACTATTTGTCTAGCATGCTTCATCTACATTGTTGGCCTTACCGTCTTGGTCACAACTGCGATACCATCATCGATCCATTCAGGGACAGCTTTCGGCGGATTGATTGCATCGATGGTCATCATTGTAAGTACAACGTCCCTCAGAATGTTCTTCCTTCGGCCATGCCTACCAGTGGCATGCGTGTCCGGAAATATTCTCGGCTCAAAACAGGGAAATATGGTGCTGACAATATGGTTATGGTAACAGGGTCTGGGAACCGGTGGTATTAAAGCAAATGTTACACCGATGTGTGCCGAGCAGTACAGGAGAGAATTCGCATTTGTGAAGCTTCTGAAGTCCGGCGAGTATGTCATCGTTGACCCCGAGTTGACAGTCGAAAGAATGTTCATGTGGTTCTACTTCGCCGTGAACGTGGGTGCGCTATCTCCCCTGATCACCGTCAATGTCGAGGCAAATGTGTCTTTCTGGCTCGCATATCTCATTCCTCTGATGTAAGCACCTACACACCTCTTGTCCACGCGTAGGAACTACTGCGCTTGCTCTGCGATACTGACAAATGTAGAGCGATTTCCATCTCGGCCGTCGTCTTTGTGACGAGCAATAAGCTGTTCTACAAGACAAAGCCCCAAGGCTCTGCTATCGTGGACGCAGCTCGAATTATTACCGTCGCCGTGAAAGAAGGAAGTTTCGAGAAAGCGAAGCCGTCAACCATGCAAGCATCAGGAAAGGAGAACAAATACCCACAACCAGAGATATATACAGACGAGCTTGTTGAGAAAGTCCGTACCGGAGTCACAGCTTGCAAGTTCTTCGTCTTTCTTCCGCTCTACTTTGTCAGCTGGATCCAGATCTGGAACAACCTCATCTCGCAAGCTGGGACGATGGCATTACACGGAACACCAAACGACTTGCTTCAAAATCTGGACCCTATTGCTCTGATTATATTCATTCCCCTGTTGGACTTTGTTATCTACCCATGCTTGCGCAAGTACAAAATCAACTTCCGCCCAGTTGTCAGAATCACAACTGGCTTCATCATGGCCGCTTTGTCGATGGTGTATGCTGCTGTCTTGCAACACTATATCTACAAATCTCCACCAAACTCGATTCAGTAAGTTTCACCTAATTCATGAAACGCGTATGACTAGAAATCTCATTCAAATACTTGCAACTTGATCAGAGCTCAATTATTCGAACAATACTGATTGTGTATACAGTGTCTGGATCCAGGCTCCAGCCTACATCCTCGTAGCCTTCTCGGAAGCGTTCGTTATCGTAACGGGTCTCGAGATCGCATACACTAAAGCGCCCAAAACACTCCGATCCTTGGTCTCGTCATTCTTTTGGGTCACTATTGGCATCGCTGCTGCTATCTGTATCAGCCTTACTCCTGTTACGAAGGATCCGGACATTCTTTGGATGTATACATCTCTTGCTGTCATTACTTTCGTTGGCGGCTGCGCGTTCTATGCTTGCTTTCGAAATTCGCTCGAGCCTGTACCGGTTTTGGAAGCAGCATCTAGTGAAAACCCGGCTGAGAATATGGATGCAGCTGCCATGGGAGTCGGGAAGACTGAGGTAGTTTAAAAAGGCGGAGTTCGTATCACGCACGTTCAGTAGCAACAAATGTTAGCATTAACAATTCACATCATTCGATTATTGGAAAGTTGATTATCCCGCTACGTTGGCTTCAAGTTCGATTCCCTTCTTATCGATATCTGACCGTGTATTTTATTGGTAAGAAGCATTCGAGAAGCTCAGATGTGCCCGGCATGTGAATTTGAGTTTCTACTCGCTTCATTGTTGACACGAGCTTATGGCACATTTGTTTCTAAGCCTGCTTTACTCTTCTGCGTCCTGTGTATCGATTCAAATATTGGATAAAATTCCTTTTGGATCCTCTGTTGCGACGAAACAAAACCTACGCTTCGCCGCTGGGCCGTCAGGTTTTTTCTTCCCGCGTAATTTCGAGTAGGCGAAAATTTCCTAGGTATGACTCCGAAGACTGCTTTCCTGCGCATCAAACGCTCCCAGTGTCTTAGACCATCTGATAATATTCACATAATTCTATCGGCGAACTATCTATTTCAATACCAGGACTGGGCAATACGAATATCCTCTATACACAATCATGAAGGAAGCGATGTGTAACGCAATCCAGAAGTTCTTTCTCCCACCCGAGAATTTCACGTAGATAGACATCAAATGTGAGTCAGAAGCGAGTTGCACTTATTCTGTTGTTGGATGCCCAACAAGAGTGCTGTGGATTCTGCGCCGAGGAAAATCGATGTTAGTGAGGACGGTCATCTGGACATGAGCTGAGGGCGCGCGAATGTATGGATTAATTTCCCAGTCCTCTCATCCGACTGTTAGACCATAACATCATTCTTGCTCTTTAATCTTTGTCTCTTTCAGACAATGCTGGTCTTTGTTGTATTCGTTCCAAGAAATGCAGTCAGCCTCCTCGCGCCGCTTCTATGCCGGCATACTTGAGACAAGAAAGACCGTCAAGACATAAAGGTACGAATAAGCATCTCTTCTCACAAGCTCTCATGGTCAAGCAGCCCGAACGTCTCTTTGAAACGTTGCTTACACCATTCGGATCTCCAGCCAGATATCGTGACTTTTGCTGGAGCGGTTGACCAACTTCGACGACGATCCAAGAGAAGCAGTGTGTGGAAATGAACTGATGTCTTGCCAGTTTCCATCCCCTTTTCTGAAGCATCCAACTTCAGGAAAGGATCATTAGACATTTCGGACTTCAGGGCGCGGAAGCATTTATTCAAGTGGTTGCCCTGGAACTGCTGATGTATTGTGGAATTTTGAGGTCGTAACAGAAGTGAACCATGACTGTATGTAACACTCCTACTTCTTCCTCAAGATTGGAGTGCTTGACCATGAGTTGCTTTTTTTATTTTCCGGATCTTGTGCTTGGTATCTGACTTTGATCGAGCTCAGAGTTGTTTGCTGGAATTGGGACATTTCGTCTGACTAATGGCCTTGATGACCGGGAGAGTGCCGATGCCACTACGAATGTTGACAGTACCATGATGGAATCAAATAAGCAAATTTTACATCCTCCTCGTGGTCAAGTAGTCGCATTCATTTCCGGCAATCTACTAACATCCTCCAGGCACCAAGTGACCATGACTGACAAGGATGACCGATTGATTTCAATGATTGTCCACCCAGCAAGAGGAAACCAGTGTGTGAAACGGACGCGGCCGCCAGGGCCCAGGTGGCTAGTGAATGGACTAACATTTACTCGATTTCGTGCGAACATCCATTGCCTCGTATATGTATTTTCGATTGACCTAGACGAGCGATGAGGCACGGCAGAACGATGTATTGCGGACCTTGGGGCTGTAATGACATAGATTCCAATCTTTCCGACGGCGCTTGGAAGGCCGATAGATGTAAGTACTCATCTCCTTGAATTCAATATTCTGATCACGGGGACCCTTCTTTTGAAGTCGGGCTCATTTTTTGGTTAATGTTGAATTGCCTCCAGTATCGCTGTCAAAGAAAGCTGGCTCAAGAAGCTCGCTGAACGGCAAGATACTAAAACCAAACAAAGTGCGCCCACAGGCCCCATAAAGGTCGGGGTCGAACATGTTTGCGTTCACATGTTTGCGAGAACCTAGTCTGGGGATGAACACACTCTTCTCTATACGCTACCTATTAATGGTATCCCAAAGTATCGTCCTCATTGGCTAAATACGTAAATATCGAATTGGCTTTCAAAATCCAACACAGCTCGAATGTCTCGTACTCAAAGTCTGAAATCAAATACCGACAATTCATATCAAGCTTCATCCAACATAATACTCCGAGCTACTTGAGATAGAATAAACAAAGAATTAGAGCTCAAGCTGGCAGTCAACGACGCCATTTCATAGTGACGGGTGGGAGCGTGCTTCCTTGGCCACCCTCTCAACGTCCAAACGGAATAGAACGGACTTAGAGTTCATATAGATCGCAAGCTCCTGAGAGCAGACGAATTCCGCCAGAATTTCAGAAGAACTACTATTGACAGACATGGAAACGCGAGAAATGATCGCCATTTCATCATTTGTTCGACACTTGCTGTGACGTCAAAGTGTCAGACTAATTGCACATCCCTGCAAACCTTCAATGTTGACTTCCATCGCGTCGATCGAACGCGTCCTTTCTTTACTTCCAAAAGAAACCCAAACATTGCATCATAAAATCAGTCCATCTATCAAACAATCATCCAGTCTACTCTTTAATTTTTATTTGCACTTCTAAGGCATTGATCGCAAGATGCCTCGAGTAACACGCAGTTCGGCAAAAGCGCCTGCACCGAAATCGACCGCTAGCAAAGACTCCGCACTACAGCCGAAGTCCCCCAATGTTCGGAAGCGACCACGCAACAATGCTTCTGATAAAGATAAGCCGCAGGATGCAGAAGAGCCGAGAGCTGTGAAGAAGACGAAGACAAAGACCAAAACGAAGAATGCTCAAGGTTGGAATGTTAGCTGGAAATACTCGCTGGTCTGCACGAGTCGATATCAACCTGTGGATGCATCATCGTACTCTCTTGAGCTCAATTACCATCAAAATCCTAACCAGCTCTTTGCTACTTTCGAGTTCGGTGATCTGAGAGGCGTTATGCGCTTGTGTCCTGAGAAAGCGTTATCTTCTAAAGCAGACTCGGACGAATCAGAGGACGGGGACGAGGAGGATGAAGAGCCGAAATTGCTGATGCTCGACGAGTTTGAGAAAGCTTGTGAGCTCGCCGATGATATCAAACCTGGTCCTAAGGCCAAAGAATGGCTTATGAGATGGCGAGGTAAAGATGATGACGATGTGACAGGAGGAGAAAGTCGAGCTCAAGGGCTATTCATATTCAAGTACGACGGAGAGTCTTCAACCGACGACTTCAAAGGTGTGAAGGTCACATTCTCCATGCTTCACAAAGACAAACATCTCCTCTTCGAGGGTACCAAGAAGTCCACCCTAGCCGGTGAACCTCGTAAGCTAGACTTAGACACTGAATGGAAATCTCTCTCCCTCGAAAGGTGGGAAGTCGATAAACCTCGCGATACCTCCGACGACTGGAGTTTCTACGGCCTGCCTCCAACATGTAGCTGGAATCCACCTCCAGGAGGCGTCATCAAAGCGAAGAACAAACCTGGTCTAAACCCAAGCGCGTACCCAAAGCCCAAATCAGCTTTCGTTGAAGCTCCACCTCTGTTCGCATGGGATGTATCCGGTGCTTGGGATATCACGCCCTCGGATCATGATACGTTGAGGAATTTCAAGATGACGATTTACATGGCGAATAACCCTTTCCATTCCAAGACTGGTCGTCAGCTTTGGGGTAACTTCGAGATCGGCTCTGGTATCGTAGGAGTCGTTAGGTTATGTCCTGCTATGCCAGAAGACCGCAAGGAATGCTCACTCGACGAATTTGAGAAGGCTTGTGTTCTTGACGATGGAGTCTGGCCCGGCGCTGTGACAGAAGGAGGAACGCCCAAATGGCACTTCAGATGGCGAGGTGTAGATAAGAATACCGGTGTTACAGAATCGACTGGTGACATCAAGAATACTGAGATTATCTTTGGTCGGAACGGTGATGGGACAATCTCTCTCCGTGGATCTTTCATGTGGGATTGCGAAGAGATGCCCATCATAGGCATCAAGAAAGGGATTGGGAAGCCGCGGAGCATTGTGGCGCCTACGGTGAACAGAGCATGGGATGCGTATGCGTCACGGGTCTTCTTTGGTGTGAGTGGGACAAGACTTTCATAAGTCTATGACCCTGTGGCCGAAGAGGAGGAGGAAGAGAGAGCTCGAAACGCACCATGCTCTTGGGTGCGTCCTGTGTATCCTCCTGGTGGGATACCTGATTACATTGAAGAGCGCCCAAAGTGGGCGTGGGATGTAGCTGGAGAATGGGTCGTCGAATCTGCTCCTCTCAGGACAGAGCTTGGGATTCCAGCCACTGCAGACCTCACTATCAGCGTCAGGTTTGCGAATAGTCCACATGTTGGACCACACAGTCGCCGGCTGTACTCCGTCTTTCGCCTTGGTGATGTTCTGGAGGGATGTATGCGTTTCGCACCCGTATCATCCACTCCGAACCTCCTTCCCGACTCATTGGTTGATTTCGAGAACGATACGCATCTGCACGATGGCGTTTGGCCTGGTCTGCAACCGGAGGGTATCCAGATGTGGAAGATGCGGTATCGAGCTCTGGATCAACGCACTCAAGAGATTGATCCCGTGGCTGATGAGAAGCAGACTACTGTTGAGTTCAGTCTGGGTGAAGGTAAAAGGCTGAGAGTGAGAGGGTTAATGGTAGTAAAGGAGAGGCCGCTGGCGCTTGAGGCGACGAGAGTGATGGAGCAGAAGTATACGGGTGGAAACGAGGCGACTGCTGGGTCGACGTGGCAGAGGTATAATAAGAGCAAGACAGAATCTGGCTCGAGTACTATATCTTAAGTGTTCTACCACGTTATGCCATGTTGAGGTAGGTCTAAGGTGATTGTTGACACAGTTGGCTCTGAAATGTTGTTTGTGCCTCTAGTTGGACTTTGGTTTTGTCTGATTGTCGTTTTTGGACTTTGTTTGTATTTCGAATTTGTTTTTATCCCGCTTAAGAGGTTGGTACCAGCCCAGCCAAACTGTATAACAAAGCGATGTTCCTGTTGCTGTATATCAAGATGTTAGATGAAGGGCTCACCTGGGAGGAATAAAATTGCCTAGCTGTAAATTGTACTATTAGCACTTTCATCATGATAGCTCATTGGGCTTATTTTCCTTGACGTTGATCGAATGGGATATTCGGAGTGGCCGCGCAAAATATCGAGTGGATTTCTTTCGTTCTATGCTGCTCCCAATGCTCCATGGGTATCTAACAGATAGCAATCATAATCCATAGCATTCATCGAATCCAGAACTCCAGTAAAATCCATGCCAATATCCATTCGTCCATTGCTGGTAGCGAATCTTCCGAGATCCGCGCCTGCGCTTCGAGACCACTAGCAGGATCAAGCATTCCCGATATTCTCAAGGATGCGAGCCACGCTTCTCACACCAATGAGAGAATTCTCGTCTGGTCCCCGCCCAGGCGTCCACTCCGCATGAGCGAAATCTATAACCTTTACAGCGTATATCTTCGGTCCTAGAACCTCATCCTCGTCAAATTCGGAGCTTTCTCCGTCTGTGTTAGACAACGTAGCTGGAGAGCGGCTTGCTTCTTCCATAGCGGCTCTAAGAGCAACACCATCGCCCTCAAACACGAAGAGCAAACTTGCGGAGAACATGCGACTCTCCTGTGCCTCCATAACGGCCTGGATCCTTCTCACATCGGTCAGAAAAGCTTGTGAAATCAACCTCCCCAATTCCTCATCTACGCCTGCACTTGGCGAGAAGATGAAGTTCCTGAATGCCTCCTCAATATTCGAGGTTTGTACCGAGACACGTCCGTAGTTTTTGTCATAGATCTTGAAACCTTCCTTATCGATATTTGGACCCTTTGCGCCTTCACCATGCCAGACTCGCATTCCAGCTATTCGGAAACCAAGATCTTTGTGTGTAGTCTCCGCTGTGACTTTGTTGAAGCGGATACGCTTCTCCTCTTTGGCATCATCGGCCCATAATCGCACGCCCAGCTTCACATCTAGAATATTGGGCTTGACAAAGCCATGCGCAGCATTCTCGAGCACAACGGCTAGATCCGTAACGATTTTCTTGCTCGTCTTTGCCGGGACCACAACCTCGGGAATCGAGTGCTTGGCTATCATCACTGCCTCTGCCTTGTCCAGCGCCTCTTCGTTCCTCTCGAAGACAGCCAAGCCGGACGCTTCTATGGTTGTTCCATTATGATGTTCGTAATGCTCAGCTGCTGGTGCATGCTTCGCAAGCAAAACTGCGCCAGCTTCCTCGATCGTTGTGCCATTTGGGTGTTGGTCGAGGATCAGAGTGCCCATATAAGTTGGCATGAACTCGGCGAAGTCAGGATGGTCAGCTACAGAGGAGTCGTAGAAAGCGACTTCAGCCGGTGTACAAGGCTTTATGAAGAGTGTGCCATCGACATCTGAGAGAGTCCCATCACTGCGCGACCTAGTCAGCAGAGCCTTCTGGGTGGTGGGGGTAGGTTTGCTCATGCAACGTACTGTCCCGCGACGGCTTGATTGTAGTCGATCAGATCTGCGTGGGTAGGCAACGGCTTTGCCATTTTCCTGACTGACTAGAGTAGAGTCGCGTTCGCTATGACTCTATCATGATGGAAGGGAGAAGTATTAGAAGAAAGGGCTTGGGTGCGCGGGCGGCAGGATCTTGCGCGGACTTTGCGCAAAAGCAACGCGCTCGGGCGAGAGTGAAAGAGTGTAGTAAGGCTGAGTAAAGAAGGAATGGAAGGCGAAGGGGGCGTGTGGGCGGTACTGTATGTGTTGGCTTCGTGGCTTCAATCTAGGGCATAGATTCGTGCCAGCGTTCAGCAGGCTTGTATCAGCTGTGATTGGGGGTCACTTGGGGTGGTGTTGATGCAGGTAGATGCAGGTAGAGGGTAGGGTCCACGCAGAAGAGAAGAGTTGGAGGGAGGGGTTCTTTCAAGCGTCTATTGAGTTCGTCAGGGGGTTGTAGACGCTGGGAAGGCCATGATAGGGCGGTGAACTGGTGCTGGGGTCGAGGTTGAGTTACTGTACCCAGGCAAGCGAGACGCTAAAGCAAGCACTGCGGCAGGCGGGAAGCTCAGCCACAGTGACGGTAATTCCCTGTACGTATTAGCGCACGAGGTTGACTTCAAGACTGTCAACTCAAAGTCCAATCCAATCCAATCCTTCATACTCTGATTGAATACACCTCCACCAACTATTGCCAATCAAGGTGAAACAAACACAGCAAAAGTTGCTGTTTGCTCTACATATCCAAGCAAGGATTCGAAGTAAGTACCCGAAGATCAGCCAAGCTCTTCTCCACATACTCCACGTTCCTAAGGCCGGAATCAACATTGAACAAGGAAGCAAAGATCACTTTGTTTGCATTCAAGGTGAAAACATCACAAACAAAGTGACAAGTCAAGCCAAGGATCAGGATATCCCGCCCGAGGATACGTAAGTTGACACTTTGAAAAAAGCTTCACCTTTCCTTCATCTCACAGAATTCGGGGTTGATCACCTCTGTTTACTTCCTTCCCCTCTCAACATCACCGCTTTTTCGAATTCACTCGGGTAGGAAGCTATACGCTTCTCAGACTACTCTTCTACCGCGCAAATAATCTCTCAGCTCATCAGATCTCCGAATCTCTGCATCATCTCCACCAACCTCAGCGCCTTCATTCTCCCCATACTCTCAGGTACGTGCATGAAGCTGCACAGCACAGCCTTGATGACTCTCGTTTCACAGGCCCAAATAGCGCTGTCACTCAGCAATTCCAAGCCAATACAACGTTAATTTGTTGTCTTCTCTCAAGTCGATACAAAACTGACTAATACAGATCTGACAACTGCAAAAATTCCCTGCCAGCAGCCCACCATGTCCAGCCCTCCTAGCGATGCCCATCTATCTCGGGCTATCAGTGAGATCGATCTCAATGCGGCCTTGAAGGCAGTCCAGGCTCAGGGTGAGACTGGTCCTCGATACTCTGCAGACACGTTACTCGCACTCCGGCCAAAGACCTCACAGGACAAGCATGCCGAACATGTCGAAGTCGCGGAGATCTCACATGACACCGAAGGTCTGATGACTCCCCCATACCATGCGTACCCGAAGCCTCCACCTCCTACACCTGCGACACCAATAAATGGAGCGCAAGCCACTGTTGGTGAAGCTGCGAGTACCGATGTTCCTAGCACTAATGGCTCCGGCCCAGTTGTCGTTGCGGATCAGCCGAAGAAGAAGAAGAAAAGCAGCGGCAAAAACAGAAAGGCCAACCCGACTGGTTTCGAAGGTATACACCTCATCGTGTCTGGGAGAATTAGACTGACTTGTTATAAGAGTTCTATGCGGATCCTCCTACGACACCTGATGAGCATGAAGAAGAGTGCGATCTCTATGATGAGTAAGTGCGTTGAGAATCCCATGTAAAGCAATGACTAACTTGATACAGATGCCGTCCCTTCGTTGAGTAAGTGCCTTATTTCCGTTCGCAACCAGTTTACTAAGCTCTATAGTCGCATGGAAACATGTATCCAGCGTTATCGCGCCCGTCGCAAGCTCGATGAAGTCCGATCCAATATCCTGACCAAGTACTTCATGCTTGGAGGTGTTGAGTCTTCGACCAAAGCATTCACAGGACCTCTTGATAAAGAGACAGTTGAGAACTCGACTGCTACAGAGATCGCTGCCATCCAGGCCAGTGATTATCTCCGTGTCGATTCCAAGAATCCCAAGTACTACGATGGCTCAGATAATTGGGTTGTTGATTTTGAAGGTGTTGCAAAGGGTTTCTTGTAGGTACTTGAATCCCATAAAAGCACCTCGTCTAATTCCTTCAGCTCCCACAGAGTTCCCCGCATGTTCCCGCTTGATTCCGAAAATGATATCAAGACCATCGCCAATGTCATCCGAAACTTCCTCAATTACGTCCTCCAGCATGCGGTCTGCCCAGAATACACCAAGGATGTCATGGCTGCTCGTGTCATCTGCGATCTGGCTGAAAAAGAGCTTTGGTATATCAAGCAGCTGGCTTTAGATCTACCTGGTGATTTCAATGCCTCAGCCTCCACTCTTTATGGTGGTAAATTCCAAGCTATCAGCCTCGACAATGCCACTTGGGGAGGTGATGATGGAGATACTCTTTGCGTCAATCCAGGACTCAGCACTCTTCAGGCCGAGCGGATCTTCAAGACCGGTATCGCATTCGCTGGCACAGATGAGCTGTTCGTCGAAACTATGAAGGCCGATGTCAGTATTGTCAAGACCGAGACGAAGTGCTTTGAGGTCTGTGGCGTCGAACGAGCCAGTCTTCAAAGCATCGAGGAGTATGCTATGATCAAGGATCACGAAGGCAAAGCTGGCTTTATCAAGGCTCTCGGTGTAATTTTGTTCAAGCCATGGGAGGGACCTGGTTACGACGAGGAAGATCTGACTGAAGCCGAAGCCCAAGCTGCCCAGGTTACCTTTGAGGAGTCTCGTGAGGATATCGAATCATTTTGGCTCGAGGATGAGCTATTACAGTATTGCTTCGTTGGTATGAAGATGGAGGTTGTGGTTCGTGAACTCAACATCGGCATCAAGGTTTTTGATGAGATCAAGGGTTTGTATTGTTCATTCCACACCGTTCTTCCCAATGAGAAGATGGTGGGCTGGAAGGAGCCAGGTAATTTCAATCCTCCGTACAAAGGTAGAAAATGTCTTACTGACTCTCAAGTAGTTCCCAACACCCGCCCGCCACCAACTGTCGATGACCCCGAGGTTGAAGAGCGAGCTCTCGAAGCTATCATGGAGGAGGACTTGAAGCAAGACCAGAAGGAGTTGGAGGGCAAGAAGTAAGGATTGGACAGGCGCAGATAATGAGAGGGGATCTTGGGTGTGCCAATTCTGGCTTCTCCATCTGGGTTTCTTCATTGCCCTTGTCTCCGGTGCATCTGGCTCCGTTCTCTCCATTCTCCTTTCCTTTGCACGCATATACCCCTCAAATTCTGCACATTCACGCATTCGATTGACCCGTTCTTAGCGCAGCATAGCATGATAGGTGGTTGGACATGGCGTTGGACGGAAAACCGAAACAAAAGCCAAGCAAACAAAGCAATTGATTCTTCACATCTTATCTGTCTTCTCCCCATTCCGCGGACTAATGAATGAAAACAGAACCTAGAATCTTCGATCCACCTCAGGCTCTCGGTCCTAGTCACCCGACCTCGCCTCCAGGAAATCCACAAATGATTCTCAATGAAACCTCAAAACTGCACATCTCCCTTGGCGACACCACTCTTCACTCCCCAAATCCTCGCTAACTGACATCCAGAGCCGATCAACACTTGGTACCGAGCACGACCCCGGGAAATAAAGCTTAATTGCCGGCGCCGTTGCCCGTTCTGCCGGCATAACCGTCATCACTTCCTTCCAATCTGACATGTGCTGGGTATCCAATCCATATGATAGCGTCGTATTGATACTCTATATACCCGCCACGAGGAAGAGAGAAAATGGATGGTCAGTTAATCTATCTCGGGGAGGGGAAGTTGCTGGGACGAGACCTGTGGAAATAGGCGAGTTGTCTTGGATGTTTATTGGCCAATTAGAGGGGAGGATGGACCTCCTTGATGGTGGACATGATAGGGAGGATTGTTTAGTAGTGGTGAGTGAGGGTGTTGGAAGTGGAGGTGGAGGTGGTGGAGTGAGGGGTACATTTGTGTGACGGTGCTTGGATTGAATAAGATGTCTTGATCCGCAGCTGCGCAGCTTGTGCAGTTCTTGTTTTCTTGTTGTTTTTCTTGTTCTCTCGGCTTGCTAGTTTTGCTATGCAAATGGAACGTTTTGTTACACGATACAGGCTTCGAGATGGTATGAGAACATTTCTTTCGATTTTGTTGGTTTTAAATAACAATTCCACCAGCAGACTCCAAACTACCTTCCGAGCAGGAAAACAGCTCTGGGCTCAATATGTGCTGCAACTGCACTACTGGCTGCGTTTTGGTCGAATCGACACCATGACATCGATCAGATTAGCGTACAAACACCTGAAAACTATAAATGCAAATCACATACATATACCACAGAGATAGTATCTGTGGATCCTTTGCTGATATACATCAACGATTTCTTGTCACCGGAAGAAGCTGATCTTCTTGTTACTCTTGGGTATGTTTTTAATATTTCCCCTTCAACTTTTAGCTCTTGTTCTTCAGATGATGCACCTACTTCGGCAGCTCTGTAGGATAGCATACGCTGACAGAGATCATGCAATCCAGAACACCCTCCCTCGCCTCCTCTGAAATCTACATCAGCGGCCAGAAAGTCGCATCCAAAACCCGTACTTCCCGCTCAGGCGGACTGCCACCCTCCTCACCCCTCGTATCCTGCATTCTCACACGCGCAATCTCATTCCTCGGACCTGCCATCCCCTCACCACCCTCATCCTCCTCTCAAAACACAGAGTCCAACCCTAACCCACTTGCCCTCTTCGGCACCCCTCAAATCGTACAATACGGCCCAGGCGAACACTTCTCCACCCACCACGACTGGTACGACCGACCACAGCCCTTACGAGACGGCAGTATGGACTATACAGGTGGCAGGTGGTGGTTCAATCGCTGGGGAAGCTTTTTCGTGTACCTCGATGAGGAAGCTGAGGGTGGGGAGACGTGGTTTCCGCATATTGAAGCCAGAACACCTACCCTCCCATCCGAGTCTCGGGATGGTGAGAGTGAAGGGGAGAAGACGAAGTGGGCAAAGAATGTAGAGGAGGAGAGTGGAACGAATTTTCTTCCCAGGAAGGGGAATGCGCTGTTTTGGGTTAATTTGCATGAGAATGGGACAGGGGATGAAAGGGTTGTGCATGCTGGGAGGGAGCTTAAGGGGGGCAGAAAGACGGCGATGAATCTTTGGCCGAGGGTGTATTATGGTGGTGGTGGGGGGAGATAGGTCGAGAAACTTGTGAACATGGAATCTAGGAAGGTAGAAATATGAGGTGTTGAGGAGAAGAAGTGTTATTGATCGTATTCAGTATTTTGCACTCTCGAATGTCAATTTCGATTCTCATATCAGGAAGACCTGAGACCATGTTCCTAGCAATTAATGCTTTCCCAAGGCAACAGTCCGTACCATATTTCGGACTGTCTAGTTCTGGATGCACGTATCAGGTCGTTCGACTAGCTAAAGAGCGTCATAGATAAGTCAGCTCCAAGTACTGATGTCTCCCATGCCATTAGTTTAAGTTGTCCCGCAAAGCTGGTTCCCCTCTTTCCCACCTATTCTAATTCACCTTCTCCACATTCTCCGTTATCAAGGTCCCATTCAGTCTTCTCGCATCAACTGTCTGTATCACTGCACTTTGCGGTGAGCCAACCCACAGCAATACCTGCACCTTCCAAAGGTGAACCCGAGCTCCTACCTTTGAGTTGCATCGCACCATGAAGGTGCGATCTGACTTGAAGAAAAGTGTCTAGTCTCTTAGGCTTGAGCAATTGGGCTTGCTGCTTCAGGTGAGCATCGCTAATACGGGCAGAAATGTCGCCCTCAGTAACCTGCTAAGCGAATGTCGCCCATACAAAAAAAGGTCGCCCTTACAAATGGATAACCGAACGTCGCTCTCACAAATGTAAGGGAACCTGCACGTGTGCTGTAAGATGACTATTCACAAGTGACGGTGATATAATTCCACTCGAAATTTTCGCCATAAACCAGGAAGACATTTTCCATCAGTTGCCTGATGAGGCAGACAACAAATATAACTTCAGTTTCCTGTTTCCAAACTGCTATTAAAATGTAAACACAGTAATCCCTGAGAAATGCTGATCAGATCATGATGTACCCGAAGCACTCGATCACGGCATGAACATAACGTCTCGACCCCACTCAAGAGTGTTCTCTGCCACAACCAATGCTCGCTCCCACTCTTCGAACTTGAAGCCCCCTCCAACATGTTCGTGCCCAGCTTGCTTTCCCAGCTTTATGACTCCAGCTTCCACCATACGAGCTACCGCATCCATCTCCTGTCGAGTGAACATCCACTTTCCAATAATGGTAATATTGCGACACATGAGGTTGAAGTATGGAATAGTCACTGTTTGGAGAGCTCCAGTAAGCAGAGCCCGAGCTCCAGGACGGAGGACCTCGAGCCCAATTTCAAAATGGTGGCTGTTACCTGTGGCCTGAGGAGGTGAAACGTCGATGAAAGCGTCGGCACCAGCATTGTTGGTCGGTGGAAGAAGATCACGAACAGTCGTACCGTCGGTTACACGGTCTCCAGTGAGTTCGACCGCAGTGATGTTTGGATGGCGGGAGGTCAATGCCTTCAATTTGCTGGCATTGCGAGTCAATGCAATCACTCTGCACCCAATCTGAGCAGCGAGCTCCGCAACAGCACCGGAATAATGACCAGTGGCTGGTGCCACAACAACGACTTGACCTGCTATCAGTTTGGCCGAGCTGATGGATCCATACGCAACGGAGAGACGATCAAGGTACATCAGATCGTCGAGCCCGTAGTGCAATTCGCCCATGAGCGTATTATCGTCCAGCGCAATGCATGTCTCCACTGGCACTGTGTTGACTTCTTGCCAAAACCCCTTCCAGTGGTCAAAGAGCACACCAGCTTGCTCCGTTCCTTGGCCGTTAGCCCTATGCAAGCCGAAGAGGACTCCAGTGTTGACGGGATCATCGCGAGCTGCCATAAAGCCATGTGCGAAGACGAGCTGGCCTGGACGAAGAGATACAGCGTCTGGGCCAACTGCCAGTACCCGGCCAATACACGCGTGGCCTGGAATGGACATTGGAGGGACTTGAAGAAAGCCTCTCCCAGCGAAGTGTTCGCGATAGTGCGGGCGAATGACAGCTGCCAGAACCTGGACAAGAGCCGCGCCGGCTGGTGCAGAAGTTGATGGTGAGGTTTTCTCGAGGATCAAAGGCTCATTGAAGGCTTTGAAGACAAGTGCTGTCGAGGTCTGAGGAATTGATGCCATGATTGTTTACGATCGTACTTGTGGCTGTCCGAGATTGGGTTCAGAATGAATTTGATGTCGTGAATAAATTTGATTGATATGCCCAATTCCATCTGGCATCGAAGGTTACTTATATCTCGAAGCATCCTCTGCTAACCCACTTGGTTTTCTCGCTAAAGTAAACGCGGAGATATGAGATGCCCAAAATAGACTCATGTCGCGTTGCCCTTCACATTCTACCACGTGCTTTGCAATAGCAGTGCATAATGAAACCGAGGAAACTATAAAAGGTAAGGTTCGCAGATAGCTTATCTGAGTTGTGGTGGATTCGTCATGTCCGGGCCTGGCGGACGTAGCATTTCCTAATTCGGTAATGCTTGTCTCCGTTACACCCGCGGTGGAATGCGCATTGAATTGTCATCCACACCCAAGTAGTAATCTAGCTATGGTACTTCCATGGCCAGGCTTCAGTTGGTGAATATACTCTGCGTCAATCATATTCCCATCCATTCGTTCTGGCGAAGTTGCGCGATGGAGTTCTCCACTAAAATTAGCCGGGGACCAAGTAAACAATGGAGAAGAAATGTGCTTACCCAATTATATGGCTCCGAACCAGCCAGAAGAGAGTCAAAGGATGAGTTTTCATCAAATCCAGAACCCTGTTCAAGATGAAAATACTCCTCTTCTATGTAAGGAGTGGCCCCATTATTCCCTGTGGTCGCTATGGGCATTTCAAAGAGAGAAGCAGAACACAAGTCTGTTATTGATATTTGCCCAGAGGGTATCAATGTCTGGTGGGAGAGCTCGCTTTGTTGCAAAATTGCTTGCAGTACACGACATGCAAATTTGGCATCACTGGATTCGTGGGATCTTCCGAGCCAGATGTCATAGCATCTCCTCAAGACATCGACGCGTGCTTCTCGCTCATCTGAGCTTTGAATAGTCAGCACCCAACCTTCGCTGAACATTTCCTCGGGCTTTGACCTACCTTATGTCCTTTGTCTGCCTTAAATCGACTCCGATGAACATGGCAGCGTTTAGAAAGTCATTGAGCGTTAAGTTCAAAATCATATGCCTATCTTGGTACAGCCCTCCTCCAAGTGATGTTGCCTGATCAAGCTGGGTTTGAATGTCCATGATCTGGAGCGCTGCGTCGCGGCAAAGATCCATCGACTTAGCCGGCTCGCGGCACAAGCCTCTAGTTGAGACTAGGAACGGGCAATGGAGGAACGCTTTTGCGCTAAGGTAATTCAGCTCGAGCAACACACGGTGTACTGTAGTGTAACTGGCATCATTTAGATCTGCTGATATCGATTTATATGCCAGACAAGGTGGAATGGACTTGTGCCAATCATCCAGTGCCGTAGAGAGCTCTTTGACAAGCTCAGCCGTCGAAAGTTTGACTCCTAGAGCACGACGACTGATGCGATCAAAAGTAGGAAACAGCTTAGCTTTCTGTATGTAGAATAGCATATGTGTTGGGTCCGTATTAGACCTTCCAGGTGGCAACTCGACGCAGCCTTCATCAAAATCATCATCTGTCAAATGCTTTGGAATCTCCACGTCACAATCCTCTTCATGAATTATTGGCGGCAATCCCTGCTGGGAGGCGAAAGCGAGGTCAAAAGAGCGTATGAACAACCACGACCTGCGCCGCATTTCAGTCTCAAATGGAGTGAGCTGAAGCTTAGCAATATGCGGATTCCTGTGATAACCTCGTTTCTGGGCGACTCGGACAGCTAGACCATGTAACGACCACAAGATGGAGTCCGAATGCGACTCTTGCGTCAAAATGCTTCGAGAACATATATGAGCGAGTATAGCTTCGACTGAATAGGTCTTGGCGTGGGTGTATCGGCCAGACACTAGACAGCGAGCCGCCATGTTCGTGTATACTTGAGAATCAGATATCAATCCGGATGTAGATGACGTAGATGGGCTCCCGTTTGGTGAAATTACAATACCGATGCTGAGCACGGAGAAGAGTATGCTTATCCATAGAATACTCGTTGAAGAGGGTGACTCCCAAAACGCATCATATTGTCTTCGGAAATTATGGATGTGAAGAAATGGCATTGCCACGAGTTGATAACCGAAAAAGGCGTATATTAGCTTGTCAGCCTTCGTGCGGGGAGGGAGACACCTGGCAATGTCGCCCATTGAAACGGGAGCCAGATTTGCAAAAACAACATCATGCTCTTGGCTGGTAGGCGGAGGATGGACATCAGACGCTAGCACGGATTGAATGTCGTGTATGCTCTCCACTAAAGCAGCCCATGAGGTAGAACCGTGGTAGATAGTTGTATCACCCGGCACATCCCTTTTATCGCTCCCATGCGAGTGCTCTAGAGCGGGCAGCTTTCCAATTCCATTTTGACTGGAGCCGTCTGCGAGTTCTCTCATCATTTCCTCGAGCTTCGAAAGTCGAGAAACCACATCCTGTTTGGTGCAGCCATTACTGTACATTTCATCGTTATGTCCAGTCAGGATCAGACTGCATGCAGCTTGATGACCTCTCTTCTCACATGCACCGCATGGCTGCCGTCTGTCACATCGGAGCTTTCGCTTCTGACACGCTGTGCAAGAGACTGTTGGTCTGTTCCTCTTATACTTTTGATTCTGAGTCTCCAAGGTACGGAAAACAGTAGTAAACTGCGCCGGGACTCGCTCTGGCATGGTGAAAGAATATCTGATAACCAGGATGCTAGCTGCTGGCAAGTAAATCGGACGGAGTCTGCAATCGGATCCCGGCTTTGCCTGACAGTAACGTAACCCGACAACAGTGACAGGTGCTTTCAAAGGAGTTTCCCCGAGGACCTCGATTCAAGGATATGTGTTCCGACATAGACCTGCAGTGTCCCAGGTCAAGACCATGAAGGTTGACGTACGCTGACGGATTCTTAGTCAGCCGTCTTCTGTCCGCTATTCGGAAAATACGGACAGTTGACTTTTGAGATCGATACTCAGAAGAGAGTGAACGATGGGTATAAGGTCCTGCTCTGACTTTGATGTGTATATTGAATGTGGGAGACTGGTTATAAAAGGGGGCAAAAGGACTGAGAAATAAAGCATGTTGAAGGTGCAGGCTTGGGGCCTCGACAGAGAAGTGCAAAGAGAGCGAGTTGGGCCTCATACTCTGCATTATGGAGCACCGATACTCGCCGATGAGGAACATTGAAAGATATCGCAGCTGATGAAAGTATACCAAGCAATACAAATTTGCTTACATGATGCCCGACTGCCGCCGAGATTTCAACATTGAAATGTACAGGCCATGTTGTGATGCCGCCTCTCGAAGAAGCAATCCACATCTAGTTGTTGGATGCTTTAGGCACGTAAGGTCACTGACATGGTTGGTATCGGACCTCGTGTGCCTCTGCTGGTACGAAGCTATTGATTCTGTTCTTGTGAGTTAAGTGGGCAAAGCTGCGAGGTATCTAACAGGTGTATTTGCTTTCTCTCGAGACAATGAAGTGAATGTAAGGAAGAATTGACCAGATCTCTGAGCCAAACTCCATGATATGTTATACTTGGAATCGTATTTTGAAGTGTATCAATCTTCAGTATATGACGACGTGATACTTACGACAATCGAATGAAATGGAGTCCTTGCCTGGAGGTGTGCTTCGAAGGGCGGATTGCATCTGCTATGCCAATGATGAAACAGTAGGACGTAATTTCGTCGACTTCATCGATCAATTCTATCATTCGCTGTCGCTACTATCTACTAGATGTGCCCACTTGTTCGGCCCATTCCTCAGATACTTCTCTGCATCTTCGACGGTGATGGCTGCTCCAGAAAACATAGGAAGCTCACCAAAGGAAGGTTTTCTTGGACTTAAACCAGTGTCCATCCAATCCCAACTTCCAAGCTTCGCCCATTCCTTCTTGATACTTTCTCGAGTCGTAGCTTTCTCATCGTCGTTCAGTTCCCTAATTTTGCTTCCTGAAAAGGCGAAAACCCTCCCATGATACGGCATTGCGAACTCGATCCTCACAATATTGTCGTCCTCCTCGAACTTGAAATCAAAGACACCCTGCACATTTTCCTCTCCTCCAACCTTCTTCTCAAGTCTCATACCCCCATCTTTGCCCCTCCACCTCATAAGCCAATTGCATCTCTCTGGGCACGGCAGTGAACCCTTTTCCAGGTTACATGCTTTCTCGAACTCCTCGATCTGGAACTTCTTGCCTTTGGGGTATGCGGAAACGGGACAGAAACGCATGCGACCGGTTAATTTTCCAAATGCGAATTTGGCGTGCAGTTGGCTTTTGGGCTTTTCGGGATGGACGACTTCAGTGTAGAAGATGGTCAGAGTGAAGTTGGTCGTGTCGATTTGTGGTCCTATGTCTTCCTCGGTTTTGATCACGTAGTGGCCTGTGGGATCGATCCGAGGAGCTGATATTAGAAGTAATTCGGTGTGCTGTTGTGCAGTATCTGGGGATGTTCTGAATCCGATATCCTTGCCGGTCTGCTTACTTTGGTCGTGAGGAGATGACTCTCCAACATAACTTCGCCGCGCCATAAGGAGACTTTAGTGACCAATCACTGGGAGAAGCCTTCGATTATTTGGGAGATACAGACGTTCACTCGACCTGCGATTGCTGCATCCGCGTAGTCAGAATATACCACATGCTAAAGTGTTCTTCAAAGGGTTGGAAGACGCGTCGCGACAGGGTTCATCCTGGAAGTCAACAGAGCCAATGCCCCGCTGATCGAGGCTTGACAACAATCAAGACACCAATAAATTCATCACGGAGCCATGCGAATATGCTGGAAAGCGAAATGGACAGACCCCAAGTGTTGAGATCAATTCATAATCTTGAAAATATCAGCCCGTCCGATCAAGCATGCACTGGGAGCAAATGTCACTGTTACTGGTAATCCAATCCTCAATACTACTATTGGTACATATA
The DNA here is from genome assembly GCA_026120085.1 of Cadophora luteo-olivacea. NCBI lineage: Eukaryota > Fungi > Ascomycota > Leotiomycetes > Helotiales > Ploettnerulaceae > Cadophora > Cadophora luteo-olivacea. The sequence continues at coordinate 125,910 of JALRMC010000002.1, forward strand.
CTACACATACATCCAGACACACAAAGAGCACGTTCATGACTCGATATTGTTGGAACTTGTCCAACCCCAAGATGTCTGATACCAAGATCAAATCCGAAGGACTGTATCAGCTACTTATGCTTCAGAATCCGTGTCTGACGCCATTCCAATAGGCACATAAGCCCACTGCGATCTGGGCAATATCCGCTGCGACTCCGGCAGAGCTTCGTCCCAGATCTTGTTGATGGTTGGTGCATTGCCTTTCGGAGGACTCATATTGAGAATCTTCTGAGCTGTCCATGGTATTTTGGTATATTTGAAATCGAAGAACCCTTTCATAATACCTTTCCCATTCTGGTCCGTGCCAAAGCCCATCCGTCCATCAACCCTGTGCCCACTCCTCTCCTCTCCATTGATTACACCCCTCCACCTAAAGTTCCACAAATTGCAGCCTTCAGGTGGTGCGCCTGGCCAACAACCAGTTCCTAGGACGCAGGCTTTCTCAAATTCCTTGAGCGGTAAAGGAGCCTTTCGATCTTCTGCTGACATCGGCGCTGGGCAGAATCGCATTACTCCGTACACTTCTGCTCCGAAGCGAAATGTAGCCCATAGTTGACGGCCAACTTTAGTGTGCAAGGGGTTGTTCGCCATTGTGAAATTAAGCTCCATCTCATCTTTGTCGGCACCGAAATGCTCTGCCAGGTGCTTAGCATCCAGTTTCCAGAATCCGCTCAAGTTAAGGGCCCAAGGTGGCTGCAGTTCAATAAATTTGTTGAAACCACGACCGCCAGGAATGCTCTTTGCTACCACTCTCTTGCGTGGAGCTGGTCTGGCGATAATTCGATGCTTGACCTCACGCTTCTTCTTATAGTTCTTCCTTCTTTCCTTCAGCATCTTCCCATAGTAATCATTTTCGTCCACAGATGACGATTCTGGATCGGAATCATCCTCCCATTTGCGATCCCACAATGCATCCCAGCTGGCCTTCTGTTCAGCCCGAGTTCCTGGTTCTTCCTCTAGACCACCCGTCTTCTTGCCCTTGAATACATAGACCTTGTCGCCGTATATCATACCAAAAGATACCATCAAACCCATATTATTGGGACCAGAGCAGGTCTCGTCTACCTCGAAGCGAAACTCCATGTTGACATCGGGGTTTCCGCCTACGCGCTGTCCTAACCGCATGCCTCCGTCTCTGGCTCTCCATCTCATGTGCCACAGTCTCATCTCAGGGCCAGGTCTGACATCCTTTGGAAAGTTGCAAGCTTTCTCAAAGTCTGAGCGCAGAAGTATTTGATCAGACTTGGATGTCGAGGCTTTTGGGCATAGACGCATGATACCTTCTAGCTCATCAAAACAGAATCTGGCAAATAGCTGGCTGCAGTCACCAGTGCCATCATGAAACATCTTCAAGGAGGAGCCACTCGTATCGAGATGGGCCTCTGTTTCGACACTTGTGATGCTGTAGATGCCTTGTACAACCCAGAAGCTGGATCTTTTAACATCTTTAAGAACTTCAGAAGCCGACCGAGAAGCTACAGGTAGAGACACTGCCGAAGAAATGTTCAAAGCTCCTGAAGCTAGAGAGGTGAAGGTACCAGACTGTGAAAGACTTGCCGAATGAGGGGAAAGAGAAACGTAAGGTTTTGACACAGTGGAAGACTGTTGCGGGAAGGCATATGGAGATTGATAACCAACTTTTGGAGGCGACTGGGATCGGTGACCTGTTGAGACAAAGAGTTTGGATCTTTTCGGGCTCGGTAAGGCTGAATTATTTCCTTTGACGTTCGACGCATCGAGCGGTCTTTTGGATATATTGGACGATTTTAGTTTGAGAGCATTTGGAGATGGTCCTGACAGCGGTATCTCTGATCGAGTGTCACTGCTTTCTTTGCGGGAAAACATCACTACCAGGACACAGCTTGAGTTCCAAAGGTTGATAGATGTTGCGATCAAAACGCGTCGCGTAGAGAAAGTAAATAACCTGGAAACCTGCCAAGCCGCACCCCACAAGGCTGAAGTTCCACCAACAACGGATCCCTGCTAGCTGCCGACCTCAAGAAGGCTGATTCTCTGGCGAGAACAAACATTACAACCACAACGAAGAAATGTCTATTCCTGGCTTGGGACAAGCAGTACCTGCAGTGAGTATCTTACTATCATGTTAAGGAGTAAGAAATTCTAAATCGAAAGCAGACTGCGTTGTCAGCGCCGACAGCATCTGCGACCCCAGTTGTCCATGTGCTCCAGCAGAATTTAGAATGGCGCTTCGAGGTCGCAATCGGGCAGAAAATCGATGTCAAGGTCAAGAAATCCAAAAAAAACCATGACGAAGCAGAATCTAATGGGCGCAGATCCTGTCAGGAACCGCTGAGATATTCGGAACAGAGCTTGCCTTGAACCACATCTACACATTCCAGGGTATCAAAGCAGCTATATTCACATGGCACGGCTGCCAAATCGAGGTGACGGGCTCATGTGAAGAGTACACGGCGGAAGAGACACCAATGACACAATATGCGAACGCACATTTCGCATTAGAAAAGCTACGGGACGAGGCAAAGCAGAATGGCCAGGATGGACCAAGAGTTCTGATTGTTGGACCTACAGATGCTGGGAAGACGAGTCTGGTGAAGCTGTTGACGGCATATGCGATACGTATGGGACGGCAGCCTATGGTCATAAATACAGATTCGAAGGAGGGGTTACTATCAGTACCTGGTACTTTGACGGCTACGCCGTTTGCTTCGATTATTGATGTGGAGCAGGGTTGGGGATCTAGTCCTACAAGTACCTCCAATCCAGTACCTGTGAAGCTGCCACTATGCTATTACTATGGCTTGCCAAATCCAGAAGATAGTACGAAGATCTATAGACCCATTATATCGAGACTTGCGCTGGCGTCTATGAGTAGGCTTTCTGAGGATCCGTTGATCAAGTCTACGGGTATGATTATTGACACTTCAGGAGTCATTAGTCAAGGAAAGGCAGGCTACGATATCATCTCACACATAGTTTCCGAGTTCGCAGGTAACCATCTCACAATTATGAAATGAATTTCCGCTGACTTTTACAGTAAACGTTATTCTGGTCATTGGCTCAGAGAGACTTCATAGTGAAATGCAACGCCGTTTCGTCACATCTAAACCACCTAGCAGCGAGACCATAGCTCTCGTCAAGCTCGACAAATCCGGCGGTTGTGTCGACAGAGATGAGACATACATGCAACAGACGCGGGAGGCATCTCTGAAAGAGTATTTCTTCGGAGATTTGAAGACAACATTGAGTCCTCATACACAACATCTGGGCTTTGATGATGTTCTCATCTATAAGATCCGAGAAGGTACGATTTGACGGTTCATTCTCATGACTCAACTAACTTGCCACAGCTGACACAATGTCATTTATGCCTGGAGATGCGGAAGAAGGAGAAAAGGAACTATACGAAAGGGTCACGCCGAACTCGATGATGCATCACTGTATGGTTGCTGTCATGTATGCTTCAATCACTGATTCTCCAGAGACGGTCCGAGATGCAAGTGTGATGGGCTTCGTCTTCGTCAGCGACGTCGATGAGAAGAGGAACAGGATAAAGGTCCTGGCTCCGATGAATACTAAGATCGTGGATAGACCAATGATTTGGGGTAGCTGGCCAGAACCTTCACTGAGTCTGATAGGTTGATGAGATATGCACAATGACGAATCCTTATATTACCAACAGCTGCGCGTGCGTTCAGATGAAGACTAATTACTTTGTTTGCAGGTAATTGTTTGCTAATTATTTAAGGTCTCGACATGAGTTTGTCTCACCACCCCATCAAATCCAATGCAAAAACCGGTCCCAAACTCCCTTGACGCCATCCCTGATCATTCAACTAATCGTAACAGAGGCCTCTTGATTCCCCTCAGACTGCTATTTCAATAGCGCCAAGCCCTCTCAATCGTCTTATTCCCTACATTTGCGCTTCAATCCCTGGTTTGAATCTTGTTGTCGCCCTTCACAGCCTCGGCATAGGTAGGTGGTACTGCACCCCCACTGCTTCCCTCTGCGGCATTGTTGTTCCATGTGCCATTTTGATTCTGGTGGAGAGGGGGTGCCATAGGAGCTGTCGTTCCGTAACCGCCACTTGGAGCTTGAGGTCTGGTAGGCTTCGCAACACGGCGGTTGCCGTCAACGATTATGTAGGTCACCCGTCCGGACTCAGCATCGTTGGGAACAGCATCGTAGTCGTGCTCAGGGTGCTTTGCAATGATGTACCAAGCGTGGAGTAGACCTGGAACAAATCCGAGCATGCAGAGGCAGATGTTGATTAGGGAATCGGCAGAACAGATGCCGCATTTGACCCAGACTGTGAAATGTTAGCTTGGTTCATGTAAGCATCCCAACTGCACGAGAACGCTGAAGCGATATCCCAAGGCTCTCTGAGGATATTCATTGGATGTTTCGAGGGAACAGGGGCTTCTTACCAGCAAGAGGGGGGAAGAGGATGGCGATGAGACCGAGGAAGATATCTGCGGAGCACATCTTTGATGTCTTTGATGGAGTATCAGGAAAGTGGTATCTGTTGTTTATTCTGAGGTTGACTTGTCTCGCAGGAGAAAAGGATCGTGAGGTGTAATTTAAAGGAAAGGAAGGAAGAAGAGCTGGATAGTCGTGTGAATGAAAGCCTTCGCCGCCTGCCTGACGGTCGGGTGGTGTTCCTCGTCATTGTGCTGCGCCACAAGCCACTTACTAATCGAAAATAGGCTTAGACATACCCCGCCAACAAGCGATTAACTCGAGATAACAAAAAGTTCCAGGAACCAAAAGCTTCGAGCTGAAATCAACATCAGAATCACAACAATGGCAGACGTCGACATGGAGAACGCGGATCACGATCCAGATCCAATAGTGTCGTCGTATGACATATACATCAAACCTCAACTTGCTGGAGATCTTCAGATGTACATCCTTCAGTTCCCCAACCGCGACTCGAGACAACAGTACAACAGAGCAAAAGGCTCGGAGCCACTGAAAATGCGAATCAAGCCAAACGCAGGAATGGTGGAGCTGGATGTGCCGATGGATGCTCATATCAACTACGACAAGAAGAAGGGTCTCGCCTGGGGTGGTGCAATGAAGAAGAGTATGGAGTCCAAGGGAACGGGGAGTCATGGTTTGCCAGGTGGATTTGGCATTGGAGCAGCCCCACCAAGTGGACGAGGAAGAGGGCGAGGTGGCATCGTGGACCAAGAAGCAATACAAAGTCAGATCTTGGCTGATTATCAGAACGCTGTTCGGAATGAGAGGGTACTGGTCAAGCAGACTTTAGGAGGGCAGGCAATGGCAAAGGATGATACGACACCACAGTACATGATCGGAACTTTCTCGTCCAGTAAGACAAGCCATATATCCTGCAAAGCTGCATACTAACGATATCCAGATGAACTTCATCTTACTCCTGTCGACAATGTCGTACAGATGCGCCCGCAATTCCACCACATCGATGCGCAGACAGAACAAGATCGAGCAGGCCGCGCAAGAGATCCTGCAGCTGGACCCCGAGCCCCGCCAGATGCCCGCGCTATACACATGACTGTCAAGTCCAACGTCGATGGGGAGGAAGACACAACCGATACCATGGCTGCACGAATTACACTTGCTCAATCGGAGGCCTGGAAGAGCCATCGCTATGTTGACGAGGAAGAGGGAGAATGCTGGGAGGGTTTTGATGAGCACCTGTTCGTCGGTTCCAAGGTGGCCGAGAACCACAATGAAGATCTAAAGGGAAAGCCCAAGCTGTTGAGTTGCTTGAACAATGCCGAGTACCTGAACGAGATCAGTGCGCCAATGGATGCTGCGAAGTTGTCGAGAAGTCAGAAAGTCAAGAAGAGGAAGGGCAAAGGAAAGGAGAAAGCTGTTGAAGGTGAAGTTGACGGAGCGGAGAGCGACACTCTGGACGCGATATCAGATCCGTCAATGTCAGATACAGAAGATGAAGACGATGCGCCAGCACCAAAAGTATGAGATGTTTTTCCACGGATTTCCTTTCTGCATTTTATGGCCTGGAAAAAGATACCCCGCATGAATCGGAGCTTGGAGCATTTCGCAGATAGAACTCATTTGAGAAAACAACGTAGGAATAGTAAACATTAACCTGATTTCTTTCTTCTTGAAGTTGCCACAAGAACATACGGTTTTGGTTCCTCGAGCTGTTGATTTCCTCGGTTGTTGATATTCTTGTCGGAGATTCGGCTCGCTAAGTCCGAAAATCGATAAGGATCGCGATAACTTTTGGGCGTCACCACTTTCCGAAGCTTGAGAGCTTACACTTGAAGCTCACAAATCAACCTACCAACACCACAATTTGCACAGTCTACTGTGTCCAAAATGTCGTACATTGCTCCCATACACAGACCTAGCAGTGTTCGATATGCAGTTAAGCTGTGTCTACTAGATCCAGAACAGGAGTGTCTTGTGCTTGGGTAAGACCCCTCCCTTACACGCATTAAACTCCAAATGCAAGCTTCAAATCTCCCTGACAGCACCATAGAAAAGGAAACAGGATAGAAATATGGATACCCACAGAAGACGGCCTGGTAATGGAAAGCTCCAGGCCAATCTACGGTCGAATTACAATGCTTGCAAAGATTCGCCCCGAAGGAACCCCCACCGATCTCCTCTTCGTAGGAACCTCGCGCTTCCAATACTTCGTTCTCGCATACAATAGTCAAACAAACGAGCTCGAAACGCGACAGAGCTTTCAAGATGTTCTGGAAAAGCATATGCGCGACTCGCAAAGCAGAGACTTGTGTCTTGTTGATCCGACTGGAAAGTACATAGTGTTGGAGCTGTTTGAGGGAGTTTTGACCTGCAATAAGATCCTCAAGCCTCGGAAAGGCAAGATAAATCCGCTGGACGAAAAGTTCGACCCATTGCGCATTACAGAGCTGAAAGTACGAGCTACGACCTTCCTATACACCGAGACGAAACAGCCGAAGATTGCATTCCTGTACGATGTTGGAAATGGTGGCGATGTGCGGTTGGCAACATACAGATTGGTGGATGAGAAGCTATCCTGGTCCAAGTTCGATGTAAACAGGAATCGGGAAAACGAAGTTGACCAGCTGGATGAAGATGCTAGCCATCTTATACCTGTACCGAAGAATCCTGGACAGAAGAGATATATTGTGAGGAATGCCCAGGTACCCAAAGCACATCTGGGGGGCGTCGTCGTGGTGGGCGAAGCGAAGTTCACATACTTGGACGACGAAAGTAAGGCGGTCATCGAGTACTCATTACCTACGCCTTCAATCTTTGTAGCGTGGGTGGCGTACGATGATTTACGCTACCTGGTGGGAGATATGTACGGCTGTATTCATGTTCTTACCATCTTGACCCAGGACGCGGAAGTAATTGGGATGGATCTAAAACCACTCGGTCAGGCCTCAAAAGCTACGGTTATGGTCAACATTGGAGATGGTGTGTTCTTCATCGGATCCCACGAAGGAAACTCCCAAGTTGTCAAAATCGACCTTGACGACATCGAATGGAGTCTGAAGGTGCTGCAGACAATGGATAACGTTGCACCTGTTCTTGACTTCGAGGTCATGGATTTAGGCAACCGGGATGGCGAAACGCAATCGAATGAGTACTCTACTGGTCAGGCTCGACTGGTCACCGGTAGTGGTGCGTTTGAGAGTGGAAGTTTGAGGAGTGTCAGAAGCGGTGTTGGTCTCAATGACGTTGGCATCCTGATTGACGATTTAGAGGACATACGTGGAGTCTTTGCCCTGCGTTCAAGCGCACAGTCGCAGTTCGACGATGTTTTAGTTGTCTCCTTACCTACAGAAACCCGAATCTTCACATTTAATGGGCAAGATATTGAAGAGGTTGATAGCTTCAGGGGCTTAGAAATAGGATGTCCGACATTGCTGGCGATGAACCTCCCGAATGGCTTGATATTACAAGTTACAGAGGCTTCAGTTAAAATACTGGGTCCTGGCCCGTCGTATGGAGTAGCGGAATGGAAACCCCCGCAAGGAAAGTCTATTACCAACGTCTCTGCAAATGCTGGTCATATCCTGCTCTCCGCAAGTGGAACAACTCTCGTGTCGCTAGACATTACGAATGGCCTGAAAGAACTGGCAGCTTGGACACTTGAACAAGGAAATGAGATTGCTTGTGTCCATGTACCCAGCCAATATTCTGGAATTGGATTTGTCGGTTTCTGGAAATCGGGCACAATCTCTGTGTTGGACTTGTCGAATCTGGAAGTCATTTTCTCGGAGAACTTGAGCCGCAAAAATAATGCTTCAATTCCCAGGCATATCGTTATGGCGCAAATACTTCCCGAAGCTGCCTCTGGGCCAACACTGTTCGTCGCAATGGAAGACGGAGTCGTGCTGACATTCAGTGTTGACAAGTCAAGCTATCATCTCTTCGGCAGGAAAAGCATCGTCTTAGGAACCCAACATGCACAATTCCACATACTACCCAGGGAAGGTGGCCTAAATAATGTCCTTGCGACCTGCGAGCATCCCAGCTTGATATATGGGTCGGAAGGTCGCATCAACTATTCAGCTGTCACTGCGGACGATGCCACTTCTGCCTGCTCGTTTGACAGTGAAGCCTTTCCTGCCTCCGTTGTGGTGGCTACGTCAACGAATTTGAAAATCTCAGAGATCGATACTGAGAGACGGACACATGTAAGAACACTACCCATGGGTAGAACAGTCAGAAGAATTGCCTACTCTGCCACAGAAAGAGCTTTTGGTATCGGTTGTATCAAGCGAGAATTACATGATGGAGAAGAGGAGATTACAAGCACGTTTACACTTGTGGAAGACATGCTATTCAACCAAGTTGGCGAGCCTTACATCCTTAAGGATGCCAATGGACCTGAGCTGATCGAATGCCTGATGCGTACCGAGCTACCTAGCTCCCGCTCGGGAGATAATGGGGAACGAGAACCGGTAGAGCGATTCATCGTAGGCACAAGCTTTCTCGACGAAGCTGCGGATCAAAACATCAAGGGTCGCATTCTTGTATTTGGGATCGATGATGAGAGAAATCCATACCTCATCTCGTCCTTAAACCTGAAGTGTGCTTGTCGTCGAGTCGCAATATTGGATGGCAAGATTGTCGCAGCTCTTACCAAGACTGTGGTTATCTATAACTTTGAAGAAACATCTGAGAAGTCCGGTGAATTCAACAAACTGGCAACCTTCCGCAGCACAACTGTACCCATCGATCTTTCAGTCACTGGCAATATCATTGCTGTAGCTGACATGATGCAATCCGTGTCGATTGTAGAATACGTCCCCGGTAAAGGAGGCTTACCCGATAAGCTGGAACAAGTTGCGAAGGACTATCAAGCATGCTGGGCTACAGCCGTGACTGAGGTCGAGGAGAACTCTTGGCTGCAAGCTGACCATGATGGAAATCTTCTAGTCCTGAGCCGTAATATTGACGGTGTGACACTTGAAGATAAGAAGAGGATGCGAGTCACAAGCGAGATGAACCTCGGAGAGCAGGTAAATGTGATTCGAAGGATCAATATTGAACCGTCGCCAAATGCCATGATTGTTCCTAGGGCATTTTTGGGAACTGTAAGTCTCCTGACCAATCGTCTGAACTTTCAAGCTAACAACTTTTACAGACCGAAGGTTCAATCTACCTGTACTCGACGATCCTCCCCGCGTCTCAAGACATCCTCATGCGCTTGCAAGAGCAAATGGCCAAATACATTACGACAGTCGGTGATCTTGACTTCAAGATCTATCGCTCGTTCAAGAACGCCGAACGCGATACCTCTGAGCCATTCCGGTTTGTGGATGGGGAACTGATCGAGCGGTTCCTCGACCTCGAGACGGAAGTGCAGACAGAAATATGTGCAGGGCTGGGTCCCAGTGTTGAGGATGTCCGCACTATGGTTGAAGAGTTGAAGAAGTCACAATGAGCGAATAAGCTGACTAACGAAGACAAATGATAGAGATGAGGCATGATGGATTGACGGGTAAATCTGGAGCATAATTGGCGTTTGGGTGGATGTAGATGGATGTCATGGTGCATCCAAGAGGATTCAAAAGACATCCAGTGTAGAATATGAAAGAGAAAGAAATCATTCGGTGCCCTCCTAACGTTGTCAGTTCCCTACGCCCAAGCCTGGTTCCATGTCCCTCTCAATAACATCTCTACTCCCACTGTCAATCTCACGAACCCTCCATAATGCCAGCCCAAACACCATCCGCCTTATCCAGCGCACTCTCCACCAACGCCCTCATCTCCTGCGTCATATCCAGATCCTTCACCATCTCTCTATCCGCCCATACACCAATTGAGTGCTCCTTAGCATTGACACGAAAATCTTCCGTTCCTAAAGTGACAACAAAGCTCAGCTGTAGACACGACTTCGATATTGTCATCTCTTTTCCATCTGTCCCACATGTCACCTTCGACGTCAAGTAAGAAAAATCAGGCAGCTGTCCAAGCACGCGCATGACGTCCAACTCTGTCTCCTCTTTCACTTCCCTTACTATCGCAGCAAGGATGCTAGGATCCGTGTCGTCGACCTTTCCGCCGGGCATTTCAAAGACATTTGGATAGTATGTCTCTGAGGGGCTACGCTTGAGCAGGAGAATCTGTGGCTTGTTTGGAGAGCCGGGATCTGGGAATGAGAGAATTGCGGCGCCGACTGTAAGCTTGGAGAATAGTTCGTGAGCGAGAGATGTGTGTGCGAGGTATTGCGATTTGGACATTGAGAGGATGATTTGCTGGGAGGAAGTCAGTCCTTGGAGAGTAGGTGCTGATCTGGTTTGTGCCATTGTATTGGTATTTGATACGTTGTTGTGCTCTTTATGACCGATCGCTATGAAGATTTATGGGATATATATTGATGTGAGCCTAGGGATGGTTCGAGTGGAAACTGTGCTGAGTTTGAGCATTTTAGAGCATTATTTGGATTTCGACTGGCTAGCGTGGGGTACACTAATTTGACCGTCAAGACCTCTGGAGAACGAAAAATATGCCAGGAAGCTGCCTGGGAAAGGAGAAAGGACCACGCAGATACTTGAATACTAAGGATGACAGACTTTTCACTCTCGGCATTTGTTGACGTCGGCGCGGTAAGCGAGGAGGTAAAATTCATCTGAGCGCAGGGCAGAGTGGCCGCTTCAATCTATCTGCGCGATGGAACAGACAAGAAGAGAAGAGCATAAGATGGGTTTCGAAAGGACCAGCAGCAGCACGCACGATATCTCTACATTGGAGGGGTGAGCCGTGAGAATTTACCTCGGTGGAGTCTTCAGCGCAAATTACTGAGCTATTGGAGCTATCATTAGATAGAACTCTCCGACAAGCGCTACTTGAGCAAATTCACACTGCCAAACAGCTAGGTGAGGATGAACTGTGGGTAATATAGAAGCAAGAAACGACTTGGTATATCAATCAAAAAATGTGAATTATATATAATATATCGGCCCTCGAACTCAATACTTGTGCCACCAAGCTCACTGCGTATCTCTGGTTTAATGATCTTCTTCATGTAACTTCAAGCGTTTGTGGTTAATGTTAATCAGCAGATGGTCGTTCAAACAGTGGTCAATTGATTGTTTCCTGTGAACTCCTGTCAGTCTCTGCCACTTTCAACACATCAACGTAATGACAGGATTGATTGAAGAATATCAGAGGATTGGCTGTTGTAAATATAGTAAAATCATGAATAAATCTCCCAAGACGGGAGACCCAACTTAGATCATGGATAGAACAAACTCATCACTTAACAGGGCGGTGTAGGAGGAAACTTGTATGGTAACTTACGGGATGTGATATAGCTTCTGTGGCTATCAGACGCGACTACCACAGAAGCTCAACTCCAGGTCCCTTCAGTATTCAATTGGCAGGCTTGTCGGCGCAGCGGTATAGACGTCGCAGATTCGACAGGTATGTGTCGAGTTGAGTTCGTGGACTGCTCTCTACAGGCTGAAATTTGTGGCCTTGTGCAAGTCGGAGCACCATCTGGACAGAGGCCTGTTGTCGCGGGGGCAAACTCGAGTGCTCCCAATGAGAGTCATTGTCGCGGAGGGCGAGATGGTAGGCCAAGGAAAGCTGCGAATTAGCACAAAAGAAGATTTGATCTGGACCAAGAGGCCCATGTCGGTAGCAATCTCGAACAGGCTCAATGCATTGAACAGCTATGAGCTGCTAGCGAGAGCCACTGATCAGACGTAGATACCTACATGGTGGAGAAGGCTTTTGATGGAAGCAATGCGATGTGCAGCCTCGAGTGGAAGTTGTGGTGGTCGAAGGAAACTGAGCAGCGAAATTTTCTTTTTGAAGCTCCAGAATTTTAGCGCGATCTATTCAGGCACCATATCTCCACGTGATACTACAAAGATTATGGGAGGAGGCAATGTCTTCTTCTGAGAAGCTGTTTACTGATTCAAGTCAAGTGAGCTTACATAGAGCAAGAAATCTACAAAGTCAGGCTCTAGCTTTTATTGAGCATATGGTGGAAAACTGTTGTCACGTTCTGCAGCCTGGTCTCTTGGATTCTCGGAATGCTCTTTCAGTCGCGGATTGAAACATCTTGCTTGTGAAAATTTCCTTCGTATCTTTCTTTGAGATAGACGTTTGATTAAGTCCACAGTCGTTCTCAATATCTCGCGCAATCAAGCTGCCCACTCGAACGTCAAGTGCTGATTGACCCTGTCGCCCAGTCGTTCAGGCAAAGCCTTCAGCTCTCTCCTCACACCAAGTCCAAAATTCTGCTGAAAGACCTGTGCCGCCCTCCTCTTTGGTCTTCATACTCTCCAATATCTCCTTCTTTGGATCCGTGTCCCATCTACCCCATGGTAGGCCATACCGCCCACCATCGTCAAGCTTGACTTCTGGACTCAATCCAGCCCAAAGTCCAGTGTATGCTCCCATCTTAGGTTCGTGCATCACAAGCCTCATCATAAGCTTGACCATGCGTGGAGCTCGATCCCATCCTTTCGTATTCAACGTTCCTGGGCTCTGACAAACGCAAAGCAACCCGTCTTTACGAGTCCTTTTGTCCAGTTCCACTGCAAGCATCCAACATCCTGCTTTTGATGATGCGTAATTTCGATCTGGTGATTTTGAAAAGTTGCCGGGAACGAGCTCCGCAAGAGACAAGCCGCCAGGAGGAGCTGCTATTTCCATGATACCAGATGATGTGTATACGACGCGCACGCTGGCTTCAGGCGACAACTTGGCGGTTTGCAGGAGGATCGGAAGCAGCATATTGGTGAGGAGGAAATGCCCGAGACAGTTGGTTGCCATATGGATTTCATAGCCTTGTTTACTGACGGTCCCGTACGGTTCTTGGCTGATGCCAGCATTGTTGAAGAGGACGTCGAGCCGAGATTCCTGGGCGAGGAAAGTAGAGACGCAGGGCCGAACAGTAGTGAGGTCGCTAAGATCAAGATACAGCCCAAAGAGTTTCCCAGTCGCGACCGGGAGAATGGACTTGATTTCTTTGATGGCAGAGGCAACTTTGTCAGGTGAACGGCTTGCAATATAAACAGTTCCGCCATTTGTGTACAGGATCTTGACAATCTCGAAGCCGACACCTGAATTTCCACCAGTGACTATGAAGACTTTGCCTACTAAGTCAGGGACATCCTTCTCGGTGAAAGTAGGACTTGGTGGAAAGAACTGGGAGAGAAGTCTTCCCATACTTGCAATGACAATTGATGCTGATGGGGCGTGTGAGATGATGACGACCGAATCCGATGAACAAAGAAATAGCGCAGTGGTGTCATGATAAGAACGTGTATCGAAAGAGTTCAAGCGAGGGTTGCCGATAGAGGCTATCGGATCGGAAAATAGTAAGCTGCAAAGTTGACTGTCAGAAAGGCTCCGGAGTGAAAGAAGCCTACACACTTCCTTCGCTTCCACAAAAGTCCATCAAAGCTGGAGTAGCTGACCGCCTGCATGAGGTTGTGCCAAATTGGTTAATAAAGTGGGGTCAAGTGGCAAAGGTTCCTCTCCTCTTTGACTTCTCCAGAAGTTTGCAGTCTGCAAGATACCATCGTCGATCAGGAACCACCATTTCTTGGCAAAGCCTGGTGAAATCTCCCATCCTATTGGATCCCAACAACTCGCACCCCAGACCTTGATATCCTTTGACGCCATATCGGCTTGAAACTCGATATCGTTAATAGATGACGGAGAATTCAGAATACGGTCTCGCACTGAGGGCCACTACATGAGGAGGAAGTCAATAAGATTTCTCTGACCGAGCACAAACGGATGCGTCATATGAAGATAGTCCATGGATCGCTCCCAAAAGGTCACTTACGGGCAACATATCGACGTATGGCTTGTGTGGAACAAATCGCTGCTGCAAGGTAGGTGCAAGAGATGGCGGTAATGAATCTACAGGGGCAACGATATTGAAGCCGCTGTCTTGAGCGCAAGCGAGCATGAGCTTGCTTGCGATACTCAAGAATGCATCCCATACATCAATTTGCTGCATAACCATGAAACGATTATCTCTCATGGGGTCGAAAGACATATCAATCTCGCTATCAAAGGGAATGCCGAGCATGCTTAATTCCATCGAGCTGGAGTCGTTAGGTGGAATTCCAGAGCTAGTCCTTGCTCTGTCGCTGGTTCCTGCCTCCACACCATCGACTTGACGGGATACTCGCGTCAGGCTTCTCTTTTTCGTGCGTGGTAGTTTTGATCCTGGTATCTTCAATCAGTAGTTTTCTTGCATGGGGCGTTGTTGCGTACGTCTAGCTCGTTGCGATAACCTGTTCTGGACTTTCTTCCGTTCTGCTGGGTCCGCAATACTGGTCCAATCATCCTTTGATGATTTTAAAAACGGCTCCCATGCTGAATCCATGACTGAGCTTGTTCCACACGCGGAGATGTTGCTTTGTAGGAGGGAATGAGTGCTGCTCGTGTCTTGATATGATGTTCAGGTTGGGCTAGCCAGATGAGGGCAAGCGTCTGACAATTCTGACAGAGTCGTTGTCATCTTGGGTGTCAGACTACACACGTTGTTGTACGTACGCAAAGACCTCCTGAGCTTACCCAGTACTGAAGATAGCAAGGACCTGGAACTTGCCAGAAGCAATCACGATATCTGTATAGTCTCGATGCAGAAGCGTGTGCCCAAAAAGTGGTGATAGGTGGTCTGAAAGGTTTGCGCCACCGCTACACAGCAGTACAATCAAGTACGGTCTTTTCTCAGCGACATTTCAATAATTTCCAACATTGAAAGCAAGTAGTCCTAGCTCAGACAGAGTCACTCCAATTGAAATTGTGGATACTGTCTGAATAATTGCCAGAAGAGTATCTTGGATACAACTCGGCAATCTGGCTGCCCTCAATCTGTATGCCGCTTGACGACCGTACCAGCAATGCGCTGAGGTAGACCGATTGAACCTGCATGGGACAGGGAAGAGGGGATGTCTAGCAACCAAGTACCTTTCCATTCCAAATTTACTCTTGTTAGATCTGAAACCATGTTGCTCAGGCAGCAGCAGCTGCTACAGGCTCGATTCTCGGTAGCGTTGCGAGCGGCGGCTGCATCTTCCCAGACTCAGCTGTGGCCATCTTTGTTTTAATTTCAGATATAGCTGCAATCATGAAGTTATGTCTCGAAATCTAGCAATCAGTCTAGGAGAAGGTTCGGAGCATGCTCGGGATATACTGGCCAGGAGATGCAGCTCCATCGTCCATGCGAGTCCTTTGTTTACATTGAGCCAGACTTGGCAACGCTAAGGCTTTTGCTCAGGACAGGTAACAGGTAACTGCTAATAAGAATTTGAGCTATATGTATCACATGATTTTTTACATTCCTGATAAAGCTTTTCCCAGAGGTTGCTCTATCAGCTGTCGTTGCCAACTTAATGATCTGTCTCGCGTAAAATGCGACATTGAAGTTGGAGATAACATCACCTTTCGACCTCCACCTCAGCCCTCTTCCTCTTCGCTAACCTGAAATCGCTCACACATAAAGATACTTTTCGCGAAATCTTCGCAACTGTCCCACGGTCATCACCTCAACACCCCACAACGCGTTCACAGCGACCTCGCCACTGATGCTGATGCTTACCCCATCACATCGGCCAACGACTTCCTGTATCAACTTCCATGCATAGTAGGTATTCCTGAGTCGCTATCTTATATCTTCTGACTTTGAGAAAGATCGCAAATCCACACATGTCGCACACAACTCGTACCGATCACCCCCCTTCCGCCTTGATCCTCCCCCATCTCCTTCTTCGTTCGAAGCCAACTCGATTGGAGCTAATCTGATCGATGCAGTTCGAATTGAAGCCGCTTCGACCGAGGCTATTACCAGCCGTGACATCTCGACTGAAGTCGCACATACAGAAGCCGTCTCAATGGACCCTACGCCAAGGCTTCGAGATTCTCCTGCCATAATCTTTCACCTGTACTCCAAGCTACCATTGGAATTGCGTACGATGATCCTTCGTATTCTGATCGATGAACCTCGTACCCTTAAGTTCGTGTACACCGGTCTCTTCAGCAAGCCCTCAATCGCCTCTACTGCTGACGACATCCGCATTCCTGTCTGCAAACTCGAAGACAAGCAGATCCCATCACTTCTACATGCGAGCAAGGATACTCGCGACATTGCACTTAGGTCCTACAAAGCCGTCTCTCCAAATTTCCTTGAAAATCCGTTTTACTTCAACGAAACTTCCGATATTCTCTCACTCGGTAGTATCGGTGTTACGGTCGCGGTGGCTACGCAGTGGACCAATATCCATGAGATGCGCATCTCAACTCTAACTATTAACATGAGTCGCATCCCCGACGTTGAGTTCTTGAAGCAAATCCTGAAGCTGGAAGTGCGAGGATATAGTCTGGATGAGATAAACCAGTTGTTAGAGTGGTGCAACTTTGGAGAACGTCTAGCGATTGACTTCCCGGAGTCTTCATTGGTGGAAGCAATCGAGACTTTCCAGGGATCGCTAGGAAAGGTTGTTATTTCTGGTCTTGAATGCGAGCCGACCACGCCTTTGTATTTCAGAAAACTTAGTGAGACCATAAACATTGTTTTTCCAGAGCTGGTCTAGTTGTCGGAATGGGGGCGCTCTGTATTGTCTTCATGACATACCATGGTTGTATTAGATTCTGAATCCTAGACAAATGTCACAAGAAAAAGGCGCACTCTTGAGAGCTCTTTTGACCAAAGTGACTTTACTCTTCTTTTCTGTGTGATATGTCACCGTTGCTCTGACTATTCTATCCGTTAGCCTTTGTAGATGAGTGCGCAAGTGATCGATGATGGACTTGTATATTTGAGCATTGCTTAAGGCGCTACCCACATGACCTGCACACAGCTCCAGATCAAGAAAATGACAGCACCTGGAATGGATACCAATCGCTCAATTGAGGCGGCGTTTCACACTCAGTTATGCCTTGGATGCTCTTTCCAAGTTCATTCCCAAGAGCAAGTACAGCATCCTTGGATGTAGTCAGCTTTCTCTCACTTCGCAAGCCAAGCAAATTCCAGGAGTCAGGCGAGAATGTCCCGTTACCTGCTATTTCAAAGCTAGAATTTGCTCCTATAACAACAGGATCTAGCTCGAGGAACTATTCATCAGTTCAGAATGCGTGGGGTCCCTTAGTCACGTAGCCATGGCTTCCGACGCCGTGCGTCATTTAGGTCCCAAGCTCTCACGAGTCCAAATGCCAATGTTGGGAATCACGATGGAATATCTCTTCTAATTTGCTGGCCCGTCCTCATTACTTCCAAACAGCCATCTTTCATATCGTTGTTGCCAAAACATAAGAAATCGCACTTATCACCATGTCTATATTCTGCTGCCCATTTCTCAGCTTCCCAGAACAGTGCTATCGACTAGACACAAGTGCGAGGCACGAGAACCTAACAATACAAGATCTGAAACCTGTGAACTACGGCCACTGGATAGATGATGAGAAAGAACGACTATACTGGCAGTTCCACCACCTCAAAAAGTCCAGAGCTGAGAGAGCTGCGGTGGCTGCAGAGGTAGCTGCGTCTACCTCCGACAGTGGAACTACAGAACAAACAGCATCGGCATTCCACCCTTTCAGTAATCTACCCACAGAGCTCCGCCTCAAAGTGTACTCCTTCATCTCAGGCGGCTACAAAAGGCCTCGCGTTCACCGCATCAACAATCGCCCCGACACTGCCCTCGAGTTCCTATCTAACCAGGCGATCTCACCACTCTTACATATCTGCCGTGAGTCAAGAGAGGAGCATCTCAAGCAGAGCGAGTCCGTTTTCGCATTTCAGACATATGTCAACTATTCCCGCGACATCTTCTACTTCATGGATAATAATAGCCATGGCGACTTCCAGCGTTTGGCGACATTTTTCAACCATGGAGAGGCGAAGCTTATCAAGAAGGTAGCGTTGAGACAAGCGCTGTTTCAGCATGTGAGTCCTCTGATACCAGAGAGTATGAATGAAATTGAGGAGATCATGATTGTCTTCGAGGAGTGGAATGGGTGGGAGGAGAGCTGGGATGGCGGGGAAGTTAAGTTTATGAAGAGTGAAGACCCGAAGGAGAAGAAAGTGGTGCAGGAAGGCGATGAGAATGGAATGGATGTGAAGTCCCTTATTCGAGGGATAGCTGATCGAAGATTACAGACTGGCGATTGGTGGACTGTACCTTTGGGAAAGAAGATACAATTCTCTGTGGGAGTCGTGGAGAAGGTGATATAGTTCGAATTGTAGATGGTACACGCTACAAGGCTTTGATCTATGTCTAGAAAGTATGAGTAATCAGCGACTGCCTGGCTCCCTGCGTTCAGATAAAATCGTGAAGTGCCATCTTACTGTATCCTAAAGTATCAAGTCCCGGGAGTGTCCAAATCAATCGTGAACAGAACGTCTTTCGATGTCTCCACCATCACGAGCTCTTCCTTGACATGGTTACTCGTACTCATCTGTCCTCCAACCTCAGTTTCCCACTTCTGTACGTCCCACTCCAAACCTTCCGTCGAGATGACAGCCGGCTCCTTCAGTGGAATAATTCCAACATGCTTGCCCAACTTAATACCATCAAATGCCTCTTTAGCTTGAATTCTATGCGTCCCCGTTTTCAGAACGAAGGTAATAGATTCGCTAGATAGCAAATACATCCTTCCCGAGCCATAAGTTGGATCTGGCTGGAAAGTGTACAGATGTGACAGCGTAGCCATGCCCTGATCGACACGCCCTCCTAGACCACCGATCACCACGATATCTATAGCTTGCCGGGAAGGTGAAGACCGTATGAATTTGACAGCCTTTCCAAAATCTGTGGAATACTGATCCGGATCATGGATCACGGGAACGTCTTTTGACTCCCAGTATTTCCGTGTCTCGGAAACTAGAGAGTCGAGATCGCCTATTACAGCATCGACGCTCAGATCAATCTCATTCCGAGTGTTGAGATCATGGAGACGATTGGCGCCACCATCGGCAGCTACTTTGAATATTGAACTGGCCCATAATCTCGAGTAGACAGCTGCCGGAAGACGGAGAGCTTGATTCAGGATGAGGATGGCGAATGGCTTGTGGTTCTTGGGCGTAGCTGAGAAGATATCTGCTGGTTGCCATTTGGTGATTGGAACCGGGTCTTCTGTCATCGGAGCTGATATTCCCCTTTGATTTTCTGATGCTGGAGGTTCTTGCATCGTCCGGATTCGGCGGAGGAAAGATGGGGTGGACTTATGGTGAGTGTGAAGCCATTTTCAGCGAAATGATAAGCCAAACCAGATAGAAATACTGTCCAGAAAGCAATAAGTTGGGAGTAATGCGAAATATGTAGGTCTATAGAATATTACATGAGACACTTTTTGGTGTGAGAATCGAGATGGAAACTTTGTAGATATGGTCACGTGGCCAGCTGCAAGATCCGCGCGTGGACCGAGAAAAATCATGATGCTTACAAAACAACACAACCTCTTCCACAGCTCCGATGTCCACCACGAACCTTTCCTTTGTCTCATAGTACACTCACTAAATCAACGAAATTGGTTGCAGTTTCACTCAGCATGTTCAAATCAGCTCTGCGAGCCACGCCACGGCGCATTGCGCCTTCCAAAACTACCTTGCCTCGAAGCTCTGCGCGGCGACTTTTAAGCACAGCACCACCTTCGCAGAAGTCGCGGAGTTGGAAGAGCAGTGCTGTGAGATGGGGCTTGGCTGGCGCAGGCGTGTACTATTATAATACGAGCCATGTATTTGCGGAGGAACCGGAAGGTAGGTTGACGATTATGAAGAGTTGTGCTGGGCCAAATGCTAATGGGCGATACAGCTGCTATCCAGAAGCTTGACGACTCGTTACACAATATCCAGGATTCTAGAGAACCTACCGTCGATGCGATAGTTGAGGAGAAGAGGCGGAGACAGGCACAAGCTGCAGCCGAGGCCGAGCAGACACAACAGTTTGCCGAAGGGGACATTGAAGGAGAGGATGGTGAAGAAGGGGGATTGGAAGGACTAGAGGATGAGGCTGGCCAGCAAGGCGCTTTTAATCCGGAGACAGGAGAGATCAATTGGGACTGTCCTTGTCTAGGAGGAATGGCTCATGGACCTTGTGGTGAAGAGTTCAAGGCGGCCTTTAGCTGTTTTGTATACTCTACTGAGGAACCAAAGGGTGTAGAGTGTATAGAGAAGTTCAAGTAAGTAGTACTGGGTTGCAAATGATGGCAAATAAGGTGCTGACATGGCATAGGGGCATGCAAGACTGTTTCCGACTGCATCCAGAGATGTATGGATCCGAACTCGAGGACGACGAGGACGAAGTGGAGGAGGAACTTCGTGCACGAGAAAGCGCTGCTGCATCTGGGGACGACAGAGATGCATCCGAACGAACACAACAAGTATCCGACAAACCTGCTCCTCCACCTACGGAAGAGGAGACTGTCCAACCTACTAAACAGAAGCAAGCAGCCAAGCCAGAGGTGGGCGAAAAGGTGGTCGAGGAGCCACATCGTGATACTAGCAAGGCGGCTGCTGAGAGTGTAACAAAACCACTAGGAGATGAGGGAGGGGAGCTCGTGCCCAGGGCCTCTCATGATGCTACCAAGGCCAACTGAGTTGCGAAGGAGGGATTTCGACTTGTACAAGAGTGTAGAATACACAGAAATGCATATGGGGGCGTAAATGTGTATAATAGGAAGAATAAAGATCTCCACGACATGGTTCTGGTACCTGATGATCATCATCCGTGACCTTTCGAGTGTCTCGAATGATCCCTGATCGAGTCTGACTTGCAGCGAGGAAGCTTGTTGATCCCATGGATTCACATAACCGAGTCACAACAACATGCACATTCAAACGAACAATTTTTAGACTCCTTTCTCTTGGATTGAGCTATTCCCTTACTGAACGTGGAACCATAGAAATATGTTTTATTTCCACTCCTGATGCACGATGAAAGATAGTCCTGACCCACTGTCCCCATCAGAAAGCTCCATCCAGAGCCGCCTACGTCAGCTGCCAAGCTTCTGTTTTGGTGCAAGCTCCCTTTGCCAGGTTTCGTTCACATGCGACGCAAGCACACGACTTCTCCCGCATCTGCAAACCTCACGAGATTCTCTCCATCTACAAAACCACGCCTTTCGCTCATAATCAGTCCCCTCGTAAGTCGCATTATATTTTGGATATCTGGGACCATTATTGATATTCAATAGTAACCAGTCGCTCCATATACCCAAGCAAACATGTCATACGCAGCAGCAGCAGCCAGCGGGCCATCGCAATCAGCAGAGGAGGTACGTCAAGTTCATCCGATGGTCCTTTGATTCCCTGTCGATCATCCTTCGCGGGATATGTCCCTTGTATTGCAGGTGTTCTACGAGTCCTCGCGAAGTGGTTGTGACTTGCAAGTGTTGATCTCAAAAGGAGTATTATGGCGCCATCAACGGTGGCTGGTAGATAGCTTGAAAAATATCTAGGAGCTATTGCGAAGATATCATCCGTGATATATTAAGCTAATACCATCTCACAGAAGCGCGCCCCTGTCATTCCAGAGCTTGAACACACCGACTCCCCTTCTACGAGCTCCCTAATCGACGTCGACACCGAATCAGTGCACACCGTCCCTTCTGACTTCTCCTCGCAACCGATCAAGACCGAGACCCAGCGCGATAGAGTCGAGCACGAAGCGGAGGTCATCGAGGAGCGTGCGAAGAAGGCCTACGCTGAATCCAAAGCAAAGGCTGAGAAAGCCGAGAAGGAAGCTAAGGCCAAGGCGAAGAAGGCCAAGAGCAATTTGGAGGCCAACAAGGACAACCCAGTTTACATTGGCAATGCCGTCGCTGTTGTTGCGCTGAGTGCTGGTCTGGGCTTTGGTGCGTACAGAAAGTATGCCGCAGGTGACTTGACATGGAAGGTTGTTGGTGCTTGGACTGGTATTGTTGGACTTTTTGCTGCTGGAGACTACTACCTGAGCCAGTAAGTAACATCGTGTCTCATCTCGTGACAGACTCAAATGTCTGCTAGAGGGAGTTTGGAGAGGAAAATACTAACATATCATAGATATCTCTTCAAGAACAAGTACCCCCCGAAGAAGTAAAGCAATTACTGCAGGAGTTGGTGGCTTACCAGATTCCCTTTGGCGCACTTGCACGGCGGTATGATTGTTCGGATTGGTCGCTTTTTTCACGTTTACGTTACTTTCGACACGAAACTTCTCAGCTCTTGGTCTCCCGCACAGCATGTATGTATTTCATAAGCGAGGGTTTGATGGATAGGGAGTAGATGGATGGATGCGCGGATGGAATTCATGGTTGGTCTATCTAAGATCTACTGCGTAGACGAAGATCCCTAATGTAGAAAGAAAACATCAAACCCATGAAATGTCCTCCTAAATATATTTGTTATCCTGTCGTTTGGTCTCGTACGTTTTCTCATGTGGCCCGAATCGTCTGGACTGTTGGCTGAAGCACAACAGAATCCAGTAGTGTATGAGTAAGAAGATGAGAAAATAAGGCACTGTCGGTCTCCAGTGCAGATTCGGGAAACCAGTGCTCCAGAAGTGCGCATGTAGACGATAATCTTCGTGCATCAAGCGTGATAATCCTGGTAAGTAATACCCGGAAATCAAGCTTTCTGAAAAGCCACTGTACTCCCGCAGACCGTTGCAGGACAGTCCATCTAAGCAGTCACACCTATGAGAAATCAGCTTATGTCCTCTACAAGACCAATAAGAGGCAACTTACCACGAAAGTTAAGGTCTTTCGATGCGCACTCCTCGTCAACACCATGAGCATGGTAGGAGCAAACCATATCCAAGCTCGGCTCTCTCGCATCGACACCACCCTTGCTCTTCCGATTCAAAGCTCTGAAGTCCTTGAATAGAGCCGGAACCTTCGAAATGATATCGTCGACATCATCGGTAGTCCATCCCACAGTCTCGATCTCACCATCGTCGATACCCGCTAGGATTTGATAGGCGCGGGCCATGTATTTGCGGAGGCCGGAGCTGAAACTTGTACCGGCGTAGACAGCAGCAATGTCAGCTGGAGAAGGGAAGGCTTGATAATCGTGATAGGCTCTGCCAAGTTCGGTCATCACAAAGTCTTCAAGTTCGACCATGCCAAAGTTCGCCGCGAGCATGTAGACGTCGATACCACGGCTGATGGCCTTCGTAAATGCGGCGTGCTCGTCAGTACCCTTCTTGAGCAAGCCAGCAGAGTGTGATCCGGGAACAATCTTGATACCATGGCGATATACCCAGGTGATGATGACTCCAACGGCGTCAGGATCAGCATCTGGGAGGTAGTGCTCGGTCTTGCGAGAGTCCTCGTTGACGCTGAACACGAAGTCCTTGAAGTGGCTTGATTGGAGACGGAGTAAGGTGCCGTGAACAGGCATCTCCTTGCGCTTGGGACCGACATAAAGGTAGACGATCTCGGAGCCGAGATCACTAGGGCGAATCTGTTAGTTCTTCGATCCTGTCGCAAGTGGCGAGACTTTGAAGACGAGGAAAGACAAACGTACCTAGGGAAGTTGGCCATCTTGACAGGTGCTGAAGTAGACTGGGTTGCTGCTTGCAATGGCTTGAGGGTGGCTATTGGAGGATTGAGTAGTGAAGCACGAGGTGTGATATCGAGATCTAGAGTTGTGAGTTGAGGAGGGAGGCTTGGAGAAGAATTGAGTTGTTGATGAGCAGGCTCTGCGACTTCGATCTCGTCCTGAATCTCCTTGTTGCCAGTCACTGCAGTTTCAACTGTTCGAGTAGGCTCGGCGATCTCAACTTCAGCTTCGATCTTTTCAACAACAGCTAGTTCAGACTTGCCTTTAATTGAAGTCTCTGTCTTGACAATCTCGTCGACGTTCTCGTTGTGCTGATTGATAGTACTGGCCTGAGGGACAACTTCGTCTTCTTGGAAGGAAGAGATTGCAAATTCAGGGTCGTAGTATGTGGTAGATGGAGCAGGTGTAATGTCTGCGAGAAGACGATTTGCTGCCTCGTTGTCGAAAGCGGGGAAAGGCTCTGAGGCAGAGGAACGAGGCTGTGGTGAATACAGAAGTTCACTAGCTTCTGGAGAATAAGTGCCACTGAAGCCATTGATGCGATCGAAGTTCTCTTCAGATGGAGACACGGAAGCGTTGAGAGCTGGAATATCGGAGCCTGATCCAAGTGTTTCGGAGAAGAATGATGGATTGATAGTCTTGAGTAGGGCGCTGGCTGCCATTGATTCCATAGAAAGGACCGGGAGCTCAGGAGAAGGCATGGATCTGTCAGGGGACTCGCTAGCACGCAGGAAGTTGGAGCCGGAACCGCCTTCTCCAGGGGAAAGAGAGACCATTCGCTCCAAAAATTGGGCAGCAGATGATCGTCTATTCTCGTTGTGGAAGTTATCCGCCAGGTTTTGGAGTTCGCGAGGAGCTGACACGTTCGAGTCATTCTTCTTGTGGGATCTTCGAACACCTTCGGACTCGAATAGATTCTCTTCGCTAAGATCTGAGGTTGGGAGCGATGAGTAGCGAGATGGAGGAGTCCTGTGAATATATAGTCAGTCATGATCTTGAAATTTTGTGAAACAAACGAGACAATAGTGTATGGGTCTTGAATTCCTGCTCGCTTAATAAGGAAGAGACACTTGAAATCAAACACCTACTTGAATGCAGAGAAGGGAGTAATCTGTGGCGAAGTGCTTGGCGTGATGAACTTCTGCATGGGAGTCGATGGACGTGATGAGGGTTGTGGTGTCTCAGGAACAGATGGCGAGCTCGGGGTGGGCTTGAAAGTCTCCTTATTCTCTGCTCGAGCGGCAGAACAGGGCGCAAAGGATGGCTCCTCAACCTCGGAACGACCAGACAGAGAAGGTGCAACTGAAATCTCTCTTGAAGACTGGTCTCTTCCTTGAGTGGTAGTCTTCTTCTTATTTTGCCGAGCGATCAAATTAGAAATAGCACTCTTTGCGATGTTCTTGTCTGGCCATCTCTCCGACACTGCTTCTCCAATCTTCGCCGGCTTTAAACCTGCTGCGCTTTGCTCCATGACAAAGGAAACCTGCTCTGCAGACCAACTGGCGTTCTTTGGAGGCATGTCGGCGGTTGTAGCTAGTTGGAGCTGGTACAGTGCTGTTTGTGTTGTGTAATGTATTCCGTGTGTGTCGAGAATTAAGCTGTGATGTTGTTCGAGATATCAGGCGGATTGAAATGTGAACTCGAGTGAATTTTGAGGCTGGTTTGTTCCTGGCAGAACGCGCTGTAAAGTGAACTCGAGCCTGGAATAGAAAGCGAGATGATAGACAATGACTTGGATGTGCGACAGTAGAGAGTAGATAAATGAGTTTGCTTCTGTTGCAAGATTGTGAGCAGAATTGATCGCTGTTGCTGGTCAAGATGTCGTAGGGTCGTAGTGTTGCAGAAATCTCATGATGGGAGGAATTGTTGACGGTGGTCAAATTCGAGAGCAAAGAATTCAACACCTCTCTCAAGTAGTTTTGAGAGCGGCCTGAATTGCTACCGTCCTCGAATAGGGACTAGGCTGCATAGTTCAAGAAGATCAGGCATCCAGGAAATTCAGCTTGGTGAATATGTGGACGATGTTGTTATGCTGCGAAGATTTATTTGCCTCGTTGGATTCGCTTCGGCTGTTCATCACTGTCATCTGCACGTACTTGGACATTTCGGGCTTCGCAGTAGTAGAGAAGAATGACATTATTACAGCTTCAACCTTACTTACTGATGATATGACAAAGACAATCGAAAGCCAAACACTGAGATTTTCAAGGCCCTGAGCGCGAATTAGAGAATGTCTCATGCATTATAAAAAAGGGACCCGATGAGTGACGTTACACTGTGATTTTATATAGCCATATGAAAGAACCTCTAGGATCTGTGGTGTGCATAGCTTTCTATATATTATATACCTTGTGTCTAGACTGCTCAATTTGATCCGATATCATGCATCTCAGAGCTTTTCAACCCAGTCATATCGAAGCGAGAAGAAAGTGAAAAAAAATTGAATACCCTGTATGCTTATCACATCGCTGAATAAATCGTTCTTTCCAATCTTTTGTTTAACATGTGTTTATGCGTAAACGTATTTGAGACGTTGGAACTGGAACTTGCCAAGCAAGAGTTTGTTGATGCAGGCGCGACTTAAGCGAGGGGGAAAATCGGAGAAGGGGCAGGATAGTAATATGCACCTCGCCTATCAAACAGAGAGAGCTCTTGCCCTTGGAGATACCGGAGCCTCAAATCTCTGTTATATTATACCTGGGTAGCATCAGAGCATTGTTTCCCCTTCCAGTGAACACGAGGTCTGCGTATTTTCCCATACTTCTGATGCCCGATGTTGATGTATCGCAGTACTAAAGCTCCCACGGGGTATACTTCTACTGGCAAACACTGATACAGTTGTCAGTTCTATATTTCCTATCCATGGAGCAGGTGCAGATTTCGATGCAATGTTACTCGCCCATGGTTCCTTCCTCGTTCAAATCAGAGAGACAAGTCAACGAAATCTAAGACCACCGACATCGCTCCATCATAAACCTCCCAAAACATCGAGCTTCTATCTTCACATCAAGAAGCATCAACCAAACTCATCATCTCAGCAGTATTGCTACGCATCACTAAAGCAATAGAGGTATAAATCATCTATCGCAAAGGCCCGGCATCCTCTTCAATCATGTTACCACAAGAGCCACGGGAATCCTACACTTGGGATGATACTTGCTTCAATGACTGGATCAAATTCTCCAGACGCAGCCACATATCTACACAGCGACAGTAGCCCCTCCTCTCGGCGAATCAGCATTTCCGACCTGCCGTCCTCCCCAGCACCATTAGGATCTGCCGGGGAGTCTTCAAATGAAACTGGCAAGGATCTAGACTCGACAAACGAACTTGCGCCAAGTCTTGTCAGATCATCAAGAAGTGCTGATCTGGTTGGCTTGTGCCGAAGAAACAGCATTCCAGGCCTTGGAGGCGAGACAAATGGTTCTACATGTTTGAGCGAAACAATGGAAACAAGACAGACAGCTGGGAAAGGCAAAGGGAAGGCGAGAGAAACCAGTACTTCGGAAGATTGTGGCGAAGGGGAATGCTACCCCGAAGAAGAGTGGGAAGGATTCTGGAAGGAATATGAGACGCAAGCGAGAGCTCTTGAGGCGGTCAAACACGACTACGATGATAGGGACTTTGATATGAACTTCACAAATGAGTACAGAAGGTCCAAGATGGGAAATGAGGGTATGTCTCCGGCACAAGATTACATGGGTCCGACAACCTCTCCAACCTGGGGTCGTAGAAGACAAAGGACGTCCAGCTCAGACTTCGACTACGACCACATGGCTATCGAAGATTTGATGCGAGGAATGGAAGTCTACTCGGATACCGAATATGAACAGATGGAAGAGATGTCAGACTTTTCTCGAATCTTGTTCGGCCGTAGTTGTTTCCCAGAAATCAGCAGCGCAAAGACTTATGGCTCAACAACAAACGGAAAGAGAAAAGCAAGCCATGATCTGGACGAACCCAATCTTAAGAAGCGATACATTGCCAATCCTCTAAGAGGTGACAGCTTCAAGTCCTCAGTCAATCCTCTCCTGAATGGGAACAGATCTGCCAGCCCATATGGCGAAGAACAAACGTTCAAACGCCGTATCTCGAACCCTTTGGCAGGCGAGAGAGTTGTCTCCGTGGCATACCCTGTCCACGATGCTCAAATGCTGTACGGGCGCGAGTGAACTCCGCACATCCAAGAATTCTGCTACCGGCCTGGATTGATTCCGATATCTTGAATTGCTGGGGCTGGCGAGTTTTTATGGCGGCCCACGAAGCCCACGGCAGTTCGCTGGACCGAATGATTAGAGCTTTTGCTATTGCAATCGTTGGGAGGAGCATAATCAAGAGAACAGTATCATAGCACTTGCTTCGGGGTTTGTTTGGTATTTCTGTTTGGTCGGCGTTTGGGTAGTTGTTTCGCAGATCAGATGAGGCGATTGATACGAGCACATGCGCAGCACTTCTGTTTCGTGAAACAAGTTTCACTCAACGCAAAGCACCAAAGCGTGGCCCACGAACAGGACGAACGAAACAAAGGCAAGATAGATGTAATCAAAGTCGTTGAAATTATGTACAACAAATGCTACCCATGCAATGCCTTCATCACATCTCATTCCTGTTCCTGTCTAGGCGTGAAAAACTTTGTACATTGGCAAAACCCCTTTCCCTCGCACCCAATCCCATGCCAACCCATCACTTCATCATATACACTACCAGCACCAGTTTCCCATTTTGCAAGAATCAAGATGCCACGAAACAAAGAAAATCTCTATTACTATCTGCTGCAATGCAATGCTGTAACTTGACGTAACGTGACGTAAACCAACTGATACATCTATTGGTGGGGAGCCATGCCAAGAGTGTTGTTGCCTCCGTTGAAGGCGACAAATTGCGACTTGAACATGATATCTCCGTAGATCTGGAGGTTACCGGCGATGGCTTGAACACCTCCGAAGCAGGCTATAGATTACATTAGTAAAATCCTAAAGACTAAAGGTATGGTATGGGGTGACTTACTGGTACCAGCAGCATCAACAGGAGCGAAGTTGATATCGCTTCCACGGACAGTCGCCATGTAAGATCCACCAACATCGACAGCGAGATCGGGCAATTGAGAGTTGCAAGGGAAAGTGACACCTCCGACATTAGCGTCGTTCACGGCACCGTTGACTTGACTATAGTAGGCGTTGACAATGGCAGCGTTAGCCAACATGAGGGTGGTTCCGGTGTCAGCGATGGCCTGGCCACCCTGGATGGTCATTGGTGCTCCAGTACCGACCTGGAACTTGTTGGAGGAGAATTGCCAGAAGCCTTGGGTGGTGTTGACGGCGGCCCAGGTGAGCGAGCCGTTAAACTTGGTGGAGTCGATGTTACCGAACTCGTAGGATCCGACAGCGGCCTTGCGGAGATCAGCGGTGAAAACGGGCATGGCGAGACTGGGCATCGCGTTGTCGAAGAAGGTCTTTTGCTGGGTTGGCTTGATGGTGTTGAGCTTGGAGTAGGCGAGACCGACGAGTCCGTTGGAGTTGGCGTCTGCGACGAAGGATTGAGAGACCGCGGTGGCCATCTCAACAGCTTGGCCATCGACGCTTGCACCTCCGATGTTGACGGTATCTGTGACGACAGTCCCCTTGGCTCCGGATCCGTCACCGTACGAGATAGACCAGGATGCTCCGGTCATCACTTTCGAGGTGGTGGACTTGGTGGCATCGTAGTTGGTGTGGCCTGCTTGGGAAGCTGCGTTGAGTCCAGTGCTGAAAACCCAGAGATCGGAAGATCCAGTGTCGAAATCCATGTTGATGGTCTGTCCACCAATGGTGACTGGGGAGAGGTACTCGACATCGCCCTGT
This sequence comes from Cadophora luteo-olivacea, assembly GCA_026120085.1. Taxonomy (NCBI): domain Eukaryota; kingdom Fungi; phylum Ascomycota; class Leotiomycetes; order Helotiales; family Ploettnerulaceae; genus Cadophora; species Cadophora luteo-olivacea. Next base: position 155,740 of record JALRMC010000002.1, read on the forward strand.
TCGGGAGTGGCCGTGACAATTCCGGTACCCTTTCCAGCAGTACTGTTCGTTGAGCCCGCGGTAGCTCCACCAGTCGATTGCGATGCAACAGCGGAATTGGTTGCGGCAGCCTTTGCCTTCTTCTTGTCATCAACAGCAGCACCGTTAATTTGGACGCTGGCTGAGTTCGATAGAGCATCGGCGACGGATCCAGCTGGGGCAGCGTTGGCTGCGGCGGCAGCGTTCATGGCATCGACGAGTCCTTGAGGAAGAGCAACACCATATTTCCTGTGTGCCTTGATGAGAGCCCTTGTTCCTGCTCCTACTGATCGACCCTTGAAGTGTGGGTTCGCAACTCGCTCAACCTTGAAGCTGCGTTTCTGTATTGGTGCATTTCTCGTTGGGACGGCGAGGGCGAAGCTGACGAGGGCGAGGAGGAGGAGAGCCTGAAGTTGTACTATGGAAGGCATCTTGAGAGGGTTTTCTAAATCCACACCAGGTGGTAGTTTCGAATGTAAGGAGCGGTAAGAAGATCGAGATCTCTGCTTCAAAGAATGGTCGCGGAGATTCGAAATATGGCAATCAAAGAAAGATGCTCAGCACAGATATTCAAGAGTGAAATTGGAAGCCCGCCCCAGGAAATGATGCAAAGAAAATAAAGATGGATGGATGGAGGAGCAAAACAAGATACAGGAAGCGGAATAGGAAAGAGAAGATAGTTTAAAAGAAACCGAACATGAACAAGAGAAGTGGATGTTTTCGCATGAAGTCTTGGAAGGCTTCTATAGGATCGCCTCGAGCTGGGTAAAACATGGGAGGTGCAGAGCCCAGACACAGGGTGTGGCATGACAGTGGAGAAAGACGCTCAATCGGAACAAGCTCGATACGGCAATTCCAGTGTATGGAGCAATGCAACGGGTTTTGGATACCCATGGCGTCGTCAGTGCACGATATTTACGCAACACAACTGAACGTCTGGGTGGGATGGAGTGGTTCTAGAGGACGAGAGTGCTTGAAAATGTAGGCGAAAGCTGCAAGGAACGAGGTTGGATTGGAATGGGCATGCCAGTGGATGCTGGCATTGCTGGGTAGGGCACCGCACTGGGCGGATAAGGGGCAGGGGTTAGTGGGTAGCCGCGTCTCCAGGGGGTTGTCCTGACCCTAAAGAGGCTGAGTGGCTTCACTGGTGTGCCAAGATAGTGGGGAGTGGGTGAGGCTGACGTTGACCGATTTAGACCTTTCTCAGACCTACTCCGTATAGTGGCTAATGGTTTAAGGTGGACGATGTTGACTTTCCTAAGAAGACAAAGCCGGCAAGATCGTTTATCCATTTCACTATTTAGTACACAGTGCAGAATCCGCCAAAGATATAAGATTAGCTCCAGGCATCTTCCACCAAGATTGAAAAGGCTTTCATACCGGTCAGCCAAGCCCATAGTGAATTGATCAAGATTTCGATGTTCAGAGCGGTGTTTGGCCCAAAGTGCCAGAGGGGCAGAATGAGTGGACGTGGCGTTCTTCAAGGCAGGCACGTTGTCGATGATCTGCTGGATCTGACATTCTGAAACCCACACCTCGGTGCTTGCTTCGGTTCCGACCCATTACCCTGACATAGAACTCGTGACTTTGCTCTTCCAATCGAGCTCAGTGGTGTCAGGACTGTTCGAGCTCTGAGTTCCAGTAATTTTCTCGCGAAGAGCAAACCTGAACCTCACTTCAAACCTCTGTCATCCGATATATACCGGCAGAATCAAGAACCGGTTTGTGCTTCTTCCAAGAAACAATTTCTCCCAAGGGTCTCCCAATATAAATCTTCAATCTGTCTGAGTGAGACCCCAAGGCTTCCAAGACGTCCAAGTGAAGCTTGACTTTTTCGCAACCGATCTCGCAGGCATCCCAAGCACCGAGCCGACGATCATAAACGAAACAAACGGGAAAATGCGAGAGCGTCTACCAAGGCTTTTCTTTGATCTTGGGAGCAACTTTTGTCGATAGCCAAGCAAGCAACCGATTTGTTTCTGTGGAAAGGAAATTCAACAAGAACCCTGTCAGCCCGGCGTTTCGATCGTCCCTTTGGGGTGCTCTGAAACTCGCCTTGCTCCACCTTTGCGTGCGCCACAGCCGCGATCACATAAGTGCCCGAGACCAATGATTGACAGCGCCACTACTGATGGTCTAGACGCATGTCTGGAAAAGCTGACGAGTCTGAACAACTTCAGAAGACAGTCGACAGTTCAACTGTTCGAGTCGTGATTTTCTCATTCGTGTCCAAGCTCGGTGACACAATTAAATTAAGCAGCCGTCTCACGGCCTGAGTCTGCCCCCTCAATCTAAGAATGCCCCATCATCCACCGATCGTCCACAAGGAGAACCCACCAGCTCACGAACAGGTGAAGTGAAGCTGAGTCGCAGTCTTGGCATCTCTAACAAAGTCTGTCTCTCCTTGTATCCTGTGTTGCGTCAACCCTGCCATCCTGAAGCTTGGCTTGCGTGTCCACGAATCGCGAGCTGCTTGGGGGCGTGAAACGGTCTGAAACGACGTCGGTGACATCCAATTGGAAGCTCAGAAAAGGATGTGGTGCAAGGTTGGTGACGGTGCGATGTGTTGTGTTGATGGAACGAGGATGATCTGATCCGATGGATGGATCTAGAAGACAGGAAGTCTGGTTGGTGGACTTTGTTGACTTCAGCTCAGATTTCTCGTGTTTTCAAACATACATTTGTTTCTCCCTGAGGTTGGACACCACGTTGCGTCCTGAACGCCGGAAAGCTTAACTTCCCGCGGCTGCATGATCCGTCTTTATTCAAAGTAAGCTTTGAGGATTTCTAGTGTGACATTTGGGTGACAACCCCAAAATAGCCGGTCAAGTGGGAACCTCAGTCACTTCTCTGCTACCATCTCCTCATGACTTCGAAGTCTCTTCGCCATCGCCTGCTCATCTGCTGCCGAGATGAGATCTCGAGATCGCCATACGGGGAGATCGTACAACCAACTAACATCAGACGAATTACGCACCCGTTGCCTCTGGTCATGGAGATCAAACCAATGTGAGGAGGATCATTCATGCGGTCTCTCTTCCGAGAGCGCTCATCACGTGAATTCCATTTATCATCATTCTGCATGATACACAGTCAATCCGGATGTAGAATTTGAATCCATCTCATCTCTCAGACTGATATGCATATTTGACAAGAGAATGGCTGCTCCCGGTATGTGGTTCGTTTTGTCAATTGTGCTCCCGGTTTGAAATATAAATATCTGTCGCATGCCCATCCTATCGATGCGAGTACTTGAAACTTCCCCGGAGTGTGGCGGTCCGATGAAAACAAGCAATGCTCTGTGCGAGTCGTTGAGGTTTGCTGAACATGATCTCGTATCAGACACAACGGAGTTGACCCAGTCTAGCCAATATTGATATTCGGTTTAAAAATTGAAGAGCGATTTGCGAGGACGGGTCCTTGATCGGGAAACGAAATTGTACCCTATGTGAAAGCAGGAAGTGGGAGTCCATTTGAGAACGAAAGTAAAGCAAGTGTATAGTGTAATATGTGCATCTAAAATGCGAAAGAATATACAACTAAATGTTCCACAATGCACCCATGAAGCCTAAGCAGTCCCATCCCTAAAGCCACGAAAGAATTTGATGCAACCAATTTGAAAGAACTCCAGATAGTCCCAATGCAGCCCTGACTGAAGAAGAAATCGTTGATCATAATTCCATCCAAACTGGAAGAAGGGTATCACCCTGACGCCCAAAAAAGCTCTGCGTCACTAGAGATGCAAACAAGAACTCCGTATGTGCCATAAAATCGTCTCTGTGTATGTACTCGAGAAAAGAATCGCCCACTTAGGGAATTTAGACTCTCCCTGCCGCAACCCGTCTTGGGCTTGAATACTTGATTGTAATCTCCTCGTCGTCGCTGCTTGAGTCGTCCCGCATCTCGTCTAAGAAACGGTTCATCTCCTCGCTCTTCGCTTTGCTTTGACTCAGTCCCTTACTTCGCATCTTGCTCCTGTACTCAGCACTACCTTCGCTACTCTCTGCGCTCACACTTGCTGCCGAGTTATCGAACTCAACTCTCCTTGCTTGATTGACTCTCGCCCGAGAATTGAATTCCGTTCGCAGAGGGCTTAGCTGCGGTGACCCTTGGGTTCTGGGCGGGGGAAAGGTATGGCCCATGTTACCCGAGTTTCCAGGACTGCTCATAAATAGCAAAGTTTCGATAGCATCCTGTTCTTGAATAGTCTTCTGAACCGGTGTCTGGATAATGGGATTATCCCTAAAGTCTGTTCGAAGTGGTGTTCGAGGAGCTGAGGTGTTGTATGGCGAATTGGAACCATGATTGGGGATAGACGGTGGTTTACTGAATTTTGGAGTTCCTGATCGGCGAGTGGATACAGTAGGACGAATGTCAGCGGGAGGCCCCAAAGATTTTGAGGCTGGAGGTGAAAGAACTGGGGTCTGTGTTGACTGGCGTGGAGTCGGGTAGTTTGGAGTCGAATGATCTCGCCAGAATGATTCGTACGTTCGAGATGGCTGGTCTCCTCTAGGATACAAGTCAAAATCAGATGTTGGTGCTTGAACAGCTTGGCTAACACTGCTGGATTGACTTTGTAAAGTTGCGATAGCAGTGCGTGGAGACGTTATCAGATTGCGCCGACCATGTAAAGTCGATGTGGATGAAGTTGGTGATCCGGCCTGGGATGCTAGTGATTCAACTTCATCGATGGAATTTGATTGCCATCCATTGTTTACTTTCACCATCGCATAAGAAAGACGCGTCCGAAGCTCAGACGAAAGCTGAAAATTATCAGTCGGTAATCCTCGAGTATTCAGATCTTGTCTTACTTCTCCGATCCTGCTACTTCCAACAGAAGATACATTACTTACCGCGCTGGTATTCCGGGAATGTCCACGCGCCTTTGGACTATTGGGTGAGGCAGACAATGGCTTCACCCGCCCATCTGCTGTCCTTTTCTGACCTGCTGTCGGGGCTATGATGAGGGCCGGTCGCGTCGAAGCTGTGCTCATTAGAGGCTCTGCTGCAGCGGCCAGCTGCGAGAGTTGCGATAATTGAGAAAGTGGCCCATCGGCATTCGTGCTTTGTGATGAGAATTCATCGGAGGTCGAGGTTGGCGGTGTGGAAACCGTATCATGGCCGTCGACCGTCGATTGGGAATTATTACTTGATGTCGTCGTCTTCAAGGCCAGTAACGCATCGCTGGTGTCGTCGTGTCTCTTCCCGGACAGAGACATATTTCCACGACTTGATGTTGAAGGTTGACTTGATTTGTGGGTGTGTGCAGCTCTGTTCCTCGTAATCTCTTTGTTCTTTATCGAAGGTTCGATGTCGCCAGCCGCCCGCGAGACATTACCCGCATCACGATGACTCGCGTTCGTGATGGTCGAATGTGCTACCTCGTCGAGAGCGGCAAGAGCCAGTTGGTGAGGCTCCATCAAACAATTGCGCCTGCAAGCTACGATATACTAGACTGTGACGACGATGTTTCTGTTCGGGCGACGTGGATATCTGCGATATCTGATATGCGCGTTAACCGGTGGCTGGCGATACTTGGACACGCGTACAAGCTAGGTAGACGTGTTGGGGGACCTTTAAACGTTTGTCTTTGGATCGCAACAATTGTACAAAAACAGCGGCAATAATCACGATGCCTCTTGACGGGTCGAATCGGGGCGATGTGTCTGCGTTTTGTGTGGTTTCTTCGTGGTCGTAGTTCCACCCCACTTGGATAACCTCATCTGGTCTGCGTTAGCGGGTTGCCTCAGGCTGCAAGCGCAGGTCTTGTTCGCGGTGTCACGGGTTCTCCTCAGCTTTGCTTTTTTCTCCAGATATCCCCTTCATGACGTCGACCCCCCGGACTATTAGACCTCGAAAGATGCTATCTTTGGCTCGTCCGGGCACTTGCAGATATACGCAGAGATACTGCTTGAAGCGAAAGATATATTATCAAAGCAGAGTCGAAGCTGCATTAGGAACGATTCGTTGCAAGCGCCAATTCGCGAGGACAAAAATGCTCAACCATCACCGGCCACGCTATATGTCATCTGATATACCGCACGCACTGAGCGTAAGCCTGGAAGCCAAAGATGCCTCGAGTATTAATCGAGATGAGAACTGTTCTGCCTGAACTGCTTATCGTTTGCTGCTGCTTTACAGGCATGTAATCATGTTAAACCCCTCCTTATTGTGGACCTTGATACAAGTCCCGAGACAGCGATCAGAGGCGGACAAAGTAGGTTTGTATTTATTGTTTTTCAATTAAGCATTATAGCAATGTCTGCCCACGACTGCAGAATAGTTGTTGCGTCTTCCACTTCAAGCTATCCACCATTTATACATATACATCTTGAAAATGCTGCATCCTTAAAGCTCTCTCTCTTCCCCTCTGGATAGTTTCTTGCTCGTTCCGATAGATATGATTTCTTCTCCATTTATCACAAGCAATACAAGCAAAGACGAACAAAAAGGAATGCATAATTCTAGGATAGTTAGCTCTCCGTTCACGCAATTCTTGCCACGCATGGCAATGCGACTTACGCCAAAGCAGTCGAGACCCAAATCAAGTCCCTCGCGAGTGCGAACTGGAACATTGTAGGGAATATCACCAGGTACGACGATAGGAAGAGACCGAGAATAGTGATAAGGTCGAAAACGAGAACGAATCCGGGGTGAAGGCGGCGAATGTGGTTCTTGTAGCAGGAAAGCTGGGACAGTGTCTCCTCTGTATTGAGAACGAGAGAGACAGCGACCTGAGAACTGATGTCAGGGAAAATTCAGAATTTTTGGGGAGCTGGGGAACGTACAAAGATGTAAGTAAACAGTGGAGCTTTCATCCCATCACCACCTCGCAAGTCTCCAGGACTGCCATAATCTTTCGGCACGATTGTCATCATGATAGACAATCCCAGAACAGCGAACGACAAAGCCAAGCAAATACATCGTCCAAGGATTTCAATCATAGCGACTGTTTCTGAGCAATTTCTCGGTCGGTTGATCGATCGGACAAGCGATTCCACCTCCTCGATACCAAATTACTTGTTTCTTGACGCGATCATCGAAACGACTCTGTCCACTTGAGTATTAAACAAATGCGCGGGATGAGGCCGAGGCAGTGTTTTCTTGTGAGTCGCACGGTGTAAGAATAGGCTCAATGCGATGCTGACTGCCCAGTTCGTCATGTGCTCTTCACCAAGAAAGCTCTTTCCTATTTGGAAGCTTAGATTACCTTGCGCCCCTGCATCTCGGTGCAAGGCTGAAGAGAAGCATCTTACTCGGACTATTGGCTTGGAATCGGACCGCGATGAGATCTGGAGAGGGAGAATTACGGTTGAAGACGAATGATGGGGGGTCTTGGACCCGAGTGCTCGGTAGAGAAACAAAACATGGGAGCTGATTCGCATCTCCAAGACCCCGCCTCTTAGGCGCGTCTAATCAACCATACTCGGCGTTGGTGATTTTGATCACGGGTAATTATAGAAACTCGCATGAAAGGATACGTTGGAGAGAAGTGAGATGACACGAAGGCTGGCTGAAATAAACGCAGCTGCATATGCATTTAATAAACATAAGGCTGACGCGCAACGCAGTATGAACTTTGACAGAGAATCGGATTAACGAACCAGTCACCCAACGGTGACTCCGAAACTGAACACACAGATATCGAGACACTTGGAAGCGTGCGCAGGACGTGCTTGGGTGCGGCGGTACTGTGAGCTCGGCCACACTGAGTGAGTCCCTAGCGATTGTCCTGGCGAGAATCAATGGGAGATCACCTTCTTTCATACTTTGTGTAGATTACGAATCTTTGAGACGATGTGACGGTATCCAGCGGACTTCGAATATCGCAAGTCCTAGAACTAATAGCAGAAGACGCCGATGAGAAAGTCACAGTATCGAACAGCTCGATTCCTCCACAATCGCGCCCAAGGTTCAGCAAAAGCATTTACAGAAAGCTTAAGCTGCGGATGCTCAAGGGATGGACGTACTCTGAAGCTAGGGGTGAAGCGAGGCTCGCTTGGCAAAGCCCAGCTTGGGATGAACAATGTTTTCCTCCCCTAGCATGATTGAAAGGGCTGGTGTAGAATACAAAGCGTGATTAGTGTTTGCAATCTACCCTATCCAGAATGTGAAGTTTACTTGAGATGTTAAATTCGTGATTGCTTTGCGACTACGGTGATTTATATTCCGTTTGACATGCCAGCGGTTCGACTTCATTTCACGCGCTCAAGGGGATGTTCTTACGGACTAATTGTTGGACAGTACGACCAACATTGGGAGTTGTATCAGCATTTCGAACCATGTTGGACCTTAAATTGTTAAGGAGATTAGCTATCCTGGTACATTCTCGAAGCAAGTGGTGAAATCTTGCTTTGCTCAACAGAGGATTGGATAAACATAGGAGTGACAGAGTCCGTATTGGTTTTTCTGGTGTTCACTGCTACAACATAATTCAATCTATACCCAGTGTCACACTGGAAGGTTCAAGAATAAATAGCCCTCGTCTTGTCGAGCTTTCGCTCAGTCTTACAATCCAAGATCTCGGTGCTGTTGGACTGCAAAATGGCCTCTCCAATACGGCCCACAAATACTTTCCGAATTCCAGATCTCCTCAAAACCTGGCCATTCGAACGGAGACTCAACAAAGCCATCGATACAGTTCAGACTGAGAACGAAGCATGGACTCGAAGCCTCAAGCTGAATCATGCCCACTTAGAAAAAGCACTCAAGAAAGCCAACATCATGTTGATCGCAGCCCTCACCTGCCCTCTGGTCCCCACTCAATCTTTTCAAACAGCTGCGGATGCAATGACTACATTCTTGATTTTTGATGAAGTCAGTGATAAGTTGAGCGAGTCCGCTGTTGTTGCTTTGTACGATATCATCAACCATGTTTTCGAGTTGGTCTCCCTCTCTAAGTCTCACTCTTGACCATCTCTAACTACTTCTACAGAAGTCCAGATAAACAGCGACCAGCTACAGAGAGCTTCATTGGTTTGTTGCATCAAAGGTAGACTCCCGAATTCTAGTCATGTACTTTCTATTGACACTCAATCAGCTTCTGGAACCGCGCTCGTCAAGGCGCAACACCGACTTTCCTAAAACAATTCCCAACTCGATACCTCGAATACGCCAAATCCACATCCGAGCAAGCCAAGCTTCGGGACGAGTCTGTCATACCAGACCTGGAGTCTTACATAGCTCTGAGGCGTAAGACAGTTGGCGGAATGCCTAGCTTCGGGGTTAATCTTCATTCACTGAATATCTCCGATGATGAGTTGAACGATCCTGGAGTGAAAAGACTTGAAATTATCGCTCAGGATATGCTGATTCTGGCCAATGTAAGTTGACTTCTATACAATTTTGCCCAACCGCGTGTTCACAGTTGCAGGATATTTGCTCCTACAACGTCGAGCAAAGCCGTGGCGATTCTCACAATGCAGTTGCCGTGGTGATGCATCACAACAGTTTCTCGGTTCAGGAAGCGATTGATTTCCTAGCACGAATGTTCCACGAAGCTGCAGATGAGTTCCTCAAAACTATGAAGACAATCAAAAGTCCGAGCGAGGATCTGCGTACCTATATTTCGGGATTGGGATACTGGGTTAGAGGAAATTTCGAGATGTCATTTGAGATCGAGAGATATGGACTTGATGCGGAAGCGAGGAAGGGAGGGTGGATTGAGCTGCTTCCGAAGCAGGAATCGACGTGAAGCTGGAATTTTGGGTCTCTGTCTTGGGCGACAAATGTGTTTCAGTTTCTGAACTCGCTGACACTATTGCAGCGCTCGTTTTTGAAACCATCAAACAGAGTGTCCCTGCCGTGATATCGTGCCAATTTCACGTATGAATACTGCATGGGAAACGTGCAAGGGTTCTTCGAATAATTACAGTGTGATCCATCGCACAGACATCTGGTAAGTTGCACTAACGCATCTTGAAAGTCTCGCTGCCTTCAATTTCTGTGATAATCTACCGATACAGGCAGTAAGTCATCGGAAACGGGAATCAAGGTAAGGGTATGGGTTCGGTCAGACCTCGTGAATCCGCGAAAGCTTCGCGCCTCTATTACAGGGCTTGAAGCGGTGAACGGGACCCAAACGCAGCAATCCAATCATTTCAAGTCTGCACTGCATCCTTAAACTTGAACAGGCATAATACTTGCTAGTGAAATCTTGCAACAAACGCGCCTGTGCTTATTGGGAATGACTTCAATGAATTTACCTTTCTTTGTCGTCTGACTATCCGGGACCCCGCTCGATCTTACCAGGAATGACAGGCTACGTCTGCGTTTCCATAAATGCACCCCCATCGAAGAAGGCAAGTGTCCGGAATCACTTTCCTTGTTCCTCGCTGCGCCTGCTGTCGTTCTCCGTATGTTAAATACTGCCCCTCTTCCCTCCAAATCAACCTCTGCCTCGAACCTGACAGTAGCTGTCAAAATACTAGCACAGCAATCGAAGCAAGCATCTCGAATTCTTCAAGCACCGAAACGAAATCATCATGTCTGGCAAATCCTCCTCTAGTAACACCGGATCCTCAGGCTCGCCATACACTCCATATACCATCACTAGCAGCGGCACCAACAGCCAGGTGAGCACTTCTTCTCGTCCCCAACTTCTTGCAGCCCTGACAAACATTTGAAAAGGGCAATAACTATGACACCCGTTCTCAGCCCAGTGGCTCTGCGTACCACTACTCCAACTCTGGTAGGTCTTCACTCACAGGCAGCCCGAATTCTCTCGCTAAGATCAAGCAGACGGATCCTACTATTACGCCAATGGCAATGGATCTACCTACCACAACTCTGGCAGCGGCTCGACCTACACTGCTCCCAATGGCAATGTCTACAAGAAGTAGCGTGCATATTCTTTGTTTGGGGCTTCGATGGCCTGGTAGCTTTATTGAAGATCCCTCGAAGCGTGCGTGCTGATTTGATGAGGCCGCGAGCTTTGCGATTGCTTTTTGATCTGGGCTGACTTGCCTTGGGCGGCGCATCATTGACAATGGGCAAACATTGCAAAGATCTGACTCGGTGCCTTCAATTCAATTCTTCCATGATGTGCCATGCAGAAGTGCTTGCTCCAAGTGCAGTAGTGTTTTAAATTGGTCGGTCAGACGATGTCCGTGCTGTCTGGGTGAACGCTCATTTGTTTGCCTTCATGCGTGGGAGACGAAGCCGAATGAGCATACAGGTTCGCAGCTTCAGGGTCCAGGATACTCTTCTCTGGTCATTCTCATTCGTTGTGCTTGTGACCCATCGCAATTCTTCACTGTGTGATAGACCGGTACCAAGAAGCCTAGAAACACAAACAAAACAGATGCATGATTATCACAGCATCCAGAACGCACCGAAGGATTTAATTGTCTTGTTACAACTCGATGAATGTTCAATTCTGCTTGCGAGGTGCTCGCTTTGATATAGGCCACTGTACACTGTAAAACGTCACTAGTTAAGCTATTGCCTCCACTATGCACAGGTCCAGAATCCCTTATAACCATGGTCATCAAGTGATGGTTAGCCCTAATTAGCGTACCAAAGAACCACATCCTTATCCGGCAATCAATATTCAGTTTCGGCTTGGAGCCCAATCGGAGATTTCCTAACACGGCCTTGCTCGCATCCCTGTAGGGTCGGACGGGCCCCGAAATGAGTTTGACTTTGGTCCCGGCTTAAGTATACCTTGCCCACTCTATCCTCGATCGACTCCTTTCTGGACATCGTCATCATGTCGCTAGTATAGAACATCATATAAAGACTTGCCAGTCCTCAACAATGTATCTATCATCAATATGAACAAGTACTGCTTTTTGGCACCCTAGCTGGTTCTGCCACCATTACTCTACTGAAGATTGACCTTTCATTGAATGAACAAAGAGCGAATTACAACTCGACCCTGCATCTTCCCCTCTTCTTTGCTATCAGGACAAACATACCATCGCCATGGGCTCACTTAAAAGGGAAAGGTCACCAGAACCCGAGACTCCAGACGCCAAAAGACAGAGGATTACGTCGAAGATAGACTGGTCGAAGTCCAGGTTCAAGGAGGCTGATCTGCCAGCTGGAATATGGGGAGAAAACTCACAGGTATGCTACCACACTTCTCTAAATAATATGAGCTGCTGTTGATAATTCTAGGGAAACGCATACCTAAATTGTTATGGTACGTGCTCGATTAATCCATTGGCTCGACTTTGCTGATCTTGATCGCGCAGAAGGAGGATATTACTATTTCAATAGGGATGGGAGCTCTTACTATCGGACTCCAGTAGAAGACGCAATTTATGTCACCCCACAGAAAGAGACATACTACACCCCCAGCAATTCATCAAAGAAAACCGGTATCTATTGCATTGGTGTGAACTGGCAAACCAGGAACGTCATCAATTGCTGGAAAGACCAAACCACCCATCTGATGGTCAGAACTGCGCGAAGGAACATTCTCCCCGACGAGATCTTGCCGACGGTGAAGTTTCTGACATACAAGGCTGACGAGGACGATGAGATTATGTACGAGGTGGACGAACGAGGCCTGTATGTGGGAACTGATAAGGGTGTCATCGAGGATTTGCGAGATCTTCCACCTCCTGTGCGACGAGTCTATCAGCCGATGCCGACACCGACCCGCAGGAAGTTGTTTGCAGTCACTGAGGGAAGTTACCCAGCTGCGAGCCCACTTCAATTTGCCGATGTTATTGTCAAGATTGAGGAGAAGGATGGTGGGAAATCGCTTACTGGTGTCGACGAGTCACCCATTGTTGAGATTAAGCTGGAGGGTTCCACCTAGCGAGAAGTCTGCGGAGACTTGAGCTGAGCTGACACTTTATAGAAATATGTTCAAAGCTGCCACAGTAGATCAGATATCTGGCGACTCAACGATATTGCCGAAACATGGGTACCTCCACCAGTGAGGCAATGAGGTAACGCAGATTTCTGGACTGTGGCGTGACGGCAACATATTGAACAAGTTTTCGAAGCTATCATACTCTATTACCAGAGCCACAGATTTCCAATGCAACATGCGTAATTGAGAGACTCCAATATGCATGAGTGTTTGAAAATGGCTCGTGCGAGGTTGGAACCGACTAAGCACCCCGCAAAAGGTGCTCTATTAGTCCCGGCTTACAGTGTTTGACTTTCAGCTAAGGACTCGCAGGAGTCACTAGCCAGTACAATCCAATCAAAAATAAAGTAGTTTGCCTAGATCATAACCCCGCTCGCCCGCCCTGTAGATCGCTTTCAGTGCCTCAAAACCAAAACTTACGCACCATTTCCCCACCATTCCCCCCTCCTTTTCATCCAATTGATCTGCCTCAGTCTCTTGACTCTTTGTTCAAATACGCCATTGTCGAAACGTATGGATGTACAATCAAGGAACAGCTAATCGGTCGGAAGACGTGGCTGGAACGATTCATGATTTCATATCGGACGGCGTTCAAGCGACTTAGTGCTTAGGTAGGCGTGGTCTTGTCCCAAATCAATTGCTGTCCTCTTGAAGTCTCGACCTAAGTAAGTTTTTCTGCATCGACAGGTTTACCAGACCTTGTATCTATCAGTGAATATGTCCTCGAACTGTTCAGCATGGCTCCACCAAAGAGATCTGCTCTTGTGGAAGAACTGGCAAGGACCCCTCCGGCGCAGAAGCGACGTAAGATCATGTCAGCGGTCAGTTGGTCAAAATCCCCTTTCACAAAATATTCTGTACCAGATGGACGATGGGGAGTCAACTCTCAGGTATTTTGGTTCGATTCTCTTATCAGCTGTAAGTCGCTGATCATTGATACAGGAAAATATCTATCTTGCCGCCTCTGGTATTTACACTAATAGCTTCACCTAGGATCATTGCTGAACGACCTTTAGATAAGTCCTTCTACTATTTCAATCAAGGCGACGAAGAAAGTCATTATCATGACGACGGAAGATCTGCTCGTGGGGAAGGGGAAAGCTCCACCATGTTTTTGACACATGATGGTGAGGCCTATTATACCCCTGACGACATATCCCGCAAGTCAGGAGAATATGTCAAGGGATTTCATTGGAGAACCTTCGAACGCAAGTTTTTCTGGGATAACGGGTCCGGTCTCCTTCTGAGGACCCCTCGAAACAACCTCCCGGTCAACGAGACGCTGCCTGAGGTCGATTTCGGGAGGTACAGGAACAGGAAAGGATCTCGCATCTATATCAAAGTCAACGAAGATGGGGTATACGCCGGCAACGATCCAGAAATCATTGAAGATTTAAGTAGACTTCCATCTCGAAAGTCTCCATTGCTGAGACAGCCAGTTCAAGTACCAAGGAAGGTCAGGCGGAGGCTATTTCATGAGCGCGGTCCTCGCCAAGCTCCGCCTGAGGAACCGTTATCCGGATTCGCGGATGTGCCAGTGAAAATTGAAGAGACTGCTTTGACGACTGCTCAGATTCAGTGCCGAGTCTGGGGAACACCGACGAAGAGAGTCAAGCGTGAACGTGAGGAGATGTAAAGTCGCCCGTTATTATTTTGAACTGCAAGCGATGTTGGCAATCGAATTACGCAAATTCGGAGAAATGCCATTCGAACAAACATGGCGACCATAAATCGATCTCTATGCCGGAGTAGAACTGGCTGTGAAGGTGTACATAGGGACGGCTGGTATTGGTGGCCATTTTTGGATGGCAGAGTTGCTGTGAAGTTAGATGATGCAGAACGCTTGAATCGTGTCAAAATGGCATCGATGAAGGCTAGGTTTTGATCTGTTGGACGAAGCAATGGTATTGCAAAGATCAAGAATTAATGATATATCAGCAGGTGACTTTTGCATACCTGAGGTACCGATGAGGATCGAAGAAGGTGTCTTTGCGGTTGTTTGTGTTTCATCCACGGGGCTCGATGGCTCGCAGGGCTGGAAAACAAAATGTACTGTATTGTTATTGATACATGATTTGTTTTCTGTATGAGCAAAGCTCACTGTCCGTGACTACTGAATTGGCAAGGGACCCTATCTACGTACTCTAAGAATACCTATGTTCAAGGAACAGCCCGGATTTCACCACTTTGATCGTCGAAGCGTGCAGCGAGATGCTATCTGGTCTCGCTTATTCGCGCCAAGCATATGCGATCTTAGATTTTCTGGCAGTCAACGACCCTGCCTTGTGACTCCAATAAATCAACTCCTTCAGAGCTGATACAATTCACGCAATTCAGAATACTAGAATTGCATTCAACTGCAGTCGCCGATCGGTCGCGCCTACCCTGCACTCTCATTCTTGATCTCAATCCTCGCGAAAGTGATTGTCCAATCCACTCTCCACCATTAGGGCAGCTGCACAGATCACACGAAAGCACGATTAGGCAGCTTATGGAACGAAAACGATACGTAATTTTATACGAATGAACCAATAGACAGCAGCTTACCAATCTTGTCCTGTGCCGAGCAGAACTTCCAGCTAAAAAGCGACCCTCCACCTCGCTTCTCTCCCCACCAACTTTCCTTCCTTTCCAAACTTCCACAGCACGCGATATCAGCATCACACATCCATTTCACTCTAAACACCAGCTTAAAACTCAGAATGATGCGAAATCACACATATTTAATTACTGGAGCCAACAGAGGTGGTGCCCCTATTACCCCTATTTCTTGCATGAGTGGCATTGTTTACTTCCTCGCTTTAAGCGAAAAGAGCGGGGTGTCCGTCTCAACTTGCCTTCTTCTTCACCCTTCTGTCTGCACAAAGCTAACCACCATCACTCATCAGGAATCGGCTTGGCGATAACATCCATTCTCCTCCTCCGACCAGACACGACCGTGATCGCCACGATCCGCACACCCACTACACCAACCACATCTCTGACATCGCTCCCCGTCGTCGGAGGCAGCAAACTCGTCACCCTCCCTTTGGATTTCAGCAACCCCTCTGGCTCAGCAGAAGAATTCGCCGGATTCATTGACACCTTGACTAAAGATCATGGCATCACACGAATCAACACCGTAATCGCCAACGCCGGCATCGGATCCTCCTTCCTTTCCGCAAAAGACACACCACTATCCTCGCTAAGCGAACACTACGAGACGAATACTCTGGGGCCTGTTTTGCTCTATCAGACGCTACACCAGCTTCTCATAGCAGAGGCAGGAGATGAAGGGGACGAAGAGAGGAAGTTCGTCCTGATTTCTAGCTCCCTGGGCAGTATTGGCGCAATGGAAGGCGCGGTGCCGAGTCTTGCGTATGGGGTCAGTAAGGCTGCGGCGAATTATTTCGTTAGGAAGGTACATTTTGAGGAGAAGGCGATTGTGGCTATTGCTGTACATCCGGGGTGAGTGCCATATTTTATCCTTTCGTAATTTTAACTTATTCATTTCGGTTTCTACTTTGTGTGGTTGAGTGGTGCTGATGACTGACTGTATATGTGAATAGGTGGGTGAAAACTGCCAACGGGCAGGCGTTTGCGGATAGTATTGGGGTAAACGAACCGCCTATGACCGTGGAGGAGAGTGCGAAGGGTGTTCTCGAACAGGTCGTGCCTATGCTCAATTTCTACCCGACTGTAACGAAACCAAGTCTGACTAGGAGTAGATTGACTATACCACCAAAGCCACTACTTCGGGATCTTTCTTGTCTTATGATGGCACGGTTCTTCCATGGTAGTTCTGACAGAATAAGCGGGAGAACGGGAAGGCGTTTAGTAGTGTGCGGATTGAACGATATGTTGACTTAATTTCATAGTCTCTCTGCTTTGCATGGTCTATAAACTACACAGTAAAAGCATCTATTCGATAACCTGATTTTCTGATTCAAGTGACAGCCGAGCAAATTCTCTGCCCATGAACGCTCTAAACAATTTATACAAACTGCCAAACATCAAATTATGCAGGCTCAAGAAGACGGTAGCATGACTCCATGGGTCACATCGTCTTCATGAATAAGAGCTCTAGGCCCGATATAATTACCGCCCTTGACGAACCACCAAACAGCCGCAAATATGGTCATTGAGCCCGTAATCAGCGAAGCATAGTTCATGCTGACTTCATCGAAAGGCATCGCGTACGGAAAGCAGTAAATGACCACGAACACCAGGATATACGAGCATGCAATAATGTTCACTGCATATCCTAGGTAGTGCCCCATCTGGTACGGGCCTGGGCGCATGTTGTTGGTATATGGACCTGGAGTAGATGAGATTCGAGAGAAGCGGCGAGTAAAGACGAACGGGAGGATTGCTGCGACGTAGGATAGGGTGGTCAGGACGACGAACGAGCCGACGAAGGCATTGAAGGCCGTGGAGGAACCGACGTAGATCGTTCCAAGCACAGTGCAGAAAATACCACAGAACACAGTCGCGTTGAAAGGGTTCTTGTGCTTGGGGTGGATCTTGCTGAATGTGCCTGAGAATGGAACAGCTTCATCGCGAGCAATGGTCCAGAGGCATCGACCGCAGGTGATGAAAGTTCCCGTGCAGCAGCAGAGGATAGGGACTAAGATGAGAAATAGCAGTCCAGTCGTTCCGGCTCTGCTCGACGTTGCTTGAGCGTAGATGAATGCCAAGGGGAAGTATGGTGCGGCTAGGACTTCGTCAAGGTCAGAGATCGCGTAGAAAATGGTAATTGCGTAGCAGAATGCTGTGACGAAACCTGTGACCATTTGTGCTGCAATGGCGAATGGCACATTCCTCTTGGGGTTCGGGATCTCTTCTGCGAGATGAGACACGCAGTCCGGAGTTCCGACAGCATATGCACCGTTCAGCATGCCAGCACAGAAGACGAAACCGTTGCTGGTATATCCGGTCTGATTTGACCATTCGGCCCAAACGAAGGAGGAAGTTGCATATCCAGTTCCAGCAGTATGAGGCAGAATGGCACAGCACATGATCGTTATAAACACACCGGCGAGGATGAAGAACAACCCGATGTTGTTGAGCGTCGGTAATGCTCGGTTGGCAAACAGTACAATTGAGCAGCATGTCCAGGTGATGATCAGGTACGCGATGAAGACGTGCCATCTCTCTGGAGAGTATTCCGGGTGATATAATCCATACATCGCAACGCAGATCTGAGAACTAATACTTGCCATTGTCGCTGGTCATGGTTAGATATGGCTCCGACACGATGGGAGTCTAATCATACCTGTTCCACACATCCACGCAAAGGTATTCCACCATCCAGCAAACCATCCTATCAGACGACCATATTTCGGACCTGGTGTGATAGATGCCCAATGATATACTCCGGCACTCGACGGCATCGAAGAGGCAAGTTCCTGCGATACTTGTCAGATATGGGTATTCCCCGATCGAGGATGAATAAAAACTTACTGCGAGCGAAGCCGCAATTAGCCAATAGAATATCGAGACCGCGATAAACTCATATAACACTCCTGGTGGTCCACCATTGTAGATGGCAATAACAATAGAACCTCCAAGAGCTGCCCAGGTGTTTCCAGTGACGATACCGACAGAGCAGATAGAAAAGAGAGAGAAGTTTCGTTCTAGCTCTTGAACATGACCAGTCTCATTGATTTCCATCAATTGGGGTGCCTGGCTCTTTTCTGCCATGGTTGGAGTCTTTTCTGGATCTGAGGATGGCATCGTGGTTTTCTCCGGAGTTGTCGCCATGTCTACGAATTTGTATATGACTTTGCGAGTCGGGAGCTCAGGTCGGCACGGATACCGGAACAGATAAGAAGGGAAACTGCGATTGCCTTCAAGAAGAAGTCCGAGAAAGAAAATACCCTCGCCCAGAAGGGATTCACTCGATATGTAGACCTAAAGAAAAACGAGAATCGGAGGTAACAGAGACCAAACAGTAGAAACGCGATATGACGACCTAGACCCCCATACTTATTTAAAGTCACTCATGCGAACTAGCTTTGCATGTAAGATATTAGACGACTCGCCAGGTGGGATTTGAGCAAGGATCGATAGCTGTAGGGATGAAGATGCTGCATGTAATAACCATCCTAGGTCTTGGAACTGATTGTCTCGGTCTCCGCCATAGGTCCATAGGTAATACGCCAAGGTCCGAGATGTAAGTGCTAACAAAGTGCATGCCGCAATCATTACACAAAGCATGAGAAGTTGTGACAAGATCCTGCGGTTGGCCGATAAGAGATTCAGGGAGGACCACAGTACTTGCTTGCTTCTGCCCTGCACAGCCATACAGTAGTGCAGTCTTGCCATGTGTTACCCCTGTCCCGTCAACACCATTGTCAGTGCAAGTGGAAGCTGTGGAGTCCAACTGTGCAGCGCAAAGACGAACCAGAAGACCGATATGAGGTTTGCGAAGTCCTCTATGGCTCGATAGATGTTTGGATGTGGATACAGTATCCCGAAAGATAGGGTACTTCCCGTAGCTCTCCTAGATTGCGGGACTAAATTCGATTGATCAATCAGATCTGCAGGGAAATCAGAACGGAGTGCCGCGCCGGCAGCTTCATATCAAACTTTCATGCGACGAATGAGGACGTCGGATGGCGGGGAAGAAGCAAAGATTGACAGGGATAAACATGACGCCCCAGAAAAGATAAGGTCCATCGCTGCAGTTATTTTCTGTCCAACTCCTTACATAATAGATGGTGTTACAACATTCCATTGCTCTTCCTTTTCTACCCGCAATATCTTTCAACTCCCTACTTCCATCACATTTCTATGTTACAGCTTGCAATTCGACAATAGCCATTGCTGTGCGACTGTTGGCCTGGTTCCACGACAGTCTCGCGATTTTCCAATCCCTGTATACTCCTACTCGAGAAAATGATGCTTCTCGAATTGCCCAAATTGTTCGGGCGGAGGGTTTTCCGAAGTTGGCGACCAGAAATCAACGCATCCTCCATGCTCCTGTCAAAATGCGATCGAGTTCCACAACAGAAAAGCCGTCGTTGTCCGCAGATTGCGACTGGCCACAATTCCTCCTCCACAACGTCACGATGCGGAGATTGACAATGTTTGTCCCTTATTATATCCTCGTACCTAACCGTTTGCGCCCCGTAGTACTCAAAAGTCGCGTGGTTCAATTCGTTAGGTCGGCAATTGTTACTCTTCGATGGAACCTCACCAGTTCCAATTGGTGCGAGGCCTCGAATCAGAACACCATTCTCATCACACATCGTCGCTTTGGGTCAAGACCGTGTCGTGCTTCACTCTCCACAAGTTTCTCGAACTCCTTCCCCATTTCCTGCACCTTGACCTCAGAAAAGCCCAACTTGGCGTACCACGGTGCATTCCATGGCAGGTCCTTGAACGTTGTCAGGGTTATAGATCTGTATCCTTCCTGCCTAACCTGCTGCGACATGGTTGCCACCAACGCACTTCCGATGCCACGTCCCTGATAATCCTGTGCCACTGACAGCTCGATGATGTGGAAGTTGCCAGACAGATAGTTCCCTCCCAAGAAACCTATTGGTTGATCGAATCGATTCACTGCTACCCAGAGATATCCCGCGTTCGCTATGGTGATGAGGATATATGGATCAAGGGTGGCGCCGTCTGCGAGAGAATCTAGGTCGGCACTTCGGTATATCTGGGCAGCAGAGCGTTCGACTTGTGCGAGGAGAGGGATATCGGTGGTTCGAGGTCGTCTGATAGTGAATTCTCGTTCGAGCTCAAGTGACTCAGACCTTTGGACGGCTTCTGCGGCCATGGCGAGGATGGTAAGAGAGTCCAGCATTTTGCAGAGGGATGCTAGATGTAGCTAGATGACGTGGTGACTTTTGTAGATGTAGACAGAGTATATGGTCACGTAGAGTGAGACGAGAGATAGGAGTCGAGAGGTCTCAGAAATGTTGAAAGGGATGATGGTTGAAAGATGTCCGTTTGCTGTTTGTTGGTTGGTAAGACAGACGAAACTCTTTGCCGAGTGGATACTTTTCCCTCGCTCAGTCCAAAATTCTTTACATTTGATGGGTCCGGGCCCAGGTGACGCTTACAGTTACAGGCATCCACAGGCACCCACATTCGCCCTGACTGCCTGCACCCAAACCTTAAAATGTTATCCTCAGTGACGTTGATCCTGGCTACTGGTAGGTACCTCAGATACTGTACTTCCTTGCCCCGCCACCACTCTTCATCTTCCAGTAAATAACACAAATCTCCAAAGGTGTCGATTGTTTGTCACTACGATTTCTTCATATCTCTTCTTCCTACTACTTCTCTTCATAATGGTGAAGAAACTCAGCAAATCCTCGGGCGCACCCGTGGAAGGCACAGCGTCAACCCCTCCATCAAGATTCTCAGAAGGAGCTCTTCCCAAGCTTATCGTCTTTGACCTTGACTATACCTTATGGCCTTTCTGGGTTGATGTAAGTAATGAGCAGTTCACCTTACGAAATGAATTGGCTTTCTTAAGATATACTAGAAAGCTTGCTAATTCCTCTATAGACACACGTAACGCCCCCTCTGAAAGCCGCTTCAGCCCACGATTCAGTCAAAGACCGCTTCGGCGAATCCTTCTCCTTCTACAATGAAGTCCCATCGATCCTCTCCTCCCTACAAGCCAGCGGAATAAAAGTGGGAGCTGCATCTAGGACATCTGCGCCAGATCTTGGTCGCGAAATGCTTCGGTTATTACATGTCGCAGACACAGACGGCAAGAAGAGGAAGGCGATTGAGTTCTTTGACCACATGGAGATATACCCGGGAAGCAAGATCACTCATTTCAATAAGCTGCAGAAGGCGACTGGGCTGCGGTATGAGGATATGCTATTCTTTGATGACGAGGCGAGGAATAGGAATGTGGAGAGTTTGGGGGTGACGATGTACTTGGTCAGAGATGGGGTTTCAAGGGCAGAACTAGAGAATGGGATTAAGGATTGGAGAAAGAGGCATGGTCATGATGTTGCGAGGGCTGCTGATACGGATATATGAACGGTATAGAAGTATACATTTGGGTGGGATCCTGAACTGGCGTTGGGGATAGAGGACGTGTTGATACTGGATTAGAGCAGAGCGAGAGATACCAGCGATAGATAGAATACACAGCTATCAGAGCTCTATATATGAATTATGAACATACAATTATCATTTCAGAAGCATGCCCACTTCACATATCAAAATGTTGAATACAATTTCAATGTCACAGGAACATCTAGGTAAACTGGACTTGTCGATGTTAAGAGAAACTTTGATGACATTCAGCAAATGCGAATATTAATTAGGGATATGAACATGTACTTCTTTAAGACTCATTAAGTGAGAATACCACATAGTTCTTCATCCAAAGTATTTGCCTCTGTCTCCACGTACCTGGCTCCCTGGTCTTGGGGTATGTCAACCCCTGTTCGTACCTGGAGCTAGGCTAGTCCGCCATTGGTGAATAGTGACCTCATGAAGCAAGGCTACGGCTTTGGAATTTATTCCCCAGGCACATTACGACAAACACCTGAAGTCCACAACGCCATAAGCTCGATGTGACGGAACATCACCAGAGCTGGTGATGCATCGAGATGCCTCCATTTCTCCCCCGCAAACGTCTGCGATCAGTTTCCCCAGAAGCCGGCCCCTCAAAGCCTACTCCCAAGAATAGTGGCAAGGCTAAGATTTCCGCCTCAACTACTCCTCGAAAACCGACCCTCTTTGACGACTTGGATGCTGGCACTGGCTCGAAACGCAGTGCCGAGCACAAGAAGGCAATACTGGAGAAGTTGGCAGCTAGTGAGGATGATGAAAGCTCACTCTCTTCCTTGTCCGACGAGGAATTCGAAGATGTGCCTGCTGCGAAACGGCAGAAGACGAACGAAGACTCGGATGATGACGATGAGGATGTAGAGTTCGAAGATGTCGAGACGAATCCCGTACCCAGACCTTCGGGCCCAGAACCTTCGGGCGATCTCGAATTGACTTTAACGAAAGAGACTCGGGTCTCAATCACGAATCCTTTTGGGACGAAGAAAGGACCGAGCAAGATTGAGAGAGGAATAAGGGTCGGCACACATCAAGCGCATGTCCAATTACTAATGTTTCATAATGCTGTACGAAATGCCTGGTGTTGCGATAAGGAGTTGCAGGAGATACTGGTGAAGCATTTGAGCCCTACTGTGGTTCAGGAAGTCGAGAAATGGAGGCGCAACAGTGGAATCGTTTTGAAAACCAACGACAAGAAAGAGGAAACACCGAAGGGCAAAGGAAAGGGCAAGGCGAAAGCTACTAAGGGCAAAACCACCGAGCCAAGGAACCAGAGGGACTGGGGAGAGCCTGCGCAGAGACTTGCTGAGGGTCAGGTCAACATGAGTAGTGGAGATCCCATTCTCAGACTTCTGAGAGTTCTCATCAGCTTCTGGAAGCAAAGATTCAGAATCTCCGCACCAGGTTTGAGGAAGTTGGGATACATGTCTCTTCAACGGCTGGATGAGGAGATCAAGAGCTTCAGGGACGATGAACACGATCCGGAACGACATGGTGAGCGAATCAGAAATCTTGACGAATTTCGAGAACGTGCAAAAGCCATGGAAGGAAGTCGAGATGTGGGATCGCAGCTGTTCACTGCCCTCTTGCGAGGTCTCGGCGTCGAAGCTCGGCTCGTTGCGAATTTACAACCAGTAGGGTTCGGGTGGAGTCAAGTCGAGGAAGCTATTGAGAAGAACCCACGGGTGCTGAAGAAGCCAAAGACTGCTACGACTCCTGAGGATTCTTCCGATGATACCAGCTCAAGTGAGGAGGAGGAGGTACAGGCGAAATCCCAAAAGAAAGGCAAGGGAAAAGCTCCCACCAAGGCTGTTGCTAAAACACCAAAGCAAGCGCTAAAGGCTGGTAGAAGGGCGTCACGAGCAAGTGGCCTCAAAGACGCACCTATATCGTTGTCTGATTCCGAAGAAGTAGAAAGCGATGAGGATTCCGTCATTGATGTCACACCCGCGAAGCGTACAGGACAGCCCTCATTACCTTATGACAAAGATCTCATTCATCCTCACTATTGGACGGAGGTTCTCTCACCAATCACCAACACTTACATCCCTGTGGATCCTGTAGTTCTTCAAATTGCTGCTACCAGTGACAAGCTACTTGAGCGATTCGAAACTCGTGGAGCAAAATCTGAAAAAGCCAAACAAGTCACGGCGTACATTATTGGGCATTCATCAGACGGAACTGCAAAAGATGTCACGACAAGATATCTCAAGCGACATGTCTGGCCTGGCCGAACAAAAGGCAACCGATTTCCAGTGGAGAAGGTACCCATCTACAATCGCCATGGCAAGGTTAAAAGGTACGAGCAAAAGGATTGGTTCAAGCAAGTTATGAGCGGCTATGTTCGAGGATCCAAGAACTGTCCAAGAACGGAGGTTGATGATCACGAAGAAGCGACCGACCTCAAGCCTGTGAAACCTGAAAAGAAAGAGGTCGAGGAAGGCAAAGAGACACTTCAGTACTACAAAACTTCCCCAGAATTCGTTCTTGAGCGACACTTCAAGAGAGAAGAGGCCCTACTTCCAAATGCCAAGCATGTTAAGATGTTCACCGTCAAAGGCAAAGGAGAAACGAGCACCGAGGAGAAGGTATATCGTCGGAAGGATGTGGTCAATTGCAAGACAATGGAAACTTGGCATAAGGAAGGCCGTGCTCCGAAGCCTGGCGAGCAGCCTTTGAAGCGAGTCCCATACAGAGCAGCGACCACAAACCGCAGACGTGAGCTCGCTGAAGCAGAGAATGCGAGTGGTGAAAAGGTTCTTCAAGGACTCTACAGTCGCGATCAAACCGACTGGATCATCCCTCCCCCGATTGAGAACGGAATCATACCTAAGAACTCGTTCGGAAATATCGATTTGTATGTTGATTCTATGCTTCCTGCAGGAGCCGTACACATCCCTGCGCGAGGTACTGTCAAGATCTGCAAGCGTCTGGGAATTGACTATGCCGAAGCGGTCGTCGGGTTCGAGTTTGGACATCGAATGGCTGTGCCCGTTATCAACGGCGTGGTCGTGGCTGAAGAGCATTACGATACAATGATGGAAGAATGGCATAAGGACGAGGCTGAACGAGTTCGGAAGGAAGACGAGAAATCCCGAAAACTCGTATTACAAACTTGGCGCAAGATGCTCATGGGCTTACGGATTGTGGAGAGAGTTAATGAGGAGTTTGGCGCTGCTGACGCAAATGCCGATGTTCTGAACCCATGGATCAGTAAGAAGAAGAGGACTGCCGAGGACATCGAAGCGGAAGCGCAGAAGCGCATCATGGATCAGAACGATGAAGACATGGCAGGTGGCTTCTTACCAGAAGGTTTCGATGCAGAGGAACCCGATGACCACCATCGAGAAGCTTTCTTTCCAGTCGCTCATGAGCAAGATGAAGATGATGGCGGTGGTGGTTTCGTAGTTGAGGGTCATGACGATGAGCCTACCGGATCCAAGTTCGGTCAAGCCTACGCCACACCACAGTCGCTCGAGTTCGCTACAGTGGGTGGAACTGCCACAGTATCAGATGATGATGTTGAGATGGAGGATGCACCAGAACCAGCACCGAATAAGCGAGGACGGTCATCCGGCTCTGCGAACAAGGCAGTCAAAGCAGCCACCAAGACACCAGCCAAGCGAGCTGCTCCATCAAAGAAGCCTTCTGCGAGAAAGCAAAAAGTTCGGGTTCACGACTCGGAGCAAGAAGATCACGATGAGACATCTCCACTCTCATCTCTATTATCGGATGACTTGGACTCGGAAGCTGAGGAGCAGCCTAAAAAGTCACCTGTGAAGAAGCGAGGTAGAAGAGCGACATTGCCTGCTAAGACGGTTGAGACTCCAAGGAAGACGCCGAGGAGACAGGCGGCTAGGAAAAGTGAGACCGCTTTGAGGTCGCATTATTTTGAGCATGATGAGGACGAGGAAGATGATGGATGAAGGTTATAAGGAGAGATGTCTGGCTGTATGACTGTATGATATCTTGATGAGGTTTTGCCTTGATTTGCTGCAGCGTTGGCGTTGTAGGAAGATGTGGCTGGTTTGCTAGACTTAGGGGCGGAATTGTCAATATGTTGCTATACTATACTCCTTGTATCAAGACGCGGAGCTAGTAGCGATGGGAAAATCACCAAAAAAGGTAAATGATACTTAATTGAGCACAATACAGCATCATTTTGCTGTACTTTGATTGATTGGGGCTTCGTAGTATCAATGATGGAAATCACTGCGCTTCCCCACGCGTTCTTTTACTCATACCCCCATGCCAAGTTCCCCAGATCTCGCTTACTCCGTTGCACATGACGAACAACTCACATCCCAGCCTAAGATTATCTCACTCCCCTGCCTAAGATTATCTCACTCTCATGTCAATTTCAGATCTGAACAACGCTACTCCGAGAGTCAAAGCTATGGATCACCAACTTGAGTTTAGCAATCGCCTCTCCTCGGCATCTACACTTTCAAACCCACAGCCTACAGCCCAACACTCAGCCGCCGCCTCACTTACAACCTTCCCCCTCTTCCCCCTCCTCCCCTCTGAACTCCGCATTCTCATCCTCACACACGCCTCATCGTCAAACCAGCACTCCATAATCCACCAAATCGACACCCGCCGCTCAACATTCATCTCCAACCAAGCGCCCCACCCCCTCCTCCACACCAGCCGCCTCACCCGCACCACCTACCTGCTCGCCACAGGTGCCGTCTACGCATTCGGCACCTACGTCTCTTTCACGCATGACATCTTCTATTTCCCGCATTTCGCTCGAGTTGACAATCTCGATAAATTACGAGCATTTCTCAGATGTGAGGAAACGAGGGGAATTAGGAAGTTAGCAGTCAAAAGGGAACTGTTTGATAGGGCTTGGGGCGAGTTTTTCGGTTCTACTTCTAATGCCACTGCTATTGGAAATGGAAGGGGGGAAGGAAGAGGAGGAGGGTTAGAAGGGATGGAGGAGTTGTTGATTGTTTGGAGGGATTGGAGGGCTGTGAGGGAGGCTTGGAGGGAGAAGGAGGGGGTGTTTAGGGAAGTCGCGGAGAGTGAGGTTATGGGTCGGGGGAGGGATAATGAGTTTACGGGGTTTTTGGTTAGGATGTGTAGGGAGAGGTTTGGGGAGGGAGAGGGGAGGAGGGGGTTAAAGATTCGGATGGGGGTTGTGGAGTAAGAGGATGAGTTGAAGGGGTCGAGGAGAGAGGAAGTGGTGATTGCTTATTCTGTTGGGGGTTTCTTTCGGTTTTGTCTCGCGTGGCCTTTTGCTTCAATTTCTGTTGGGACCTTGCGTTACTCAGATGCAAATCAAAACTTGCTTGGTGCGTTGTGGCTTGCTTCTCTCTAATCATATACTGCGCTTCTAAATTGCCATCAAGTCTCAACAATCACATCGGTAATTTATAGACTGCTTGGCCATCTTCACATTGTATCAATAGATTGTTGATATTCCGACTATACTGGCTTTGAGATGACTGTCTTGAGCTAGAGACTGGGGAGATTCTTGCTCCTCGGCTGCGAGGTGCCGAGGATCTGTTCGTATATATTAGATGGTAACTAACAATCTCGCGGAATATTACACAGAGTGTTGCTTTAGAAGGAATACTGAATTTGAACCAGTATATGCAGTTCAAGGTTGGACTTTTAAAGACGATTTTGAAGCATTAAGTTGCGGACTGTACCTAGCTATGCGGTCTTCCGAAGTGGGAAGGAGCAACCTGCTCGCTTGGCACGTGACCAAGCCATTACCCAAGTTGGCCGATTTCTTCTGTGCTTCTTCCACGAACGTTTCGAAGCTTTCAGTACACTGATTCCTACATGTGTATCTACCATATGTCTTAGATGACCACAAGGTGATATACTTGCATACCAGAGGCAATCATCATCATTTATTCAGACTTAACACCCTCCAATTCAGTCCATCAACCTGTCGAGATGTCACAGTCATCACAAGCAGAGGAAGATGAGATCTCCCCTCTAGAATATGCTCGTCAGAATGGACTGTCTCAAGACTATCTCGCCAGCAATTTGGGTTTCCCGGAACTTAAGCAATTCCAACTCGACCTCGCTGACCATGACACCAACCTACCCAGCTTTGACTTTGGGGCCGAGGTGAAGGTCGAAGAACGCCTTACGTGCTCGAAGGATGCAGCCTGTCTGTTGGCATGGGTGTCGCAAGAGCAGAAACTCGATGAAATTGATGCTCTTATGGCGCCATATTTCCAAGACACCATTAACAGGAAGAAGAAATTGGAGCTACCGCTGCTTCCAGAGGATACCGATGGTAGGAAGTTTGCTAGCAGAGAAGGATTCGACATCAAGCTCCAAGATGTCAAGCTTCCACTGGAAGCAGTTGGAGAAGGAGAAGGCTTTGACTGGACGAAGCAATACGAGAATCTCGGGACGGCCATTCTACAGGATTTAAAGGCAGAGAAGATTGCCGTCACGAGAGAAGCGATGGTATTTCTGCAAGCCTGTGTGAATGTTGTCTGGACTGAGGAAGACGAAAGCCAGTTCTGGGAGAGAGAGCAGAGATACAAACGAGTATGTAGTTACCCTGCTACTAAACCAATTCTAACATCTCTGCAGCGAATTATGTTGGACCCTGTCACGCCTCCTCTAACCCCGCCTCCTGAACCGCTGCAGCCTTTCGAGCCATCCTCCTCTGATCCAGCTTTACAAGTCCCAGTATTCTCTGACCCACCTTCACCTACGAAGCAAGATCTTAATGCACTCGAACAAGAGATATTCAGACAGGATCTGCCAACACCAGTGCGAGCACTACCGCCCAATGAAATTACGCTTGAAGAATCCCCACACGAGCAGTCTGCAGACCTCGACCATAATCTATCTTCGGAGCTCAGGCCAAAGAAATGGAGCGACGTCAAAGTGGAGGTACCATTAATTCCCGAGGAGCCCATAACACTTCCTAAGATTGTCAGATTCGATGATCACATTGACGAGCATCTCTTCGAGCGTCTAAGCAACAGTCCAATGGCTCTCGAGGATGAAAGCAAATTCTTCGAGTCACTCGAAGAGGCATACAGGACAGTAAACATGGAGGCCGAGCAGGAAAAGCTGAGTAGAGAAGACACAACCGCACGAGTTGATGTACCTGACCTCAATTTTGAGAAACCAGATGCCCCATGGAAGCCTTTCGAGGATCTGCGGAACCAGGCTGCGCTTTTGAAACTACAGAGATCCTTCATTCTTGAGACTATCGCATCGAGCATACCAGAGTGGCCTGGAGCCAGGGGAATAGAAAGCAGACTGCCATGGGCACCTTTCACTTCGAACTTTGCGAAGCTGGCTCTAGAGGACGATGTTCCAGCAGATGACACATGGCAAGCTTTCGTAGAAGACGATGGAAACATCATCAACAGTTCTAGCTTGACGTGGAGCAGAGATAGACTGAAGATTCTGTGCGACGACGACGACGATGAGGAGATCGACTTTGGCACTTTCCGGAGGGACACTCCTCCAAACCTTTCGGTCATCGTCAAGAAGCGAAAGAAGGAATTTCAAGAAAGAGAAGGATCGAGGAATGCCCCAGCTGCTGCAAATGGTTCAAAGACAGCAAGTTCGCTTAAGGAAGGGACGCCACAGCCCAGTGTAGCTCCTACAGCCACAGGATTTGGATTCTTCGATGGAGAGTTCTCTGTTCAGGAGTCACTCAATAACTACCTCGAGCATCGAGGTCTGAAGAGAACCAAGATAGCAGAAAGCTCATACTTCGCCAGATCTGCCGAAACGCGATCCATGAAGGACAATTCACAGGATAAGACAATCAAGGTGACCGATCTACCTACCCAGAGATCCCCAGCAAACAAAGAAAAGTTGCCAGTACCTGATGTCCAACCACACAATGCCAACACATGGATTGTTGTTTCCACTTCCCTCCTCAAAAACAGAGCGTTGATCAACAGCATTGAAACTCAATTGCCGTCAATGAAGTTGATCGAGCGAGACTTCAAAGCTCATAACACCAGTGCATGGATGCCAGGATCTGTTAGCAGATCGCCGGTCAAATCATCCCTTGATACCGAGGCTGATATCATCATCTCGCCTACAGTTGGAATCATCCTTACCACTCTGCTGACTATCCGACAGAAGCCACTTCCAGGTCAAAAGAAGGTCAAGCCAGAGATCTATGAACGTGTTGAGAAAGTCAGTCCTCGATATGAGAAGCTGGTGGTGCTGGTCAGTGAGGGAAAGGATGATGAGGTCGCCGCCAGAATGACTGAGAGCGATTGCCTAGCATTCACAGAGTTCGCAGGCTATTTGTCAGGCGCCGAAAACCCGATCAACATACAGTATGTCGGAGGCGGAGAAGGGACTTTGTCAAAATGGATCGTTAGCAACATTGTTCAATTCCGTGTGGACACCGAGCTCATTGCCGACGAGACTTTCTGGGAATTGTTCCTTAGACGGGCAGGGCTTAACGCTTTTGCTGCTCAAGCAGTCATTGGAGAGCTCAAAGCCCCAGACGGCGTTGATCCAGGAACTCCTAGCAAAGCAGGTCTCTTCGGATTGACGTCCTTCGTAGAGATGGATAGGGAGGAGAGACTGGCTCGATTTGGTGCCATTTGCGGACACAGAGTGCTTGCCAGAGTGAGTGCTGTCGTAGATGCGAGATGGAATTAATCTGATGTGCCGAACTGGGGTTACGGATATTGCTCGCATCTAGCTGATTTGCTGTATATTTCAATCTCAGACCGGTGGAAATTTGCTCTCTGCTTTGCTATATAAGGCAAAGTTCAGAATCGCCTTAACATAGCTGATATAGAGTTCATAGACTCCATACTTTGATGCTGTTATCTGGTGTGCGAAGTCCAAGGGAAGACGAATAGGCCGAACTCAATTCCTCATCGTCTGAATCGTCATCAGAGCTGACATTACTGTCGGCGGATCCTTGGCTGTATCCAGCACCTGGAGATGACCTCTGACCGGAACAAGTTGCTACCACCGTCCCTGAAGAATGCACAGCTGTTGAAGTCACAGGATCAATAGAACGTTAGTAAAGAGCAGGACGGCCCATCCTCTGAGACTTACCATCATGAGCCTGCCATTCCCAGCTTCTCTCCAACCGCCCCTCTGTCATTCCAACTCCCTCCCAAACTCGCACAATACCATCCACACCTCCAGCCCAAACCTCCGTCCCATTCTCACCCGGAAATAAGTCCACCCCAATCCTTTGATTAGTGTCCGCCTCTCTGCCCACCAGCCAGCTGACCAACTTCCCCGTGACCCTAACATCATACACCAAAATGCCCTTACTCCTCCTCTCCACAACAAAAAGATACCTCCCACAAGCACTCCACTTTGTCTCTGTCACACCTGTCCCTCCAATTCCCGCAGCCACGTCCGCAGCCTCAGCGACACTCCACGTCGCAACCGTACCTCCCAATCCCCCCATATCATACAATCCAATCCACCGCGTCCACGTCCCAGCAGCCAGCATCCCCACATCAGCATTTTCAGGACTTGGCTGCTGCGACATGGCAGACACAATTCCACGCATACCCACACCACCGCCTTTCATCTTATGCCGTTTAGACGGAATGGTAGGCAGGCGTGTAACGGGTCCTTCGCCTGATCGTGAGACGTCGAATAAAGCGATTAGACAGTCGGTGCCGGCGAGGAAGTGGTTCTGTGTGGACCAGAGGAGAGAGGAGGGGGTGTAGTAGGCTTCTGTTGTGGGGGATATGAGGTTGTATGTTGCGGCGGGGGAGGAAAGCGGGTTGAGGGCGTTGAGAAGGCGGATTGGTAGGGCGGAGGGGGTCGAGAGGTAGAGGGTTGTGGAGGGGTCGGAGAGGGTGAAATACGGGTACGGTGTGAGGCAATTGATTGGCGTGGGCAGTATGTGAGTCGTGTAGGGCGTCAAGGTCTGGGGAGAGGAGGAATCGAAGAGGTTTGGTGGAAGGATGAATGTTCGGATTGTGTTGTCGGCGCTGGATGTTAAAAGTGTTGTTCCGTCTGGTGTCCTGGATATATCAGTTGTCTGACCTTCAGCGGTGGCAGTAGAGCTTACCATTGAGCGCTTTTGAAGTAATTGGCCTCTAGATCCTCCTCATTGTCAAGTCTTGTCGGCCCTTTCTCGAGCTCTGGTGTTCCATCTCTCGGGTCCCGCTCTCGAATGCGGGATTCTGCTATTGTGCAGCTGTATGTATCTGCAGTGGATGCTAGGAGTCGTGGAGCTTTCGAATTGTTCTCCATAGCCTCAATCGGTGTTTCATCTTGGGGCAGTGGAGAGTCCGAGGTCATAGGGTTGACTGGGAGTTGGTGTCGAGGTTTTTGTGATGAAATCAGATCCTCGGATGTAGTTGAAATCGCGGGGCACTTCCAAGCATCACATTGCAGGAACTTGACGTTAGCGAGCTTCTCTCAACTACAACCAAAACACTAGAAACCACTTGTAGTCGCCCACGTGGACAGGTGAGTATACAATCCGTTTGACTTGTATATACTCAATGCAAATAGTCACTTCAGTCTTCTAAATCACTAGTCACACTTCTTTCGGAATCACAATGTCGGGCGTCTCAGAAGCA
Organism: Cadophora luteo-olivacea; assembly: GCA_026120085.1. Classification (NCBI taxonomy): domain Eukaryota; kingdom Fungi; phylum Ascomycota; class Leotiomycetes; order Helotiales; family Ploettnerulaceae; genus Cadophora; species Cadophora luteo-olivacea. The sequence continues at coordinate 188,131 of JALRMC010000002.1, forward strand.
CCATACATTCCTCATCCAAAACCTAATGTCTTCGTCTCACCAGGCTCGAGACCAGATGTCCAATTCAAGGTCTTCAAGGATGAGTTCCACTTGCATTCGGCGGTCCTCAAGTACCACTCCAAGCTCTTTCGTCAATTCCTAGATTCGCCTGACAAACCAGCGGGTTCTGCTTCGTGCTTATTTTTTGACCCGGTACGTGTCTCGATCCATCAAGCTGAACTCGTCGAACGGCGCCGGTATTGCAGGAGGCTCAGTTGATGCATGTATCACGGGTACAAGCTCCTTCTGACATCGTTCCGTGCAAAGAACTCAGCACATCGAAGAAAAACCACCAAGATAATGGAAGCGAAGCTTGGGATATTAGTGACCTCAAGTCACATAGCAATATGTGGTCAGAAAGCTTCCTTAGTCTTCTGGCACATCGCTGATCGATGCAACTACGCCGACTATTGAATTGTTGAACAGCGCTCCAGCCTGATAACATTCCGCAGTACACCTCAAACAATGCAATTGTTGACACTTGCGTCCCGATCACATCCGTATGTCGGAAACACGGCACCAGAATCTCAGGCTGATGTATGATCAGTGCCAAGCTTCCCCCTTTTCGCCGGCTGTGCCACATGAGGCCGTCTCGATCGAGCGAGCCAAGAACTCGAGACACAGCATGACTTGCATTCATCCATACGAATCAGGATTACATTGCCCCGTAAAACATGTCAATTGGCTTTAGAGGCCCTATAAATAGTTTCATTTTCAATGAGGCGATACGCGCCTAGAAACCAGGTACCTTAATATTTTAGACCTGCCTAGGGCGGGCTTTGATTCCACGACCACTTCATCATTTCTGGTCTCTTGAAATGAGAGAGAATGTCGCACTTGACTCTCACAGCATTGTTGTCCCTGTGGACACTGCCATTGTCAGGTATTTGATTCAGCTCTCAGCTCTGTGATTGGAACGGCATTGATCCAGATAGGTGTCTTTGCAAGAATATGCGGAAATGAAACTGGCTATATCACAGGCATAACTGTTTGGAGTCAAGAAGATGCCGACGCAAAGCTTGACGGATGCACCTCAATAGCATGCGCTCTCACAATTGGGCACAACTACACGGGAGACTTTGTTCTGCGCGGTATCACAAATCTGACGAGGGGCTTCGGTAAGTGCAGTTCGATTGAAAATCCATTCTCTCACAAAGCGGTTCTTGTTACCAGTAAGCGGAGACGATGCGACTGACATCCGCGTTCTGTAAATTATAGGAACGTCCACAGGCTATTCATGGTCAAGCCCTGATGAGACCGAGGAAGGTGTGCCAGGCCTCACTTCCGTCACGGCGCCCGACTTGCTGGAAGTTGGCAGTTATAGCCTCAGCCTGCAGAATGCGACTTTGCTGAAGTCTGTATCATTTGAGAAGCTACGAAAGACTTACAACCTCAACATCGAGCTCGGTGGGGTTGACTCTTCACTGAAGTTTCCTTCCCTCGAGACTGTTGAAGGTCGCTTACGGGTTCTGGGAAACTTTTCTAGGTACGTTGGATATCAAAAGACGCCGGGAATCCTTTACTGACCAAAATTTAGCATGAATTTCGACAGTCTTGCCAGCGTTGGAAGTTCCATAACAGTGAGAAATCGCCGTGAGGATGCAGATAATGACTACAAGTATTCTCTCGATGTTGGCGAGACCCCTCCTCTAGATATCGAGTTTCCGTCACTCGTCAATTGCTCGAGACTGGAGATCATGGGAAACATATCCCGGTCAGTTCCTTCCTCACATTTGTCTACGGTCCGTGCAATCGGGATCGCTAATGTTGCGGCAGAATTACAATGCCGAAGCTCGAGACCATAGCCGACTGGACTGGAGATGACAGTTTCTCCAATTATCTAAATGACCTCTCAATCTACACTCAAGGTCATCCACTCAACCTGAGTTTCCCTTCTCTTTGGAACATCTCAGATGTTGATTTAGCAGGAACATTTGGCAGGTATGGGCTTGTCATTCAAATAATGTCACCGATAGCTAAGTGCTCTCAGTATCTCGCTACCAGCAGTCAAGCATGCCAAAGATTACACGATCAGAAGCAAGCTCCCAATTAGTGTCAATCTTGCACCACTCGAGACAGCTGAAACTGTTTATTTCTATGGCAATGTGACAAGGTAGGTTTGAAACATAGGTGATTCGGTCGGTCTATTGACGAGAGAAAAAAGTTACAACATCACAAGTCTTACGAACATATCCGATTCTCTGTACATAGACAGCGAGCTCTCGCCTGATTGTGGTCCCGGCAAAGAGAAATGTAAGTCTTGGAACTGTCACAATTTCCTTTGAGTCTTCCGAGAACATGGCCGATTTCAAATCTCACTGTCCAGAAGCATAGTTTAATTACTTACATTCTGAGCAGGGTTGGAGTTACACCCAGAATATTCGGATCGTAAAACATATCTTCCTGGCTTTACCTGCGACGAGAAACCAAAGAAATATTTTCCAGGGAAAGAGGTTGGCTTGGGGCTCGGCATCGGGATACCGCTTCTCGTGATTTTCGCAGCAGCCATTTGGCGTTGCAGGAGGAACAGCAAGAAGAAGGAAGCAGCAAGAAAGGATCCTCTTCCAGACTACGAGACTGAGATGGAGACTAGAAGGACGGGTGGTGGAGAAGCTCTGCCGGAATACGCACCGCCACGAGATGGAAGTGGCTCCGACGCATCGAGTGCAGCGAGCAGTTTGAGTAATGCGGCGAGGCCGACGGGGAGACCTCCGGGATATGAGGCTGCAAATACCCAGGAAAGCCATGTGGCGGAAGCCGGGGCGAGTCGCGAGCCTCTTGTTTGATTACTAGATGAAAGAAAGAAATGTGGGAAACAGGAAACATAGTATACTTAATGTCAAACAAATGGTGCAGAGGAAGCTTGTTCAATATCATCCGTGAATTGTGGCTAATGACAGACGCTTAACACAATTGTCGACGAGATGCATTTCCTCAGGATCGATACAGTGGAGATGATTTAGTCAGGGTCTGATCTCTAAATGTTATGCAAAATCTGTTGGACGAAGCGAGCGAACTTAGGCAAGCTACTCGCTTCAAAAAAAGGGGGTCAAAACAAATCCGTGCGGGGCGAGTGCCGCATTTTAGTGTCATCTTGGAGTAGCTTCAGCCACCGCCACCTCAAGCTCTCTGTTTACCTACATCATCGAGGCATCAGCTTCGACCTCCACGATCAACGTCTGATCCAGGGCATCAGATAATTCTTCAACAGGAACAAAACAAATCGGACTGCTATCAAAATGGGTATGTTTTCTGGACTGACAGTCGGCCATATTGCCAGTCGCTGCGAGAAGCTCCAAGAGCCTGACTATTTCAACTTGACGCTTTCCATGTGAGCATGCTAAACCCAAAGAAGCGCACAGGACTGACGTGTGTTGTAGCTTTATACTTCTCGGTATTCTAGTCTCCTACCTTCCCCAACATTATCGAATCATTGCGCGCGGAACGTCCGAAGGAATATCCCCATATTTCATCCTCCTTGGAACCACTTCCGGAACATGCGCGTTCGCCAATATACTCGTTTTGCCGGCTTCAAGAGCAGATGTGGCATGCTGTAAGACCATAAGCACATTTGAGTGTGCTGCCGGGTTGCTGGGAATAGCACAGGTTGGCGTACAGTGGTTCTGCTTCAGTGTCATGTAAGCTTTTAGCACTAAGTGATTGCAACGGTGCTAACTATTCGCAGTTTACTCCTTTTCCTTGTTTTCTTCCCTCGAGGGCCAACTCTCCCCAATAATAACGCCGAAAAACAATATACATGGCGTACAGCAGTCACAGTTGCTTTCCTATGCTTACTACACGGCCTGCTCGTCATAATCGTCAGCGCGGCGCTCATAATATCACGACCGAACCATCTAGGCAAGTGGGCGAACACGCTTGGCATAATGGCTACAATCTTGGCCGGTATACAATACCTGCCGCAGATCTGGATGACTTGGCAGTTGGGACATGTCGGAAGTTTAAGCATTCCTATGATGCTGATTCAGACACCAGGCAGTTTTGTCTGGTCCGCTAGCTTGGCTGCTAGGCTAGGTGTCGAAGGATGGAGTACTTGGGGAGTCTTCTTGGTGACAGGATGTTTGCAAGGTTGCTTGCTAGTGATGGGAATCTGCTTCGAGATCAAGGCTCGAAGGGAAAGAGCAGCCGAGGCCGAAGGCGTAGGTTTATTGGCTCTACTTGGACCACGTTTGCTAACAGATCACAGGTCAACGGCATCGGGAGTACGGAAACTGACGATGAGGGAGGTACTGTTGTTGAAGATGGGTTGAGTGAGAATACCCCATTGCTGAATGGGTCGAGGAAGTCATCTCGCACCCCAGTACCAAAGTAATTGAGAGTGTGATTGGATAATGTTCGTACCAACGTCTCAAACCCGTCTAGTTCCATCGTTTCGTCATTCTCGTATCTTTCTCATCGCTTCTCAGGAGATCATTCTTGCATGTCACGGATCCTTGCACTACTTGGAGAGTGCTGGATTTCAACTTTTCCATGCAGTCAATCTATATTGCCGCTATATCTATGTGGTAAGTAGCGTGCCACAAGTTCTGTATCCAATTCCATGCCGGCCGTGCAATTGAAACCGTGTAGCAAAGCACCGCTCTATGTCGAATCTCTGCCCGGTCGATCAATCATCGGTAGGTACACTCTGTACTTTTGTCAACTGGTGGAATCGGAGACTGCGCCGAGTCAACGTACTATCTCAGATCGCACCGGCAAGCCCAGCCGCCAGTGCAGCGAATGTGACCGCAGTCGCCGCTTTGAGGATATCTTTGAATCTTTCCTTCGACGACGAGGAACCACTCACAGCTCGTGCGATCGGAGGTAACGAACGCACAGTTGGAACTGGAGAAACCGTGACGAAAGATGTAATATGGACAGTACTCTTCAAGTGTGTGGTCACTTCGGAGCTCGAGATTGCAGGCTGAGCAGTGGTGGTGGCTGTCTGATGGCTCGCAGTCGTCGGTGCTGAGGTACAGTGGGAGGGCAACAGGATCGGAGATATTGTGGTCTTCGACTCTGGACTTGAGCTGGACGAGTGCAACGATGTTGGTAAGTCAAAAGGACTTTGGGATGCAGAAGCTACGCCATCGTTGGGTGTCGTGGTTGATGAATTGGCGTGAGTCTGTAACGATGGGTGGTAAGCGATGGAACGAGTAGCGTGGTTCATTTGGGTTGAACTGACGGTGTGATGGTGGTGCGTGGTGTGAGCAGAGTGACTGTTGTGGGTCGAGTAAATGCTATGAGATTTGCGAGAAGAGCAAGCCTTGTGGCTCGAGTGCGTGGATCGGGTCGAGTGAGAAGTATGGCCTGTTCCTGCCGCTATCATGCTCGTGACGTCTAGAGTGACGAGGGCAGACTTGACATAGTCCAGGATGCCAGAGGGGGTCGATTCTGGCTTCGCATTCCCGGCCTGGTTCCACTGTTTGTGAGACTTGCATGAGTGATGAACAGTCAAGGTCGAGTAGATCGTTTGAGGACCACTAATGGTGGTCGTAGAAGTGGACATGAATAACGTGAGGGTGGAAGAGGCTACGTCTCGAGTTGTAGGAGCGATTGGGTTTCCTAGGCAGAGTATGGCTCCGGCCATGAGGAAGATGAACGTGGTGAGGAAAGCCATCATTGCTGCTTCGAACTGAGCTAATATCTGAGCCTATAGATAATCAACCAAACTAACGTCCAGGATGGAGATGAAAGATTGCTGACGGATCGGAGCAAGTCAGACGAGGGTATTGACTAAGTAGCCGAGCGTTATGAGGTCGAAAGGCAAGTGCAACGTTGTTATTCACGGAGAGAAGCTGTTGATTATGCTTCTTGGAAATTAGGAGAGTGAATTTGGAGATCACCGAACCAGATACAGCAGCTTGTTTTTCCAGTCTGTTCGTTGCGTTCTATCCCGAATACTAGTTTGCGTTCAATCTCTGCTCTCTTTATCTATTGGATTTCCATTTTGAACAAATTTTCATGTATCCAAATATCTGGCATGATAATTAAGTCACAGATATTCGTGATTGAAATTCATCTCTGCCGCTAAGTGGCAATCAATCGGAGAGCGTGGGCATGACCTCCAATTTTTAACCAGACGATGAAATGCAGAGCACAATTGACGGCATTGTCAGTGCCCTCCAAGGTACCAGATTGACCTCGACACATTTCGACACAATTGTTTCAATCTGCATAATTTGCCCTGCCATAACAATTATTCATAACAATACTCATCGCTAATCCATCTCGATCCACTATTTTGTTCCGCTTCCAGACTTGGGACCGGCGTCTCGACAGGCAGCGGTAGCAGCCTAGCTATTGATCCACATCTACCTTCATCTCGAAATTCAACTCTCACATTTACTTCTTGAGCACTTGTCCAACAAATACTCCAATTCTGCAAAATTCTCCCGTCGCAATCATGAAGTATGTTTTGGTATCTGGAGGTGAGTTCCCAACAATCCGAAAGCCAGTACCTGGACTAACACAAGGCAGGCGTCATCAGTGGTGTGGGAAAGGGCATTATCGGTGTGAAAGCACGTCTTGGAATATTGAAAAAAATGCTCACAGATGTCAAGCATCCAGTACCGGGCTGCTTTTGAAGACCAGAGGATTGAAGGTGACGATGATCAAAATCGATCCATACATGAATATCGATGCGGGGACAATGGCGCCGACAGAACATGGAGAATGCTTCGTGTTAGACGATGGAGGTGAAACTGATCTTGACCTTGGGAATTACGAGCGATACCTGAACATCACACTCAGTCGCGACCACAACATCACGACAGGAAAGATATACCAGCATGTGATCGACAGAGAGCGAAGAGGAGATTACTTGGGCAAGACAGTCCAAATTGTTCCTCATCTGACAGACGCACTACAGGAGTGGTTCGTGAGGGTTGCGAGACTGCCTGTCGATGAAACCAAAGATGAACCAGACGTCTGTGTTATCGAACTGTGAGCATCCCCAAATTGCATGCACGTTTACTGCGGCATAGCTGATACTTACAAGTGGGGGGACTGTTGGTGATATCGAAAACGCTCCATTTGTCGAGGCATTGCGACAACTCCGTAGAAAGGCTGGCGCAGGCAATTTCTTGCATATTCATGTTTCCATGATCCCGGTCATCAACGAGGAACAAAAGACCAAGCCTACGCAGCAGACTATCAAAGACGTCCGAAGTGCGGGACTCAATCCTGACTTGGTAAGTTTTGAGTCTGCCGTCATGTTCTCAGAGAGATTGCTGACTACCAACAGATCGCATGCCGTTGCAAGAATAGGCTGATGGCATCCACCATCGACAAAGTTGCGATGTTTTGTCAAGTTGAGACGGAGCAAGTTGTCGCAGTCCATGATGTCCCCTCGACCTATCATGTGCCAATGGTATTGGAGAAGCAAGGATTGGTCACCTCACTCACCAAGATCCTGAATCTTGATAAGCTCGATATCCCATCAAAGCTCAAACTCAGAGGAGCGACTACTTGGGAAATGTGGAAGAGTAGCACTTCGATCCAAGATCATCCTCAGATTGTTACAATAGCTCTTGTAGGGAAGTACACCAGCTTCGCCGACTCCTATATTTCGGTTATCAAGGCGTTGGAGCATTCTGCAATGTTCTGCAGAAGAAAGTTGAATCTAGTCATGGTAGACTCTTCTCATCTCGAAGAAGACGACGGCAATATCTCATCCATTGAAAGTCAGAAGGCATGGGATATTCTACGGAAAGCTGATGGTATTCTCGTACCTGGTGGATTTGGTACAAGAGGGACAGAAGGAATGATTGTTGCCACCAGATATGCTAGGATGAACAAGGTCCCCTTCCTTGGGGTGTGTCTTGGCATGCAGATAGCGGTCATCGAATATGCTCGCAGTGTATGCAAGATTCCAGGAGCCAGCTCTAAAGAATGTGAGTTCGTCAGTGCTTCACTAGCGAATGTTTTGCTGATGAACTGCTTAGTCGATGCTGGAGCGATCGATCCAATTATCATTTTCATGCCCGAGATTGATAGTAAATCCATGGGAGCTACTATGCGTCTCGGAATGCGACCTACACATTTCCAGCCAGGTACCGAATGGAGTCAGATGCGTGGAATGTACCGAAACTCTTCTGTTGCGGCCTCCAGAGATACCAGGGACGGACTGGTGATCCATGAACGTCATCGTCATCGCTACGAGGTCAATCCTGCCTATGTACCCAGATTGGCCAGCAATGGACTCAATTTCGTTGGCAAGGACGACCAAGGAGAAAGAATGGAGGTTCTGGAATTGAGAGATCATCCATGGTTTGTGGGAGTCCAATTCCACCCCGAGTACTTGAGTAAGGTACTTGAGCCAAGTAGGCCATATCTTGGATTCTTTGCTGCGAGCGCTGGTTGTCTGAAGCAGGTGATAGAGAAGCTGCAGAGCGGCAAGGGGGAGAATTAAGCGAGCCTTTCACGGAGGTAGACAATTAAAGTTCGAAAATGCTTCGTTGAACTCAGGGCAGTCAAAAGTCTCTCGATCATTTTTCTAGATAGTATTGTTCCGGCAGGATAAGATAAACATGCCAATCGAAATCTCGGAAAATGCAGTCACGTGTTGGTGTCCTCACCAATGAGATCCAGTGTTTATCTGGGCAGAGATGTTCGAATCGCAGCTGTATTGTTGGTATGCCCTGTGGAAGCAATCGAGTCTCCTTGTGCCTGGAATTGTCGATTCAGCTAACGCTTCGCAAGACCGGGGTTAATGCAGCAACGATATGTAAGCAGACGCCTTGCATCAGCCGCGAGCTCACACTCAATCAAGTCTCTCCATATCACACATGTGATTTAGTCCATTTTTTGTTCGATTACTATTCAGGATCAATGTAAGCACAAATGTAAGCCACTATGTTACAGAATGAGCACATCCATGCTCAAGTCCAGAAACGGCAATCGTGAGATCCTGGAACAGGGCACAAAGACGTACGATACATACTGCATTAACTCCCATAAGCTAGAAAGTTTCGTCCCCAAATTCTCCCATAAAGCCTTGATATCTCTCTGATTGTCCAATATCTGGCATCTGTTCCAATCAACACCAGACTTCGGCCTTGTTCATCTTAGGATCACCAATATGCCAGGAAATACTGCCGTCATCATCATCGATCCATACAATGACTTCCTTCATCCAAAAGGAAAGCTCACTGGCCTTCTGGCTGACAGTCTCAAGGAAACAGATACAATAACCCACTTGAAGGAGATGGTGGGTGCAGCTCGTGCCAATAAAATCCCCATCTACTACGGCCTCCATCAGCAAGCCAAGCCTGGATTCCTAGCTGGTTGGAACCATGCTACCCCAGTACAGAAGAGCCAGAAAGAGAATCTTGCCTTTGAAGAGGGTTCATGGGGTGTTGACATCTATGAGGGTTTGGAGCCGAGTTTGGAAAACGGGGACGTCGTTGTATCCAAGCATTGGTCCAGCAGGTACTTCTCTGGTGAATCCATCGAAGAGTTCAAAAGTTGATTCAGTACAGTTCGTTTCAAAACACCGATCTCGACTACCAGTTGAGGCAGCGGGATATCCAGAACCTGGTCATGGGCGGATTGACCTCGAACACTTGCCTAGAATCCTCTGCTCGCTATGCTTATGAACTGTAAGTTCTGATCAGACTCTAGATATGGACATTGGCTAAAGGGGATAGTGGTTATCACGTTACCTTACTGAAGGATGCTACAGCTGGGTTCAGCATTGAGCAGAAGAATGCAGCAACCGAGTTGATCTGGCCACTTTTCGCTCATGAAGTGAAAACAGTCGAAGAATGGATCAAGACCTTGTAATTATCTACAATAAGATATATCACTGAGCACGCAGAGTGCTGGACCTCGCTTGACGCCCCTCATCTCATTTGAATTGTCCATACTCCCATCCTTCTCTCCAAGGACCCCAACAGATGGCAAGCCAGTTCCTTGCCATTCCTCTCATACCCAGATTCTCAGCCCCGCCTCTGACTTTTAGCATCTGGTGGATTCCCTTGAGGTGTATCTCATATTCCTCAATATTAGCTCCGCCAATCTGAAAACTTCTGTCAGCAAGGCTTAGTGATTGTTATGAATGTCGTGCACTCACATTGAAGTAGAGCAGCATCAAAGCAACCATAATCATCTCATCTGTAGCCGCCTTTCCAGGAACGTTCATGTTCTCGTTCGCATGCTTGATCGTCTGCACCTTGAACCAGTACAGAGCTGAGGGATCGCGGAGTTTCCGTCGCCGATTCAGGTGGACAGCGGCAGTGAGAAGGGTGGCGTACAAGAAGGCCGTATGTTCTAAAGCGTAAGGAAGCCATGCGATTCGCGGCCCATCAGGTGATAGTCCATCATCGAGGTAACAGAGCCACGGAGCGAGTCGTTCAATGTCTGTGATTAGTGAGTAGATCGTGACTTCGAGTTGGCAGAAATGGGGGGCTCACAGTAACGAATCAACAGTTGCTTAGGTACGGGTTCTCCTGCAGTCTCTGGTAGTACCGAGAATGGGTCCAGCCCACCAATGGAGACTGGTGGTGAGTTGTACTTCAGTCCACTTGCCACGTTCGGTGACTTTGGCCTCAAGGGAAGGGACGGCAGCATTTCAAACCCAGGATATGATTCATCCGCTTCACTGGAAGCACCAATACCATACAAAGGTTTCTGGGGATGGCTAGCTTCATGTGGTGGGCCCACAGATCCGGATGTCGAGCTTATAACTGCCAGAGCATTGACTGATTCGGGAGTCAGAACAACCTCCTCCCCGGTCATGATCCTCCTCATACGCGAAATAGCGGCTTTACCGGTCTCGGCTGCATCTGGGCGCGAGTCTTCACTGGCTTTTCTGGTAATAAAATTAGCTGATAACAGCCTTGTCAAGTTCAAAAGCTTACATGATCTTTAAGTATCTGCATTGATTCGATAGTCCCCGTTCCTTGCAGTCACTGCATGGCTGAGCGCGGTCACATTTCTGTTTTCTCCTGTGGCACTCAGTACATGAGAGCAGCCCTCGATTTCTCTTCTTTGTCTGTCCGTTCTTCACTTGTTCCATTACGAATCAGAAACAGACCTGACGATTGAGTCTTATGTGAATGAGAACATTCTCTTCCTCAAGACCTTCAATCCTTAAATATGTCCTGAATTTTGGAGAGATGCTTGCTTGTCAATCGGTTTTCGGCGATGGGGATAATTGTAGCTCTTCAAGTGCTGACAAACATCTTCAGCAGAAATTCCACAGGGCTGAGAGACACGCTAAAACCGGCGATTATGCAGGCACATTGCTGACTGGACAGCAATGCAGCGACCGCGGGCTGACAAGCGAGATCAACTCAACAGCACAGAGTCTTTCTTCATTTCGAGACAAGCGTATTCTGACAATCAAAGGCGAAAATGACAAAGTTTTCAATAGACAGGTCCACTCACTTCAAGTTCCGTGATCTGCTCGAAGCTGCGGGAAATGTCGAGCTAACCGATGACACGGTACCGAAAGAACAACAGTTCTTCTTAGAATGCTTAGACATTAAAGATATTGCACTCATGGACTTGTAAGCAGGCTAGGAAATAACTAGGAGCTTATGGTGTAATTTCATTTCCCAACAATCGACCAATCTCCTCAGCAATAGCCATGACTCTCTCTTCAGTCAATCGTCTCCCAACAATTTGAACAGCTACTGGAGCTCCGTGGTAAGCTTCCGGATCATCTGGAAATTGTTAGTCACTTTAATCGAATATCTGATTGCACCAGAACTTACACTCAGCTTGAACAGTCTTGTCCATATCATTCAGTGGAGAGAAATCCGCATTCATCTTATCAATATTCTTGTCTGCAAAAGTGACCGGCACGACAACGCTTGTGTAATCAAGTAAATTGATTGCACTAGCATAGCCATAGTATTTGAATTGATTGTGTCGAATGGCTGCAGTTGGAGTAATTGGTGCGATTATCGCATCGATTTCCTTGCCTAATTCTGCCTCTACGGCACGGAATTGCTCAAGATATTCGGATTGGAAGGCCCATTTCTGGAGATGAACGTCCCAGAGCTGATTCATGTCGATCTTTGGCAAGGATGGATTGATCAGATCAGCGAAATTTGGGATTGCAGGCTCGCCAGACTCTTTGAGGGTGTTGAAAACGTCTGTTCCGCCGTCAGAAGCGTAAATGCCGTTGATGAGGTTGACCGCGAATTCGTGCTTGTACGGCTTCCAGGGAATGACCGTGTGTCCTTTCTTCTTCATCGCGTCGACGACAGTCTGAACGCCACGGAGGATCGGCGGATGAGGAAGGACCTGATAGGTTAGCATTTCTTCGGTTATGAGCAGAATAGATGCAACCCACAACGCCATCGCAGTTGTAGAAGCCAAGGGTCAGCCCGCCCGAGCCAATCTTCGATTTTATCACATCCGCTTCGGAGTCTCTCCATGGCATGGGAATGACCTTGGAGTCATACTGCCAAGGCTGTTCAGCGAGGACTGCCTTCACAAACAGACGCATGTCTGATGAGTTAGTGGTTGCCTTCACACGACCGAGGTAGAGACTACTTACCTGCAACTGAATGTGTTAAAGGACCGCATACAGAATGGACAGTCTCCTGTCCTTCCATCGAATTTGCCATTTTACCATATGGCAATCTTCCGTGGGATGGTCTCAGTCCATATAAGAAATTGAAGGCTGAAGGTACACGGATTGATCCGCCTGTGATGGGTCAGTTTTCGCTCCTTCAATTAATTTCGAGCACATACCAATATCTGTACCAACACCAATAATGCCACCTCTGAATCCAACAATTGCACCTTCACCTCCCGAAGAGCCACCGCAGGACCAGTTTTTGTTGCCTTGGATAATTTAGCGAGGCTCGCTTCCCCAATCAAAACACTTACGAGGATTGACTGTTCTTCCGGAAACATTATTGATAGTCTCACAGACCATCAGGGATTGAGGAACACTTGTTTTGACATAAAACACAGCTCCTGCCTTCAACAGAAGATCAACCAGAACGGAATTATATGTATCGTACTTTCCGACCCATGCAGCATAGCCCATACTGGTTTCAAGTCCCTGGGATGTTAGCCAGATTTCTCTGTACCTGGATAGATCTTGAATACTTTGATTCGGAATTGGTCTTTGAGTGAGATGGGAAGACCATGGAGTGGCCCGACTGGCTTCCCGGTCTTCTGAAATGTATCATCAAGTTCCTTGGCACGCTTCAGAGCGATCTCAGGGAAGAATTCCAGAGCACAATTTGTCTGAATTCATGATCAGCATTTGTAAATTCATAGATAGATCTGGGATGAATACTAGCTGGTGAGCCAATGCAGCTCTCTTGCAGAAAGCAGTCGTTACAGCTACTGAAGTGAGCTTTCCGCTTGCAAGTTGAGCTACCAGATCAACAGCTGATGACTCGGTGATTGAGAGCTCCTCGGGAGTCATTATCCCACTTTGCTTTGGATACGCCATCACGGAGTCCTCCGCTGGTTTTGATTTTATCCGCCATTCTGAGGGAATAGTCGCCTCAAGCCGAGCTCTCTTATCTTCTACAACTTGTTCCCACGTCATGGTGACTCTCAAATCCGAAGCAAGACAAAGTACTGTGATTGACGAAGATATGATTGAAGGAGATCTCTCGGATATATATGTTCAAGAAGTCAAAATAGCGCTATCCGCTCCTACGGATGTCTTTATGTACCGGCCGGGTCTGATATCATCGACGTTGGATAGGCGGGGTACCCGGCTGGATCAATGAGGCGGGGTCGAGAAGGATAAGAGGACGGCTTATCGCTTCGTGGGGTCGCCATTACAAATCGAATTCAGAGCTTGCTCTGGGCACACCAGAAACAAGCTTGGATATTGAGACTTATGTAAAGTTTACTTCATTGGTGTGTGTACTGTATTGGCTTCCATAACGTCGTCAAAGGTTGGTAAAAGGCTATACTGTTGCCGCATTGACCAGCTAGGAATCCAAGCTCGGGTTCAGACAGTGCCCAGAATTTATTCCCATTGGCATCGTTCCTCAGCTACGGTACCCTCAAATACTGTATCGAAACAGCATACGGGGATAGGAAAACGTACTATTTCCGAGCGGAGAGAGACACTTTGGAGAAGTGCCGTCACTTATTCAAGTATCTGAAGTGCCGGCTCGGGATTTGTCTCGGATGATCATGCAAATGTGTGTTCTTTCTCTCGAAAGACGATCATCTTCTTCTGTACATGGACTTCGTGCTGAACATAACCTTGTCGGAGCCGGTGATTTGACCGAAGAATACGGATGAGCAACAAGTCTTTGACAGAAGAGCTCCTGGTCCTCCCGGCTCTCTCAACGCAAGACTTGCAGTTACGAAACGGTTATTAGGTGCTGTTCGGAGCGGAGAGAACAGTACTAAGTGTTCCCAGAGACAATTTGACTGCTGTCGTAAGTCTTTGCGAGTTCCCATCTCTGAAGCAATGTTATCGAATAGGATAATCTGAGCCAGTGTTTGTCGGTCCACGTTCGTGCAAGCGAGAACCTACCTGCCTAACGAGTCTTACAGGTCTCAGATTGGTCGACTGGATTCGGGCGAAGCAACACAGTTCTTATGTACTATTAATGCTCTCCAGCTCAGACATTGCCGATTATTACCATGATCTTTCCAAGTACTATTCCTGTCCACGAGGCTGAATTTTTACGTCAAATCCGCTCATCATTCCCCAGCTCAGAAGTCTGGAACATCCACTTGTTTAGCGCAGAAGCCAACCAAAACAGGAAACCCGAGGGAAAAGCATCTCTTCAAGAACAACAGACGATGCATGAGATACGCCGCTGACTTCCTTTTCAGTATCCGAGCATCTGGTCATCACATCCCGTCTTGCAGATACCCAAGACTTTATCTTTAAGCTTAATTTCTGAGCCGTTTCAAGTATTTATCGAAGTGATGGTTGGCATTGGTGGTCGAGCGCACGTCAAGCGCTGCCACCAATGTCGAAGGAGGAAGATTAAGGTCAGAAATTCATGTAGTCTTATCACGAACATGCTGATGAGAAGATAGTGTGATGGCGGAGCTCCGGCATGCCAACGCTGTACAGATTCTGGCCGGGTTTGTCCAGGTTATGAGCAGAAGCTCGAGTTTGTGTTCTTCGGAAATGATCCAAGAACGAAGCCGGGCAGTCGAAAAGCATCCGCGGGAAATTCTTCAGGAAAAGTTGGGCATCCAGAGCAGAAAGCTGGCGTGGATAACTTTGATTTGATCAACAATCGAGCTGTGTCTCTCAGAGAAACCCCGAGGCACCAAGTGCTAAATCCAGTGCTCGATCATTCCTTGAGCGTACCTCAGAACAAAATGGCATTTACGACAATTCTACATGATCGATACGTCCCTGATTTGTACTTCCCCAAGAATGACGGAGGTCAGAAAGATGGCATCTGCTCGAGTTGGATTGCGATGGCTTGTGGTCTGGCATCAAGCTCGAAATACTCGGATATGCTCGGAGACTCGCTGCTGGCAATGTCGATGTCTGTGGCAGCTGCAGATGTTCAACATATCCAGATGTCAACCACAGGAATCAAACATTACTCCCAAGCTCTAACCAGACTTCGTCATGGACTCGCTAGGGGTCCTCTAAACCTTGACGACCATCATGCGGATGTCAGTCTTGTCACGTGCCTGAGTTGTGGCATGTATGAGGTACCTAGATTGCACGATTTTTCCCTTAGACAACAAGCTGATACTTGCAGATGATGGCAAATAAGTCTCCCGTGTCATTGATGCAGCATTTGGGAGGAGTTGGTGCAATATTGAAAGGTCGCGGTGTCAATAAGCTGCAAACACAGACAAGTCGGAGGACTTTTTATGAATACAGAGCCATCCAGCTGCCTGTGAATCTTGTCTCGCGGCAAGCCGGTTTCCTAAGTTGGCCTGAATGGATCAATCCTCCATGGAAGTACGAAGAATTGCAAAGCAGTACTCGATTACAAACTGTCATTGATGTCGCGTACTCGATTCCTGTTTTGATGCAGAACTTTGACTCGCTACAACGATCGGCGCAAATAAGCAGGGATACGTGGCACTTGGAGAGCTTATACAAAATTATGGTAGAGGCTCTGGGCGTCCAAAAGGCTTTTGATGACTGGAAGTTGCGACATCAAGGCAGCGATGAGACGTACCAACTCTACATTCCTCGGCTTACTACGAGACCCCAGAAGACAGACATCGACAACTTGGAAAGCACATACCCTATATCCTTTAGATTTGCCACTTGGGATGCGGCCGCTGCTTCTGTCTACTATGAAATGAGTCGAATATACCTGAACGGCTTGCTGATTGCAATACAAAATGCTCTTCATAACCTCAACACATCATCAAACATGGTGGATACGGAGCATCTAAAAAAGAACTCAATTGCATGCGCAGACAGGGTTTGTCAGTCGATAGAGTGGTTTTTTGAGGATCACACGAAAATGATAGGGAGAATGGTCGTTCTCGCTCCGTTCGAAGCTGCGAGAGGCCTGTTTGTTCAGTTATGCGAGGTTGGGACAAGTGATCAAGAGCTTGATGCTAGCTTGAAGCAGAAAGCGAGGTTCTGTGAAACCGTAACACAGCGTATCAAGGATGGCGGCCTTCCGATTTGGGAAGAGTGATTCTCTTCTGTGGTTCTTTTGGCTGCATTTCTGCCTCAGAGCCTGGTGGCGTGCAGGTGTGTTATGTACAGGATACCCAAATGGGACGTACAGCTCCGAGTACGGATTACTTGTAACGAGAGCAACGTGTGTGAGGAAAGCCGACGAGTGGCTTAGCCAGCAATGATCTCTTCCAAAATAGTCTATGTTTCATCATTTTCTGATCCGTTATCGCAATATCCGGTCTACACTTTCCGCATTTGCTACATACAGGCCTCGGATTCACTCCTCGGCAAGCCACCATCGGCTTCATTGGCCCACTTCAACACCAACGATGAACGGCCGCTCACCAAATACTCCACCAACTGTTGGTTTGGCACTCTGATTGAGATTGCCGCATCGATTATTCGCTCGCTCCCGCTTCGACCCAACGTGTGGCATGAAGCAAGGAGAACTCAGTCCCGTTGGCTGTTGGTCATACCCACCCAGTGTTGATAACCGCCCTGAATATCTGACCCTCATACCCGGTTTCACGCAACACTTGACATTCATCAGCTGTTTAAGCAAAAGGCTCACCATGGAATCAGTCAAAAATATCTCCTCTGTTGTCCTTAAATCTATCGAACTCTACCCAATCCAAATTCTTCTCGTTCTACTAGCTATCAATCTCCTACACAACAAATATGGCCATGGAATTAACCACATCCCAGGACCTCCTTTGGCAGCATGGACGAAGCTATGGCGTCTTCACAACGTGAGCAAAGGTCAAGCTCACAGAACAATCATCGATCTACACAAGAAGTATGGGAAGCTCGTCCGCATAGCTCCCAACGTTGTCGATGTATCCGATCCAGCAATGATTCCGGTCATCTACAATGTCAAAGGAGACTTCAAGAAGGTCAGTCTCAACCCTATTGCCATGAGGATCAATGCCATGCTAAGTCTTAATTCCAAGACGGCGTTCTACACTATGGCAGTCTTTTACTGGAACAGAAAGCCACAGATGAACTCCTTCTCTATGACAGACGAAGCAGCGCACAAGGAAGAAAACAAGAAAATCGCCGGTGCTTTCAGCATGACTAGTCTCCTTGAGCTAGAGCCCGGCATCGATTCTTGCTCCAAATACTTCATGCAAAGACTGCATGAGGTCTCTGGCGATTTTAAGCCTGTGGATCTTGGTGTATGGCTGTGAGTTTTCCCTATTCTTACACTCTTCGAGCACATTGAAAATACTAACCGGAGGATTCGAATAGCCAATATTACACATTCGACACGATGGGCGAGATCACATTCGGCAAGAAACTCGGATTCTTGGAGCAAGGCAAGGACGTTGATCACACGATGAAAGCCATCGATTTCACACTCACGTACAACGCCATAATCGGGCAGATTCCCCTCGCTCATAAGTTTCTCCTCGGCATACCAGGTCTAGCATACATCATTCCAGTAAGTTCTCACCTCGAAGTGCAACTTTACAAAACTAGCAGATCTGACCTACCTGGCTCTACAGCAAGTCGAAACCAAGAACACAATCCTGAACTTCACACTCAAAGCCATCGCATCACGCATCTCCTCCTCCTCCACCACCACCCTGTCGAAAAAGGCAAAATCAGCAAAGACATGCTCAGCCGCTGGACATCCCCCTCCATCCCACCCACCTCCCCCCTTTACCTAACCAAACGCGACCTCATCGCCCACCTCTCCTCCAATGTCTTCGCCGGCTCCGACACAACCGCCATCGCCCTCCGCGCAGCCCTCTACCACCTCTGCAAAGACTCCACTCGTATGTCGAAACTAGTTTCCGAGATCGACACCGCTGCGAAAGCAGGCCAACTCAGCGATCCACCTTCATACCGCGAAGCTTCTCAATTACCATATCTGAATGCTGTAGTCAAGGAAGCACTACGCATCCATCCCTCAGTAGGCCTCCTCCTCGAACGACACGTCCCCTCCAGCGGTGCCATAATCTCAGGGCAGTTCATCCCGGGCGGCACGATCGTCGGGATCAACGCGTGGGCCGTCCACTACGACGAAGTCGTCTTCCCCAACCCCGAAGAGTTCATCCCGGAGAGGTGGATCGAAAATAGCGAGGAGAAGTTGAGGGAGATGGAGAGGAGTATGTTTGCGTTTGGGGCGGGGAGTAGGACTTGTACGGGGAGGAACCTGAGTTTGATTGAGATGGTTAAGGTGTTGCCGCGTTTGTTGAGAGAATTTGAGGTTAGGTTGGTGGATGAGGGGAGGGAGTGGAAGGTGAGGAATATGTGGTTTGTGCAGCAGACTGGGTTGGAGTGTGTGTTGGCGGCGAGGAAGAAGGCGTGATATGTTGCTGAGCTTAGCTTTCTGTGTGTACTTTGCGAAGCGCCGGCTGTATTAACAATGTCGAAGTAGGGGGCTGTTCGCTTAGAATTGCGTATGCTAAACTACGAGGATAAGTCATCAGTCTGCTTACATTTCAATTCGGACGATTTTAATCCTAGTTTCTGCTGCCCTGGGCTCAATGCGGATGGAACATAAAGATCGTTGACCTCCGGACCTAGATTGTAAACAATGCCTACGTATGTCAAGGAATTAAGCGAAAGGACATCCACAATACTTGGCTGTATGCCAATGAGAATGGCCCGAAACTCATTGGCAACAGAGTAACACCGGCAGAATCATGCATCAGATCCTTGTTCCCGCTTGGTGGGCTGAACAGCAGGGAGTATCTTCAAACCGAATTCCTCTCTCGACCTATACGCCTTCTCCTTCCACGCCTTGAATACAGCTGGGCGTTCTTGACGCGGTAATTTCCCAAAAGAGTCCCGAAACTGGACATTTGCAAGCCTGATGCATTGGACCTGTTAAATCGTTTCTGTCACATGTGATCCTTCGACCCGAGGACTTACCTTTCAGCGAGATTAAACTCTTCCCAGAGCTCCCCATCAAGTGTGAACTTGATACTACCTATCCGCTCATAGATTATGCCTCCATACGCAGCAGTGTGATACAACATATCCAGAAGGCTGTCTATTTCTTGCGCCAGGAATGTGATCAGCCGCTTTGGATTCTGCACAAAAGATCAGTTTGGATACTCCAGGATTTTGACGACTTTCGTAGTTTTCAATATTGCGGTGAATGTAACTCACCATCACATATGGAATCCCAGTCTTCTGGCGGAAGTCCATGAGGCCTCGGTGGCGGCCATGAATCCACTCGCAATACTCCTCTCCTTCAACGACAGTCCTCATAGGAGCGATCATCTCTGCGGGCACATCTGGAGTCCTAATATCGATGACGAGGCTCTTCACACTGATTCCAATATCATTCTCGGTATCGCGTGCAAGGGGTCCACCTTTCAGGAAACATTGCAGGAGATTCCAGAATGCCCATGTGATTAGTGGCGGACCACCACAGCCTTCAGCGAACCCCGACCAAGAGGCATCAGCCGCAACACCACAGATCCGGATAGTGGCGAGGACTTCGTCGACTCTCTTGGTCGATATGGGGACGTAGAGCCATGTCGGCCTGTAATGTCCCAATCAGCTTGGCTCAATCCAATCTCGTCTAGGCATCTTTGGCAACATAAATCAGGATAGATAACTTGCCATAAATAATCTTCTTCAACAATCATAATATCCAGTCTGAGACTCCTGTCCCCAGGTAAGCCCAAATGGTTCATAAGCTGCAACGTCTCATCTCTCAGCTGATGATTGACAGCCAGTGTTGGGATCCCGCTTGCTAGGGCAACGTCCTTGTCCTCATTCTCGTATTTGCATCTGTCGGCTTGGAAGGAGACATTGCAGAATTCCTCTCTGCGGTGCCCATCGCTGTTATCCCAAGATGTTCTGTTCCGATTTCAGTCTTCGTTTCGAGACGTTCTGGACATCGTGTGGATAGGTGAGATTCCTTACGGTGCTGGGCGTATAGTCGGCAGAACGAAGCCAAGAATCTTGTCCCGTAGTTCCTGGGGAATCAGAAGGAGGTGTCGGGGACTGTCCATGGTTGAAGTCATGCTGCGATAGACAAAGCTGCTAATTGTGAATTATCAATGTGTTAAAATGATGAGAAGTTCCAGTTTTGTGTTGTGAATGGTTGATTAAAAGTGTTGCTTCGGATCGCGGATGCCTGGAGGCGCGAATCCGTGACGAATGGAAGGATGCAAGGCAGCCAAACCTGCAGCTGTATCGATATGCACATAGAAGTAGCGATGGCAGTTAGAGCATCATAGAAGAATTCCTATATTGACTGTGAGCTCTTTCCAGTGCACTGCGTGGAATCACGTTTTCGGTGAGCTTGAAGGTAGGTACGATATCGCTTCGCTTGACTTCGCTCGCCGTGAAGTCATCTCTGCCACAACCATGGAAGAACATTACCGCAGGGGACACCAGCTCGGGCCCTACCTAGAGTGTGATAATAGCTGTGGGTTGAGCTCTGCGAGAAGTTGAGATAGAGCATCAAATTATCTTGCTCAAACTAAGAACGTATATATGCAAATTGCAATGCGATGCATGCTTTTAATGCCACCAACCCACCCAGACCAGACGATGCCTCAATGCAAAAATCCCACCTGGCTTCTAATGCATATCTACAAACCATCAAATGCCTTGCGGCGTGCTCACAGGGTATCTCCTCAATTTTGAATCATTCCCATCCTCACTCATCCGTCTCTCTCAGCAGCCTGTATTCCATCACTTCTCTTCAACAGGCGTCGATGTTCCTTTCGAATGGGACATACTATATGGTGCCTAGTGCGTATCGAAAGTCAGTAATAATTACTTGTAAATGGCGAATATATAGTATCATCGATAGCAAACAAAAATTGTCCTTACCAAAGCCTGTTTCGCAACGCATATTCTCCACGCCAACTTCTTAACGTTGCCATCAGCAGCCACCACACCAGGCGCCAGTTCAAGAGCGAACATCTGATGAATAGCGTAGACGACTCTCCTGGCATATTTACCATCTCTCTCGACCAGACTGCCGAAGCTCTCTTCCACAGTGTTGGGTGCGATCTCGGGATCGCGATCGAAGCAGTTTCTGACGACTGGAAGGAGAGCATCCTCGACTGCTGATCGGAGGAGACCGTTTGAATCCATGACTGTGTCGTCTTCGTCAAATCGACCGATGCGGACTTCGAAGGGCAGTGAGATGGCCATTACATTGTGCTTGCCGCCATGGTGGTATCGCATTTCAAAGACACCTGAGGTCCACCACAATTTGTCGCCCTCGAATACCATCTCTCCTTGAACACAGTCATATGTAGAACCATCAGCGCGCTTAGCTCCCGGTACTGGTTGATTGGCCACCAGAATACCGCGGTCGGCAGGTGTTTCTTCATATTCGTTTGGTACTGTGGCAACCCATCGACCGGCGGATGAAACACGTGTGACTTCTCGAGACGCGTTATCTGCGACCATGTACAGACCAACCCAGTCGCTCTTGCTGTGATGCTTTGGAGCCCTCCACTTGACTTTGATTGGTGCGCCGTACTCAAACATTAAAGGTTTGTATTCATCGGTACGCTCGCTTGGGAATCTCCCAGTCAGGCCTTCTTTGCCAGTAGAGCGCTCGTTCAAAGCCAGGGAAGAGGAAGCCGTGCCTTGGATCTCGATAGAGTAGTCTCTAGGGTTGAAACCAGCTAGATCAGGTGCCAGACGTGTAACTGTGATGCGTGCAGGATATTGACTGAACAACGCAGTAGTATCTCTCATGATTGTAGATACTCCTGCAGCGAGTTTCGGTCTCGCGGCATCCAGAAATTCCTCAACGAAATGGCTGGTCTCACTCAAAACTTTGTCAACGCTTCCTTGGAACTTCTTCAATGGAGGCGGTAGCGATCTTCGAAGACTCTTGGTCAAGCCAGCTTCGGGTCGCAAATGTCTTCCGTAAAGCTTCTGCATGTGTGGCTTTTCAACAAGCTGGATGAAGCAGAGACTGAGAACATGGCTCATGAGAGCAAGGAAGAAGATTGACAAGCTTCCAGTGAGGAACACGGCTCCCCAGAGACCCATGAGACCAATGATGCGCTCCGGATTGTTCAGGTACCGGTAGATTCCACTGTAGGTAAGCTTTCGGTCCTGGTCGAAGAAGAAATCACCAAAGAACCAACCAAACTCGCCCAATGACTGATAGATGCTGACGGCAGTCCAGACCTGGAGAGCAACGAGTGTGATTCCAATAATGTGCATCAACAGAGCATTATCGGCTGTCCAATCCGCTGGGGAGGTATACATCTTCCAGGTCGCAGCAATAAAGCTTGCCCAGCACATATTCATGCTCAGGTGATAAATGCCCTTCCATTGCCTCCAAGCCTCTTCAGTGCCTTCGCCGAATTTGAGGAAATGTCTTGTCCATATCTTGTCATTTGATTGCCGATCAAGGACAATGCCGAGGCCCACTGTGTACCAAAGACGCCAGAATACTGCGTTTAAAACAAACAAGGCTCGGTAAATTGGCGTGGAGGGTGACACAACAGCGATGATCGTTACACAGACCTGGAGAAGGAGGACCGAAACATCTGTGATTCGGAACATATCAATGTTTCCAAGACCAAGCATGTTGTGTACAGAAGGTGGTGATGTCGCGAGGGCAGGGAACTTTTCCAAAATATCTGTTTGCTCAGGAAGCTCAATTCCCTCTTTACGTGCCGCTGTCGCATTCGCAAGTTGGATGTCGCTGGGGCTTGGGTGAATCGTTTGCTTTCGTGGTGGCGGTGGATTATATGTTTTCTCGATATGAGGATTCTCGATGTATACGAGGAAAGCGAACTGAGCAGCATGTGCAACGATGGAAATGAACAGTACGTTGTAGCTTGCGGCCATGGCTGATATGCCGTAGTACCCAGCGTATCCCACAGAATACATGGGATGAGGAGCCATCTCAAAGACACCATCAAACGTCAAAGCCTGATCAATGAGATAGAAGAAATCACCCCAGTACCAAGCGTAGTCCTTTACAACTCGATGGGCATCAAGTTTGACCCAGAGATTGAAGCCGACGAGAATGAGTCCTCCTACCCAACGAACGAGGAGCATCATGACACCCTCTCCAGCTGGACGACCACCACACGCAATTGCGAACAGACAATACGACGTAAAATCACACATCAAAATCAGATCCACGACTCGGCGGAAAACTAACCAGGTATTGTACTCGATTGGCGCTTCTTCGAATTTATAGTCCTCTGGGATTTTGGTTTCTAGTTCGCTCTTTATCAACTTGTATAGCCATGGGCGAGGGTTCTTTCCGGTGCTTGGGTGTTCAAAAAGGTTCATCATCTTAGCCCATGCCACGAGTCGGCGATGGTTGGACTGTATTCGGAGGAGGTACCCAATACCAACATTGTAGCAGCCCCTCCAGAACAAGAATATGATGGCAAATATTGGTCGCTTTAGGGAGGCAGGTAGAAGGTATAGCGCGAGGACATGAAGGCCGAGTACAGCAAGGACAATGGCATCGGAAAGGTTCTTAGGCTGTCGAGGGTCTAGCAGTTGAGATACCATGTCATGGGTTTGAGGAACCGTGAAAACTGCATGCTAGTCAGCTCACTCGAGGAACACATCACATCTGGAGCTCAAAATAGCCCATCCCCCACAAGTGGACACGTACGAGTTCCATCCGGAGTTCTGCCAATTGTCTTATTACTTCCAGCATGGCCCTTTGCTTCCTCGTCGTCTTGTGGTGTGTCTATTCCGCTGCTCCCACTGGAAGTCCCATTCTCCGGGCCATGTGCAGGCTTTCGTTCTCGCAGACCCTCTTGGGCAACAGCTGTGCTCTTTGCACTCATTTTGAGGAGCGGCGGAGTTGAGGCCCGCACTGCAAAGCTGTTGAGTTTTGTTACGAAAAGGCTCTTGAGCTCTTTTGTTGTTTCGATGGAGGTTTGGGAGAGGTGTGGTTCGCAAGGCGGGGGCGGGGTTTCACTGGTCTTTTAAAGTTTGCTCGACCGGCTGCCATGTGTGCGATGGTTTCGGTTTGTGAGGTTGTGGGAATTGGTGTGGAATTGGTGAGGGGGAGGGATGTGCGCCCAGAGGAGAAGTGGAGAGCTTCCAAAGGGTCCACGGGTCGCTAACAAATTGGAGAGAGCTTTCAGTCGCGTAGAGAAAGCACGATGTTCAACTGGCCAATCCAACCAACTCTACGACACACTCGCTATTTTACCGGCTAGTAGTGTTGCAGATCCAGAAGCACGGCATTTGGTATTTTGGCTTTCGTCATAGTTGGATTGAGTTGAGTTGAGCTGAGCTTTGAGCAAGGCCCTCATGTGTAACTCGAGATAGCTCTCGTCCCTTTGAGTAACCTCGAAGACCAGTTATACAATGAGGTCTAATCTTTCAGACAGGGCAATAGATACAAAAGCCCTCTCATGACCGGATCAGCAGGTACATGAATCAAAGGAAGTTCCATTGCCAGCACATGCTTTGTTGCCCTGTTGATTTATTCTGTGGGCGTACTGCAGCCTCAACGCCCTCAATGGTACCCCTGGCGCAGAAATCTCTGGCTTGTGATGTGAGGCGGGGTCAATCACATGATGTTGAAGAAGAAAACTGAGACCTAACTCGAGCAATTAGCTCGGAAGGCTCTGCGCATCTGTCCCTGTGGAGTTAATTGTGTTTGGAATCTTAACTGTCATCCTTGTTCTATTGATGAAGCAGGGGCACACATGACACGTGACCTTTATTGACACCGCAAGTTTCGGGGTTCATCCTGTACCTGGACTTTCAGTATCGAGATCCAGCGTCAGAAATATGGCTCAAAATCTCAGCTTTGGCCAAGTTTCGACCGGCGAAGCTTCTCCCAAAGTCACTGACTTTTCTCGGCCATTAATAGAGATGTGAGGCGTTCAAGTCAGCCTCACCGAGAGGCCCCTCGTTTGTCCTCTCGCTAACGACTCAATATTATTGTTTGCTCCACTTTCACGGCTTGTTCAAGTGTTAATGGCCGGGGTACATGTGCCGCTGCAGATGTAGATTTATGGCAAGCTGAAATAAATCTTAGCCTCCTAGTCGAGGCTGTCCTTCAGATAAGCCATGAGCTCTCTGACTGCTGTCGTCTTATGGTCTCAGCCGCATGTCTGCCTGGCCTGTTCATCGCACGGCCGAATGGCGTTTCTTTGTCTTCAAATTCACCTCCAGCAAGAGAACTCATCTTGATGACTCATTGGCCGAATTGCTGTTCTCTCTCTCTCTCTCGGCCTTTCTCTTGAATATCTGAATATAAGACGGCACCTTGCTCTTCGTTCTGCCCTTTCCCTCTCCACCTGACTTGCTCAGACCGCTCACTCACCTGCCAAGCACCTTCAGCCTCGAGCCAAATCAACTTGCTACTTCAATAGCACTATTCTCTTGATATTCGCCATCACTTCCACTCATTCTTCAACTCAATATTCCCTGGCAGGTCCACCGGAACTCGCGTCTTCCATTACTTCAAAATGGCGTCCTACTCGGCCAACGCAAACGCCCGAGCTCTTGCCTCCGCGAACAGCCTTAAGCAGCGCCTCTTGCAAGATATTGCTGAGCTTCAGGCTAAGCCTTATCCCAACATTGCTTTACATGTTCAAGAAGATGATCTTGAGCATGCCTGCCTGATCCTGACTGTCGAGGGTTACGGACCGATGCATCTTACTATCAAGTTCCCGCAGAATTTTCCCCTTGGGCCTCCCAAAATTTGCATGGATTCTGATGTTCGCCATCCAAACATCTTCGGAAGCTACATCTGCGCCTCGATCCTCAACACTGAAGAAGGATACACCCCTGCCTACACGCTCAAGGGCATCGCTATCCAACTTCTCAGCTTCTTCAGCAGCGATAAGATTGAGCAGAGTGGCAGTAGATACTCTGTCGATATTACGAAGTATCGCAGAACCCAAAGCTATATCCTTCCATCTCATATGTGCAGCAAATGCAGCTTCGGTTCCTCGAGTCACGGTACTGGTAGAGCATTGTCCGTCCGCTCCTCGACGCCGCCACCTCCAGTTACTGCCTTCACTGGAGATGATGCTGAGATGCTCGATGTACACTGGCCCAGTCCCCAGAAGAGTGCAGCTTCCAAATGCAGTCTCAAGGCAAAGAATATGACAACCCCTCAGAAGGCTTCTACGTCAGTTCCACAGGCTGAGGTCGTAGTCGCCAATTCTTTCAAGGGTATCCACCGAACGAAGCTGCCAAATGAGATCCTCCTACTTCTCTGCGACAACTTAGAGTACGAGGACTTGATGAGTTTCGCCGAGGCATGGGACAAAATCGGTAGTATCATGACCAAGTACGATATCATCAGAACTCGGGAGTTAAAATGCTTCTGCTTCAAGACCAGCTACATGACCACTAGACTTGGCGTTGGAGTCAACATCGAACGAGGAGGCAGAATTGGCTCTTTCGAGTCTGAGTTTGACCTCTTGTCAATGGAAGGTTTCACGGATCACCGTATCCGTCGCTCGGTGCAAGGAGTCAAGTTCCAGCACTGGCTCGGCCTCCCAATCTCAAATGGCCACTGGAGAAAAGTGAAGGACAACGTCACCACTGCACTTTCAACCTTGGGATCGGAGGCTGGTCTGGGATCAAGCGACCTCAGTCAAGTCATCTACGCATTCATGAACGATATCGTCGTCAAGCTCAACAAGCAGACCCAACAAGGCACGATCCGAGCTCCCTTCTACCCTTACGAAGAGACACCGAAGAGCACGCTCACCCACGCTTCTGAGAAGGCTATCGAGTCATATTTCCACCTCTTCCACCTCCTGTTGTGTCTCGCAACCGAGAACCCATCAATCGTCCGAGCAGCAAACAACAAGCTCAACGCATTCGGCAGAGGTGAGAACTCCAAGACCGACTGTCCCAACCTTGGACATCTGCTTGTTGCCGCCTTGATCAGCGATGTGGACATGACGGAGAAAATGATCAAATCCATCGTGCGCGAGACAATGACTCGTAACGTTGTCTGGATGCTCGACGCAAAGGGAAGTGGCATGGCCGAGCTCTCATACCTTGAACCTTCATCTGTCTCCGACTATCGCCTGCAGAAGAGCTTCGAAGCCGGCAAGACCTCTTATCGTCTTTTGATGTTCCTGAATCTCTTCCGCAAAGTCGCAGTCGGCAGTCCCCGTAAACCACTAGCCGTTCTCCGCGACGAAGCTTTCGAGCGTCATGGTGCACCACCAAGACGATCCGCCAAGGGACTTGCAGACTCCATCAAGCGCATTCATCAGGTCTCATCGTTCCCGCAATTCCTGGCTCACATGGGTATCGAGAAGGTGTCGAAGGAATGGTTCAATACATTCTTGAAGGACTGCATTCAAGATAGCATTACCAAGGGCTATTCGTGTATGCCAATCAGTCAAGGTCAGGCTTTAATGCTTCGTCAGTTAAAGGAGCCTGGTGTAGAGGTTGCTCCTGGCGTGTTCGCACAGCAGATCAACATTCACGCTCATTCCTTCTTCCCAGGCCACGGTAATAGTGGATTTGGAAGAGGTAGAGGTGGACGTGGACGTGGTGGTTATTATGGTCATGGTGGCTATGGTGGCAACGATACCTATCGCGGCAGAGGTGGTCGAGGAACTGGTCGCGGTCGTGGCAGATGACCGTCCCTTTCCCGCACGCGTCGTCTTGGTCTCATAACCTGAGTGCCGCTTACATAGTAGTTCCGGCCCGTGAAATGAATACTGGGGCAAAATGGGATGGATAGCACTTCAGGAGAAAGCTGCTTAGATGCAGATGTGCTTGGCTGGAGTTCATGATATCCATGTAGTTGAGATGCATACAAAGTAAACAAAGATACACCACCCTCAATTTTTGAGCAGATAATTTGGTAAGGCCATGCGGGGTCCAACAAGAAAGCAATGTACCATTCACGTGTTCTCAAGGTTGCCATGACCAATTCCGATCTTCCCAGTGTTGATCACTCCAAGCTTGAATGCGTTAGCTCCCGTAACAGCCTTCAACCGTGTGGATGGAGCAATCGTACTGCAAAGACTGCTCCCGATCACAGCTATACACAAGTCTTCATTAGAATGAACTATATGTGTACATATCGCGTATCCCAGCCAATCTCTACTATCGTTGGACCAAACTCAAGCCCGCCTCGCTTATCGGCAAAATCAACAAAAACATCAACAAAGCAGAATCCCAAAAAAAAAAGGCCCTTACCATCTTCCAAAACCACACCAATCTTTCTGAAATTCTCTTCTCAACATATAAAACAAAAATGCAAGTTCAGCCAGAAGCCAAACCCAAAACTGCAAAACCTCAATTGGAAGCCCACACTCGGATGCGTGTGAGGTCCCAATTGACAAACGTAATTTAATACGTTTTAACCGATTCGATTCGCGTTGGTATTCGATCCGCCGTTAGATTTTGGTGTTCGTATACGAACTGCTTTGACCTGAGCCGTCGTTTTGGCCGCCCACGGTTTTGTCGACGTGCAGGTTTTGCTTATTTGGTTACATACGCGTGGGAAAATTAGGTTCGCTTAGGTGGTTGACTTGCGTCGGGGTGGATGGACTAGCTGATTGAAGGGTGGATGTGAGGTTCCTGCCTGGGACAATCCGCGAGGGTGGAGGTACTGGATCGCTGGTAAGAAAGATGAGTCTGCCTTTCACTTGATCTGTTCTATGAGGTTCTCGTCTGTCGTGACCGCAAGCATGGCATGGCTCCATTGGCAGCAACCAGTGTTCATCGTGAAGATGGAGTGGACGTGGCACCGTGGGGTTACCTCCTATGTGATTTATTGCAGTAGAGACACTTAATACCAGTCGTAAACATGCTACAATATATTTTACAGGGTCAATAATGACTGCTATTATTCGTCACTGGTTCTGGTTACTACATCCTCTCCTGAGAAACATTTTTACAAGGACAAGCGCTCAGGCTTTACAGCTAATGACTCTCTCTATGTCCTGAATTAATCAAACGACATTGAAGTCAGTTTGAGAAGCATAATTAGTTTCTTCACAATTGTTCTGCGAGTGGCACAACAAGTGAAGTAGGGCATGTCAACACACGAGATTTAGTGGGAAAGCGCATGTACATACAGCGTCTGGATGCCTATGTGCTCCATCTCTTGGTTGCTTGAAATAGCGAAAACCAAGTCAAGATTAGTCTAGTGTAAGTCCTTATACTTTAGTCTTCGTACTAGCAAGTAAATCCTCCTTATCGCTGGGCAAATTATGGTCGCTGGAAATTTACCAGGAGCCACCGAGACACGTGCTCGGCTAACTGAAGTCCAACCTCAGAAAAGTTCAACATCAACCCCTTCATATTTCTGCATCACACGTCGCATCATCAACAAGCAATGCCGCCACTAACGCGAATCTTGATCAAAACCCACCATATGACATCCCGCAAGAAGATCCTTACCATCACGAAAGCCGCAAAAAGACTGTCTTGCTCCGTTCTCTTGAAGACCGGAGGCCCGCCTGGAGTCATGGTTGCAGAAGGCGAGCTGGCTGGTGATTGGTTAGAGGCCGTTCGGGTAAGCAAGAATTATCGATTCCCATTCAGTTGGAAGGGTTCAGTAATTGACATGGGTATTAGAAACTACGGTACAAAGATTACCAACTTATGAAGAGGGAGGAGGTGGAGAAGAAGGGGCTAGATATTGAGCCGGGAGATGTAAAGGAATTGACTAGTATGAAGGAACTTGGCGCTCTCTTGGAGGGGAACAGGGAGATGTATGAGTGGTGGAGGGTGGGTATGGGGTACAAAAAGGATGAAGATGCGCCTTGAATCCACCATGGGCGTAAAGTTGGTGATCCGTGGAAGATTGGCCACCGACAAGCGGAATTAGCGGACGATTAACCTTCTGAAGTCAGTCGCTCGCCTTAAGTTGCTAGAGGGTGTTGCGACATGGGTGGGAGGATGCATCATTGGCTTGTAGGTGCCAGGTAGGCCTATTGTGGGCACGGACAGGGCGAAGGGCTCCATCGAAGAGAGAGATGGTATGCTGGAAGTGCTTTGATGGTAAGCTGCTTGCAATACATGTTGCAATTGTCCTGACTTGACTGATTCCAGATCATGGGTAATCAAGATGGCTGATTCAAATTTGGGATGAGCTACGGAGTGCTTTGGAAATGGTGCCAGACAGGTGGGCATGTTGACAGCTACTTTGTACCAGCGAGACCCAAGCAAAGAGAATTGTCATACATTGACTCGAGAACTTCGACACGAGCTGAAAGTTCAAATGGAAAATCGATATTGACTCCAGAAGCTACATGAGTTCGTGAAAATCATTTATTGTTCTGTTATCCTCCATCCTCCAGGCATGACCTGGTGTTCCAGGCGTTACGCAGCACCTACGCAGCACCCAACTTTGAGGGCAGATCCTCTAGGTCATCTACAGAGTCGATCTCGATGACCTTGCCCACCTCAGCAGTATTCCTCATCAACTCCTTCGCCCCAGCATACACCATCCTCAACTCCGCATTGCATGTAACCGGAAGGTAGTACAGCAGCACATATGGCACCGACAGCCGTCCAGAAGGCTGCATTACATCAGCATGTACCCCACTGACTTCCAGCGTTTCACTCACCAACGTCAACGGGTAGCTCAACAGCACAAATCTCGGCGAATGATCTGGCAGATCATCTCCTATGTCCTCCAACTTTGTGTATACTGTCTTGTCTTCGTCCTGCTTAATTTCCAGCGTCTGCTTATCGATCATATCTGTCACGAGTCAGAGTCGATTTCGCAGATTGGAAGGGAGGTCTGCGGTAGCGCAGCATAGTGAGACGGACATACAGATCACGGCTTGAGGGTCGCTGGCTCGGGATGTCCCTAGGCGGAACTTGCGTAGGTGGTCTTTGCTCTCTTGGCTGAAGGTGTAGAGTCTGCTTTCGGAGGCCTGGAGAAGTCAGTGGGGTCGCAAAGACGAGTTTTATGGCTCACCATTGTTGGGGATGTGCACAGCGAGGCTGTTGTGTTGATAGTGTCGATGGCTTGATGATTGAAGCGTACCTAGGTAGCCTTGTCCTTGACGTTGATGTGGGGCAGTTCTGCCCCTCGCTGGCTTACTAAGCGAATTTGTTTATCCTCCAGATATTTCTCATGTCTAGGCCTCTTTTCTTGTGGCGAAAGCAGTCCTGTACATTGCATTCTGTTATTACAGATACAGCTATTGATTGAGAGATTTCCAAAACGTTGAGTCCTTTCTTGCTGTCCAAGCACATAAGGCTTGAAAGTAAGGACTTTCATGTCGTCCACAATTCAAGCTGTTGTAAAAGCACAGCATGATATAGACGGGAAGCAGGAGGAGACCCTGGAATCCGCTTATCAAGTGGTAAAGTATCAGCGTGATTCTCAAAAGCAGGGGAAATTTCAATTCCATTTTCGATAAGTCCTGTAGGGCTGAGTTTCGATATTTCCCATCCTCTGTGACGTCATTTGTAATGGAAAACGAGGAAAGAGGATCAGCCATAGGTACATGATGAGCTTGTAGATGTCATTGGTGGGAGATGTCGATGATTCTCTTGGAGGTCTTGGTACTGTATGTACGGCTTGGTAGAAAACAGGTTCCCAAGTCTAGAAGCCGTCTTATCCAGAGAGAGGGGAACGAGGATCAGTCACTAGCACTCTTCCACACTCTTCCCATCTTTATTTGGAAGTCCCTTGATCCTCAACCTTGAACGGATCCATTTAACCTGATAATATAAGCCAATTACGCAGGCCTAAATCAGCCCTAGAATATCAATCCTTGAAGCTTTGCGCCGTTATCCGTCCCCTGCCAGACGGATGCCAAGGTGATCGGTGATCTTGGCAATGCTTGTTTCTACCCCCCTGTGCATTAACCGTCATCGCACCAAGGATCCGGCCCAAATCCAGTACGCAACTCAGCATCGCCCACCACTCGGTGCCCCATGCAAAATGAACGCGACGCTTCTGACCCCGCGGCTCACTCATAGAGCTGAGCCTACAAAGGCTTTGGCGTATCCGTTTATTCCGCCATGACTTTAAAAGATTAGCAACATTTTCGAGCCTTTGCTCCCAAGTATCTTCTACTCTCCATTTACTACCAGTATCTAGCAGCAGCAATTGCCTCTTCGTGATTGATGTAGCTTCTGTAGGCGATCTGCCAAAAATATCGGAACAACACTAGACGACCATGATCTCGGAAAAGGTATATAAGCTCTGCACGAGCAAAGAGAGCGTCTCTGCTCTGCTTGCAAAAGATCCAACACTCTCACCCGAAGAAGCTTGGAAACACTTATTCGGAGGCGATAAGGCTGGAAACGAGGAAAGCATATCAACTGCGAAAGCGAATAGAGACAACCATACACCAGAAGATCTGAGAAGAGCTCGGGAATGTGGAAATTGGGGACCAACAGAACCGAGCGAACTGTTTCTGAGGGTAGGTAAAGGATGTTGGTAGATTGGACGTCGCTAAGTCTCACAGCTGTATCACGACGC
Source organism: Cadophora luteo-olivacea (assembly GCA_026120085.1). Lineage (NCBI taxonomy): Eukaryota > Fungi > Ascomycota > Leotiomycetes > Helotiales > Ploettnerulaceae > Cadophora > Cadophora luteo-olivacea. Next base: position 221,094 of record JALRMC010000002.1, read on the forward strand.
CCTCTGCACTCTTGACAAGAGCGTATCCGGATGTATGGTCAGTCCTTCGCTGATGGGAAGTTGTGGTGTCATTCCGTTGACGGTAATATCAGTGTACGTTCTTCCCTATCGTGATGGAGATGTTCGCTAAGAACTTGTCAGTGTCCCCGACATCATGAGACACATGTCCAACCTGATAGTACGAGCCGAAAAAGAAGTCATACTTGCTACCAACTACTGGCAGAACTCCGTCGCTTCGAAATACATAACAAATGCAATGAGAGAGTTGTCAAGAAGAGCCGGCGAGCGAGGAGAGAGGATTATATTCAAGCTGGAGTACGACAGAGGAAGCGCAAAACAAGCTCTGAACAATCATATGTCTGTGTCGCCGAAGGAATACATGGGAACTGCTGTGAACATCCCAGCACCAGAGGACATCCCATTCATCGATCTGCAGGTAGTCAACTACCATCGGCCAATGGTTGGCACATTCCATTGCAAGTACATGGTTGTGGACAGGAAATACGCTGTGCTTCAGAGCAATAATATTCAAGACAACGACAACATGGAAATGATGACGCATTTGGAGGGACCAATTGTTGACTCGCTGTACGATATGGCTCTTATCTCGTGGAACAACAAACTCAACCCGCCATTACCCAGCGCGAACTCTCCGGCTGTGCAAGGAGGGGTCAGCTCTTTCAAGAATGGTGATCACAATGCGATGTTTGGCGAGAATGGAGCTATTAAGGGCCACTCGGCTGTTGTACATCCAGATCGCATGAGGGAACAGAAAGCATACGACTATCATTCAAGAGATGTTAATCAGCCGGGCGCTGCGCAGTCATCCGTTGCCGTCGATAGAGCGGATTCGAGCCAAAATGCTTTGACTGGTCCAGGTACGACAGAGAACGCTACCCGGCCTGCCGGAGATTCTGAGACCTCTGAAAATGGTGTCAGCGGGATCACTGATGGCATGGAGCAAGCGAAACTAAGAGGAGAATCCCAACCAATTGAACACCAAGGCCAGGATCTGGGCGTAGTCGGAAGAATCCAAGAGAACGCAAAGGCAGTTGCAGTAACAGGAGATGTAGACCACATCCCACATCCTGAGAAGGAGCACCATGGTGCAGTCAGCAATCTCGTCGGTAACAAACATGCTGAGAAGCATGGTAGCAACAAAGAGACGAATGCGCCGGGGGTTATTGGTCCTGATGCCGAGACCAAGCAATTTCTGAGTGAGGGCACGCAGCAGCTCCCACAGTCTCAAATCGAGCATCCCTCGCCTGAGAACAATCTGTTGCCTGAGCACACGAGTGATGACCCTCACTACGACGTCGATATCGCAGGAGAAGTGGCGCGTGTTCAGACTGCTGTATCTCCAAAGAATGGCGAGACCAGAATTGAAGCCGTGACGCGCCATCTCAACCATACGAAGAATGCTGACTTCAAGGGCAATGCGCCTGAGTGCGAGCCGGAAGAGGAAATGACGCCCTACATCCCTCATCCAGTCCATGAACCATTTCCGATCGCTATGGTGTGTCGCGAACCATATGGAACGCCTAACCACAGCTCTGTGTACAACCCGCAGAATGAGGTATGGCTTTCGGCACTACGTAATGCGCAGAAGAACGTGTTCATTCAATCACCAACTTTGAACGCCGAGCCGTTAGTCCCAGCCATCATCGAAGCTTGCGAGCGAGGCATCGATGTATACTGCTACATCTGCCTCGGCTACAATGATACCGTAAGTGACCATTTTGGGAGCATCTGGAAACACTACTGACAATCGTAGGGCGAGTTGCTCCCGAAACAAGGCGGCACAAACGAAATGATAGCGCACAAGATGTACACGTCGCTCTCCCCGCAAGGCAAGCAGAAGCTTCATTATTTCTTCTATATCGGTAAAGACCAGACCGTACCCATCGTCGCTAAAAAGAAGAAACGCGATTGCCATATCAAGGTCATGATTGTCGATGAGCATATCGGCATCCAAGGTAACGGCAACCAGGATACGCAGTCATGGTTTCACAGCCAGGAGATCAATGTCATGTTCGATAGTGCGTTGGTATGTAAAGCGTGGATTGATGGGCTGAGGAGGAATCAAAATACGCATTTGTATGGTGAGGTTGGGAAGATGGATGGTGTGTGGAGGGACCAAAACGGGAAGGAGGCAACTGATGTTATTGGTGTCGATCCAGGGAGGTTCGCTTGGGCGAAGGGATTCATGGGCGCGATAAGGAGGGTGAGAGGGGCTGGTGATTTTTAGGAAATGATGATTGGGTAGTAAGCAAACGAAAGATCAAAACCCTCGGCTAATTAGCTTTGTCAACAAGCGTGACTGTAGATCTGTAACGGGATTCTATCGACACTCGATCGAATGCGAACGTCGAGAGATTACAAGAAGGCTCAGTACTATTAAGCTGCATCGCTCTTATCTTGTCTTAAGTATTGATCTAGACGAGTACTATGGCTCGAGGCGGAGAAATCTGCTGAACCTGTTCCACAAGACTAGTGGTAGAGAAGGACGTTACCAATTTTCAGAGTAAATACACAAATGCCAACGATTCATTATTCAACTCGAGGCGTTGGGCATTCTAAAGGGTCTTTCAAGTGCTATTCTAAGATTAAACTACAGACACTTTTCTTTTGTGCTAGAACGTAGCCCAGCAATTCTCAACATTTAGGGGCTGAGACTCATACAGAACCATGTCTTGTGAAGTGATGTTAGCAAGGTGAGTTTCTTACCAGCTTTCTTGTTGATTCTTGCAACCAAATTCACTTTCGATTCAAGCCAAAATGAATTACCCTTGCCTCGCTTTTAGTCTCGCTCCTGCCTTTGTCAACATATATTGGATCTACGTCTTATAAATTGTGCCTAAATTCGCTTCTTAGCTGATATTCTGGAATGTTACGAATAGAAATTCGCCAACTACTTCAATTGGACCTCTTCTTCACGACGACTTATCTCGCTTGTGCTCAGCCTTAGTCAACAAACACTTCTTTCTTTCCCAATTACAGAAACACACGCTAACAGGAACTCATTCCTCACATTCTCTTTACCAACCTACGTGAGTTCATGGAGTGAGGGTGTTGATATCACCGCTTCCCCTGCTCAGACTTTAATCCGCTTCCAAGACATAGCTTGGAGCAGCAACCAGAAACCCACAAATCGATCATATATCAAGTATCCTCTGAGCTCAGCATCAACGGACTCAGCAATAGCACTACTTCTACCTTCGCCCAGAATAGGGACAAGTGGTACTAACCACCACCAAATTTTCACCTTTGAAGCATGATGGCGAGGCGTGCTCGACCCAGAAGAGGTTCAGCTTCAGACTCCGACAACCAGAATGACACCAATTCAGAGTCAGACTCGAACTCGAACTCGAACTCAGACACTGACTCCAGTGACAACTCGGATGATGGGGCTTCTGAGCCTGTGCGACCCCGACAGCGGCGAAAAGACCTGCGATACGTGTCTTATGCTATACACAAAACAGTGCTGACTTATAGTTTCAAGGTGGCTGCATGCCGGATTATTCAAAGATGCCAAGGAGGAAATCAAGGATATCTGGTACGCGTTCAAAAAGGACAAGTCTGGAAGATACAAGATAATATATGCTTCGGACGTGAGTATCGTTCGTTTTACAGTCCACAATTGCTCCCCCCCCCCCCCTCTTCAAAAATGAAGCAAACCAGCAAGCTAACTCTGGTATAATCTAGTGGATGGGCACTGCCTTCAAGAACTTGGACGTGGGACGAAGAAAAAGTGATCTCATTACTTGGGATAAGCATCACGCTGAAAAGTGGTCCCGATATATTACAGCCAGAGGTACCTGGTTATGCAAACGGGCCACAGTCGGCCGTGCACTTCAACGGGACTCACTATTACAGACGTGGCTGGATCCAAATAGTCCAAACCTCTTTCGCCGCGGAAAGGAAAGTAATAGGATTCTTGGCCCGCCCCTGAATGTCATTCATTCAACTGTTGACGATTCACCTAGCGGATCTGCACCGCGACCTATACAGCAAGCTGAAGCAAGTCCTGAAGAATGCTATCCTCATACCACGATACCCTTCTCCACGATCCGAATTGTGGTCGGAGCCTATAAAGACTACAACAAGGACGCATTAACCGTCATTGCAGACTTTCTTACTGGCCAGTTGGCACGTGATGTGAAGTTCAGACGCCACAGGGCGAGCCGGAACGATCAAGTTGAGTCTGCATTCTACGAGTAAGTGACTTATGAAGCAGCTCTGTTTCATTTCCAACGATGCTGTTTTGCCCTCGAGAGCGCTAAAAGCGAACTGTTCCCAAGACATGAAGAATCAATGAAGTACTAACGTCTCGCTTATCACAGGTGTGGTTGGCGAGTAAATCGGAGAGCGCTCGAAAAAGTAAACGACTCCATCCTTCTTGGGAAGACTGAGAATGTATACCAGTCCAAGGCTTGGAGAAATGCTCCACCGCTGTGGGTCGACAAATACAAGGGTGATCAGCTGAATACGCTACTGAATCAGATGAGAGAGGACATGGGAGAATTTGGAGAGTCTGATGATGTCGATTCTGATGACGAGAGTTCGGACACAGCAGTCGAAATACCCGCAAGATCTGATTCTGAAAGCCAATTGGAATCGGAAACTGCACCCAGCAAAGACGGCCATCACTCGCCTAAGACTGTGGCAGGACCGAGCAGGAGGAAGGCCAACCCAAAAGCTGCAAAAGAAAAGAGCGTCCCCAAGATTTCCTCCAAGTCCGGCAAGCCAAAAATCTCAAACAGGAGCGTTACAAAACGGCTGTGGAAAAGTATCGAAAACAGTGACAGATACGACTCAGTGAGTATCAGCCGTGATCGAGACCAAGTGGCGACATACTGACACCCAAAAGACAGACGAAGAGCTCGATTACCTTCCAGATAATTCGAGGGAGAAAGGCAAAGGCCGGGCGGTCAAGAAGCCTAGGCTAAGGAAGCAGATTGCTGAGGTAAGCGTTCTTTCCAGGTCTTCAATCCTGCTCGGTACTTGCAAATAGTGGCAAAATCCGGCTCTTGTTCGATGCCAGGCTACTATTCTGTGCCATGGATACTGATGAAGTACAAACAGGCCAGTAGCGATGAGGAAGACGACGAAGATGCAGAAGAAAAGCAAGCTGCAGTCATCGCTGCACGGCGCTCTCCTAGCCCCCCTGTTCCTGGGATTCCAAACAAATCGGCCGTCACATGTATCGACCCTTCGGACGATGATTCTGACATTGAGATTTTGGAGCATTTGAGTACTCCAGTAGGCCCCAAAGCCGAGCAACCCTCCGTGAGTACCAAACTTAAATCCTTGCCAGTGGAGTGCTGACGTCTTGTTGCAGTACTACGACGCCTTACATCCACTTAACTTCACAGCATCATCTCTCTGAGAATATGCACTCGCGTACTTTCCGAGTACAAAACAGTCTACGACAAATACCAACTCGGGTGCTGACAAGTCATCGAGTGCTCAAAGCCCGATGAACAGTCCTGAGCAAGATCCGTGTCCTTGCAAGAAGCGCTCGAGAAACTCATCTCTGGACTGCTGGCCATGAGTTGCTAGGACTGTGGTCCTTAAAATTCTCAATCCTCTGGCCAAGATACCCCAGCACCTGCATTTCACTCTTGTACTCATTTCATTTCTCCGTATCCAAAAACCCCTGATCATCCGACACTTCTAGACAGCCAACTTGCACTTGCTTGCTTATCATCTTTCACAGAACTACCTCCCTGGCGTCCCATTTCATGCCATTTACTCTGTTTTTTGACCAAAACAAACTCAGACAGCGGGAGGTATTCAACATGCATTCCAGAAAACGTACATAGCGAAGGCATAGAACAAAAATCAGATATTCTCGTTGAAAATGCGCGTAAGGTGTGTATATATGTTCACTGAGGTAGCTCTGTCGAGCTGAAAAGAAACATTCTTTGTTGAAATGTGGTTGATTGAATACTGTAGGGAATGGTGCCCTTTCCACACGCAATCGGACCCTCGCCCCTTTCATAATGACTTTGACTTGTATTTGTAAGCCACCATTTGCGCAGGGAACTCCTCCTTGAGATCCTCACTTTCGGACTCCTGCCATCGGAAGGTAGCTACCAAGGCTGCGACTCGTCTACTTGAGCCGACATATCAGGTCTTTGTCACCGCGTCTTTCTTGACACTGTAAGATGATCTTGTTTCTTGACTTCCTTTCTCTTCAATCTTCAGGAAGTACCTGCTCTGGTTTCAATCCCATCTCCTCCCCAACTCTCCTCACTACACCCCTCAATGCTGTGCATGCCGGGCTATCTGGCCAAGCATCGAAGAAGCTCTCTCCATAATCGCAAGCCATGCCAATTCTCGGGTCCAGAGGCACCGCTCCAAGGAACGGTATGTTCATCTCCTTTGCCAAAGCTCTAGCTCCACCAGTCGTAGCCTGGAAGATCTCGCTCTGATGCGTACACTTCGGACAAACGAAGCCTGACATATTCTCCACCAGTCCCAGGACCTTGATACCAGCCTTCCTACAGAAGTCGATCTCCTTCCGCACATCGAGCAAAGCAACTTCCTGTGGCGTCGTGACCATGACTGCTCCATCAACCCCACTCTCCTTCAAGAAAGAATTGACGCTCAAATGCTCATCACTCGTTCCAGGCGGCGTATCCACAAGCAAGAAATCCATATCACCCCACTCCACATCCTTCAAGAACTGCTTTATCAACCCATTCTTCTTCGGTCCTCTCCAAATAACGGCATCATCCCGATTAGGCAGCATGAACTGCACGCTCATGACACCCAGATTCTCTAGCACCCAGACCGGACTCCATCCTCCTCCACTGACATGTATGGTCTCGTCTTCCACACCCATCATCTTCGGTATACTCGGTCCACAGATATCCGTATCCATGATTCCCACGGTATTATCCGGATTCGTCGCAAACGCATGTGCAAGTAAACTCGTGAATGTACTCTTCCCGACCCCTCCTTTGCCAGACAAGATCAGCACCTTGTGCTTGATTCCCGATAACCGCGCAGTAATAGCTGGGATATCAGGATCTGGCCCTTTTGGCGCGGATGCACATATTGCTTGGTTCGGACAGCCTGCGCATGAGTCTGCTTTTCCTGCTGCTTCTGATTCTGGGCCAGGGCAGTGTTCTGGTTCGGGAGCGACGAGTTTGGGCGCTGCTTTGAGAGGGTTGGAGAGGACGTCTTGCACGTTTTCGGGAGCTTCGAGGGAGGGCGCCATTGTATTATCGTGGTTCTTGGAAGGTTGGTGAAGAGGAAGTTGTGCGAGGAAATCCTGGGCCGGAGATGTCGAGCTTGATGTTTACCAAGCAATGGCGAGTGGCGTTAACTTTTGGAGGGGCAGTCATGTGATTGCCCGAAAGCGGAGACGGTGGAATCGAAGAGTGGGTTTGCTTGCAAATGTCTTGGATGTCATTTGCTTATGCTGGAATCGAAATGGAAATGGAAACATTTGCGAAGTCGTGAAGAGTGTTGAGATCTTCAATTGCTATCCGTACGTGTCGTTATTTACTTCCTAGTTACAGCGCTTCGGCAGCAATACATCCTTTTCCGCAAGCGAGATCAAAACACAACGATCGTTTATTTCTTAGCATCTCTCTCTTTACACAAATCCGTATAGAAATCCAACCCAGCTTCTCTCCTGATAGTCCCATACATACTACTACTGTCCAATGGTCTCCCACCAAGTTCCTCTCCATACTTACTAGCAGCTTCCATATTTTTCAAAGCAACCTCACTAACCTCCAACCTCGTCCCAGCAGTCTTCGCGCAATTCAAGGCATGTCTCGCATCCTTCATTGCCAAGGCAACATCAAATCCAGCCTTGCCATTTGGTTCAGGAGCGTATGCTCCAGTTGTCAGCCGCTTCGAGTAGGATTCCAAGACTGGACCGAACATATCGCCAATCATGGTTTCGAGGATTGCGGAACCGAGACCAGTCTTTTCGGCAAAGACGTGTGCTTCGGAGATCACTTCCATGAAGGAAACGACGCAGATATTACCAGCAATTTTGAGGAGGGAGGATTGTGAGACCACTGTGCCCATGGAGATGACTGAGCGGCCCATAACATCCTTGATGTAAGGCGCTATTCTTGTTGTGGCTGTCTCAGGACCAGCTACAACGAAGATGAGTTTTCCAGCTTCGGCCATTGGAGAAGCACCAAATACAGGTGCTGTAGACTGTTAGTGGCAATATCGATGAAATTTAGGAGACTTACCTGCGACAAACTCGCCGCCAGCGGCTGATATCTGCTCAGCAATCTTGACCGAGGTGTCTGGGTGGACAGTCGAGCAGTCAACGTAGATCTTGCCCTTTATATTACCAGAGGCGATGATCTCGTTGGCCGTTTCTTGAAGTACAGCATCATTACTGACCTACTTCCCGTAAGTTTCTTGCTTGTTTCGGGCGGGCAGAAACATACACAGGAGAAAATAATCTCAGATTTGCTCGCTACTTCTTTCACAGTCTCGACAGGGATGGCTCCCAGCACTTTCAACGACTCTCCGCGCGAGAGAGTTCTGTTTGTGTATAATAAGGATGGTGCAGATGTGGAAGTCAAGTACTTTTGCAGGTTCTTGGACATGCCAATGCCCATTGAGCCAAGCCCAATCCATCCAACTTGTGTTCCTGCCATCTTTGGTTGAGAAATGAGAATGATAAAAGGGAGATTGTGTATTCAGACTACCATTTGAGATTTATACTGTGCTCGACTAAGAGGCAAGTATTTATCGGCATACTTCCTGCGATGCCGGTACTCCAAGGACAAGCTCCACAAAATAAGCATGGCAGAGAGGGCGCATCGGCGGGAACGCAGCACCACTTTGAGCTGCATTTTCCATCTTAGCAAGGTTTACTCCCAGCCCTCCGTATCAAGGTTGTGTGGATACTCGACGGTTCATTATGCCAAAGATGGGATTGCCAGACTTGGAGCCGCCATCTGGGTGGGTCCCGACCACTCTCGCCAAATCAATCAAGAGATCGGGAACAAAGTTCGGTCGACAGGGCACGTAGTTTAGACAGATTACATCTTGGCTCTATTTGATTGTTCTGACAGCGTCATCTAAGCCCTTCGCAAAGTGTTCCACATTACTGTCATTAAGACCCGCAATTGAGATTCTGGATGTGGTCGCCATGTGAACATGATACTTATCTAGGCATTTGTTAGAAGAGTCTCTCGTAGGTGAAGTGGGCCAACCTCGAAGATAAACAATTTGAGCGGGACTAATCCCAGTATAGCCAAACATTCCTGACTGCTTCACGATATGCGACCAATCTCCTGGTGTTTCTAAACGTACAAGTTCATCATAAAGCCTCTGTCGCATTGCTTTGATGCGACTGGACATGGTGATCAAATCCTGTGCCCATTGCTTTGCAATTTCGGGTGTACCAAGGACAGTAGCGGCAATGTTTGCACCATAAAATGGAGGTGCAGATACGGTTGCTCTTTGAACATTCTCAAGAATCGACTCCAGCGTTGGTGTCAAGTCTGGAGAATTTGTTATAAATGTCACGAGGCCGATACGTTCTCCTGATTTCGGTCAGCACCGAGATCCTGTCTCTACGAAACAACGTACCATAGAGTCCCATGCTCTTCGCGAAGGACAGGCAGACTGAGGCTTCGAGACCCAATTCATCGACGAAATATCGAATCGCCCATGCGTCATCATGGTAAGACCCGGAATTAAATCCAAGGTATGCGGAATCAAAGATTGGAAACATTCTCTTCTCTTTCACGACTACCGCGATCTCTTTCCATTGTTCTTTTGAGGGGTCACAGCCTGTTGGGTTGTGAGCGCAAGTGTGAAGGACAACAGCTGCTCCAGAAGGAGCAGATCTCAAAGCCTGGATATAGCTTTCAAAGTCGAATGCACCAGCTTTGTAGTATGGGAGCTTGGAGACATTGAAGCCCATCGAACTGAACAACAATTCATGGTTAGACCATGTTGGCTCTGTAATGATAACTTCCGTGATCCCAGACTCAGCTTTCTTCAAAGCCATTCCGGCGAGAAGGAGAGCACCGGTCCCAGACAGTGATTGACAAGACGCAATCTGTGAGATGTGAGCTACAATTCCATGCTCTTTTGATGAACAGCTTACTCTGTTTTCATCGAAAGCCTTCATTCCCCGAAACGCAAGCTCAACCGCCCTGTCACGAAAGAGCTTCAGACCCAGAATTGGAGAGTACTCGTGACCAGCATCGGCTATAGCTTCCTTTGCCATTCGAACCGATGGAAGGATCCATGGATTCCCGTTGTCATCTCGATAAGTTCCTGCTCCAACATTGACTTTTCGAGGGTCGGTATCTGCAAGGTAGTTCTTGGTAACCTGAAAGATTGCGTCTGGTGCAATGTATGTAGCAGAGCCGAATACCGATGGAGGGGATTGAGCAGAAGCCATGGTGGATCACTGGTAAGAAGCAATGATTACAATTGCAATTCTCAGGGCCGCGAAAGGACCTGGCAGTTTGAAGAGATTCAAAGGCGTGACTCACCTGGAAGTCTCACTCCTGTGCCCCATTCTTGGCTCTTGAAGCTCTAGCGGACTTCGAACTCCGGGTCGGCAGGCCGACTTGAGTTGTGGATGTGGGAAAGACGAGTATGAAGATGATTTTGACAGCAAATGTATCTGAAGGAGCTCCATGAGCGAGTTTGAGCTAGAGCAAAGCTCCGTCTTGTGATGGTAGCAGTCAATTTCCTGCATTTCGCCGCTCTAAGAAGACCGATTTTTCGATCTCGTCACTTTTAATAGATCGACCTTCCCTCATGCTGGAGTCGCTGAGCCTATGTATGTTTGAAGGGAGAAGCTCCCTGTTTTCTTTACTTTTGGGGAACAGCAAGTAGTTGTTGTCGCATCGTTGTTGAAAGACAACGAAAACGAAGAAGCGGGTTTAAGTTGGCTTACAACAGACATAGCTTTTGAGACGCGGTACAAATCTGTATTAACGGAGAAGAGAAAACTTTGGGACGCAGAGCTTCTTGTCTTGCCTTGCCTTCCGTGATGGAAGTGAGACAAATTGAAGATGTTGAAGTGTTCGTGTCTGGAGCTGCTGAACTTGTGCTTGTGGCAGCCGGATCCTTGGCAGCCCATTCCATCGCGACTTTCTTCAACTCGCGTCTTCCCCTTCTATTCTTCCCCACAGCTTTCTAGCCGTACAACACGAGCGCGAAGTTTAATTGAACACGAGAACTCTTTATTTTCACTGCGAGCCCGCATTTATTACAACCTGAATTGATTCAACAGGAGCGCGAGCACGTCGCGTAGAGCTCGCAATCGACGCGTCTTCTATCATTCGCAACGTATTCTATATTGTCCGACGCGAGTTTCTGGCAGGGTCTGCAGCTGTGATCTTAACAAATTTGAGTCTGGATCTGAAGCTACATGCCAGATTGAAAGGGAAATGAAATATAGGAGGCCGAGGAAGCACAAGAGCTGCAGCTGGATGCAAGGGCCGACCGGCTGATATCGGGCTGGAAGAGCTTCGCAGATATACTACGAACTTGGATGAAGTGTTCGAACATTTGGGAGAGTCTCGCGAGTGCGAATAACGCATGGGGCCTATTGTCTTTGAATGCTTGGTAGAGCGGAGTATTGCCTTTGACATCCAGTTCTTTCTGTTGTGTAACGCATGTTTGACACGATTTCTCTATCCATTTCGTTTCCATCCAACGTCTGCAAGTTGTCTCCACTCTCAGACGCCAACCGATCTTCACTTTTGGACTTCAAGTATGCCGTGTACCTTTGAATACATCTTGGTACGCTACCCTTGGCAGGTCGAAGACTCCCGTACTAGAGGACGTTGAATGCCCTGGGTTGTAAAGACGTCTCTTAGTGAGCTTTTGCAAGTCGTGAGGCTCTGAATGCTGATTGAAGGGTCCGCATGCACCATTGTTGCACAGGCAGTGGCTCCCTCCACTTTTGCCACCCTTCGGCCAGCCGAGTACCATCTCGCCTTATCGGTCGGCCGAGAACTTGATTGGGAGAGCTGAATCAGAATGCATCTACTGCTGGTGACATGGTCCCTCACAGCTTCATTTAAGTTCTGCGAAGAAGACAAACAATTTAGTAATTTTCGAAAATTCTGGTCACTGTTCACTGTACACGTCCGTAACCATGCCGAGCTTGATTGAACAGAGTGGGCTCCGAGTTTCTATTGGTAAGTTATCTACCATTCTCACAAAACATAAGACTCACCACGCACTAGATCGCGGCGGCACTTTTACCGATTGCGTTGCAAGAGTGCCGGGAAAGGAGGACATAGTCATCAAGATTCTTTCCGTTGATCCTAGAAATTATGGAGACGCACCATCGGAAGCAATTCGCCAGGTACTAGAGCAACATAATGGAACGCCAATTCCCAGAGGTTCTAAATTGGACCTCAATGGTATCGAATGGATCCGTATGGGAACGACTGTGGCGACCAATGCACTTTTGGAGAGAAAAGGAGAGAGAACAGCTCTGCTCATCACAGAAGGTTTCAAGGTACGGAGAACAACCTCTACTTACCCTGTGGAGAATTGTCAAGGACTTGACACCAGAAATATCATTTGCACATTCATTCATCCCCTCAGCATCGTTCCGGGGTACCTGTAGTCGAAACTTTGTTTTGGAATCAACGTCGCGGATACTCTCGCTCACATGATAAATAGGACTTGCTTCACATCGGGAATCAATCACGGCCCCACATGTTCGATATGGCAATCAGAAAACCAGCAGTATTATACTCGAAAGTCGTCGAAGTTTCAGAACGTGTCGTCCTAGAGCAATGTACAGAATCAGGCAGGTTGAAGCAAGCTCTTACATCTCCGACTCCATTGAGTACATCCATTGGAATCACTGGAGAGGTTGTACAAGTTGTGAAACAACTGGGTAACCGAAGCCTCTTTGAAAGCAATGTCAATTGGCTGACATTCCGCAGATGTCAAACAGGTCCGGCGAGATCTCCAAGACCTTTTTCGGGAAGGCTACAGGTCTTTAGCTGTCTGTCTTATGCATTCATACACATTCACAGACCACGAAATGCAGATACTGAATATCGCTAGAGAAATTGGTTTCGAGCATGTCTCTCTTTCGAGCGAGGTATCTCAAAGAACTAAAATTGTGCCGAGAGGAAACTCTGCAACAGTTGACGCTTACTTGACACCAGCGATTCAACAATATCTTGATACATTTACGAGCAATTTTGAAGACCTCGAGGAAAGTCAAACAAAGATTGAATTCATGCAGTCGGATGGCGGACTGGTTCCACATAAGAAGCTCTCGGGACTAAAGTCCATCCTCTCTGGCCCCGCTGGAGGTGTAGTTGGTTATGCAGAAACCTCATACGACCCCAAATACCCCGTTCCGGTCATTGGGTTTGACATGGGCGGGACGAGTACAGACGTGAGTCGTTACAATGGAACATTGGAGCACATTTTCGAGACGAACACGGCTGGCGTGGTGGTCCAGTCCCCACAGCTGGACATCAACACAATTGCTGCTGGTGGAGGCTCCATCTTGACATGGAGAAATGGTCTACTTACTGTTGGTCCCGAGAGCGCCTCGTCACATCCTGGTCCTGCTTGCTACCGAAAGGGCGGTCCTCTTACTGTGACGGATGCAAATCTCTTCCTGGGTAGGCTTGTACCCAAAGTATTCCCATCAATCTTTGGGCCACATGAGAATGAGCCACTTGACATGGAGGCGAGTGCTAAGCAGTTCCACGAAATCACTGAGATGATTAACAGAGAGACTGGCAAGTCACTATCGGCGGAAGAGATTGCGGAAGGGTGAGCAAAGTCCTCGCGATTGGCCATGTCGGCGTCGCTAATTCTCGCAGGTTTCTCAGAGTCGCCAATGCCTCAATGTGTGGTCCTATTCGAACACTCACTGAAGGCAGAGGTCACGATACTAGCAAGCACAACTTATCATGCTTTGGTGGAGCTGGTGGTCAACACGCCTGCTCCATCGCAGAGTACCTCCGCATCAAGCGAGTCCTTGTTCACAAATACAGCTCCATTCTATCTGCCTACGGGATTGGCCTGGCAGACGTGGTTCACGAGGAGCAACTACCATGCGCCAAAACTCTGGACACATACACCTCTTCCCTCTTCACGGCAGATCTCGACATTTTGGAGGACAAGGCACGCCAAAGTCTTTTGGATGGCGGCTTCCGCGGTGTGACTGACTGCCAACGCTTCCTTGGTATGCGATACGACGGTTCCGACACTTCGATCATGACTCCAGCAGATTCAGAAGACGGTATTCGCAAGTTGTTCATAGATAGCCATCATCGAGAATTCGGCTTCACTCCGAAAGATCGGGCGATCATCGTTGATGAGCTGCGTATAAGAGCTGTGGGAAAGAGCTCAGTCACAGTGGAAAGTTCTGCTTTTGACGAATTACGTTCATTCACGACTTTTACGGTACCTCCCAAACCGGCTCTTCTCCAACCAGTTTACTTCGATCAGCTTGGCTGGACGAATACTCCCGTCTTCACCCTAGAGACACTGGAAGCTGGTACCAAGATTACAGGCCCAGCTTTGATCATCGACAAGACCCAGACAATCCTTATCAACCCCAAATCCATAGCAACTATCTTGAGTAGCATGGTTGTGATCGATGTCGTTGCACAGTCTCAAGCAGCAGTCAGCTCAACAATTTTAGATCCGATCCAGCTTTCTGTGTTCCGACATCGGTTCATGGGTGTGGCTGAACAGATGGGTAGAGCGCTTCAGAAAACAAGCGTCAGTGCCAACATCAAGGAGAGACTGGATTTTAGTTGCGCGATATTCACGCCCGAAGGCGATCTTGTGGCGAACGCCCCTCATGTTCCTGCCATGATTGGAAGTATGGCGTTCGCTGTGCGTGGTCAGATTGAGCTCTGGAAAGGGAAGCTCCAGGATGGGGATGTTCTACTGTCGAACTCGCCAGGTAAGTTTCATATCATGTGAAGCTCTGGGAGGGGGAAATTGACCTTTACAGAACGTGGAGGCGTGCATCTGCCTGATTTCACAGTCATCACGCCCGTTTTCGACGATCAAGGGAGAGACATCATCTTCTGGGCAGCAAGTCGCGGGCATCATGCAGACGTTGGTGGTATTCTTCCAGGATCTATGCCTCCTACTTCTAGAGAAATCTGGGAAGAAGGTGCTCTGGTCGAGTCGTTCCTACTTGTGCGGGATGGTGTTTTTGCCGAAAAGGAATTGACAAAACTCATCTATGAAGACCCTGCACGATACCCAGGCTGCAGTGGAACTCGGTGTCTGGGTGACAATATTTCGGATTTGAAAGCACAGGCTGCTGCAAACTATACGGGCATTCGACTAATCCATCAACTCATCTCGGAGTATACAATGGATGTCGTTCAGTACTACATGAAAGCCATTCAAGATTCTGCTGAGTTAGCGGTACGAAATCTCCTCCAAGACATCGCCAAGACTACCGGCAATGTTCTGCAAGCCGTGGACTTTATGGACGATGGAACGCCCATCTGTCTCAAGATCACCATCGACTCGATCTCGGGGTCTGCTATCTTTGATTTCACTGGTACGGGGCCTGAGGTCTACGGCAATTGGAATGCACCTATTGCAATCTGTAACTCGGCAGTCATTTACTCCCTCCGTTGTCTTGTCAAGTCTGACATTCCCCTCAACCAAGGCTGCATCAATCCTATCAAAATTATCGTCACTGAAGGGTCCTTACTCAATCCCAGTCCCGAAGCTGCTGTCTGTGCCGGCAATGTTCTGACGTCCCAGCGGCTCGTGGACGTTATCTTCCAGGCCTTCGGAGCCATGGCTGCTAGCCAAGGTTGCATGAATAACTTTACATTTGGCATAAACGGCGAGGAGGGTTTCGGATACTACGAAACGATTTGTGGGGGCTCTGGTGCTGGTAATAGCTGGCATGGAACATCTGGTGTGCATACCAACATGACAAACACTCGGATCACAGACCCAGAATCGCTTGAACGTCGATATCCTGTTGTTCTCCGTAAGTTCTCGCTCAGGCCAGGCAGTGGAGGAGACGGGCAGTTTCGAGGCGGTGATGGTGTTGTGAGGGATGTGGAGTTTCGTATTCCAATGACCGCTTCGATCTTGTCGGAAAGAAGAAGTTTTGCCCCGTATGGTATGCATGGGGGAGAAAATGCCGCGAGAGGTCTCAATCAATGGATTAGAAACAATGGGAGGACGATCAACTTGGGTGGCAAGAACTCCGTTGCTGTCGCTGCCGGAGAGAGAGTCGTGATCAATACGCCTGGCGGCGGAGGATACGGATCAAAGAATCAGAGCAAGGATGAAGTCAGGAATGAGTTGAATGTGGGGGTATCAATTTTCACTCCGATTGCTAATGGGACCATTGAGTCGATCAGGAGTTTAGGGGAATCAGCTTAAGCATCAGTCCAACTTCCATCACAGCACTTGAGCAGCACATTGAGGCGTTCGGCAACCTTTCAAGCAGTATTTCTTTCTGTCTAGGCAGCTGGCGGCGCCAGTGCTAAGATACGTCTCAAAATTTCATCATCGCTAGGTGTTTCAGCTCCCTTGATAGTCTCATACGCCGGAGCGAGCACGGTCTTCTCGATTTCTGTGTACTTGCCAGCGTCAACATACACAACGTCTCCTTGTCGAGACCCATCTACCATCAGGAATGCCGCAGCGCGTGCAACCGCCAGACCTGTCTGAGCCTGGTGCTTGGCACCACTCATCAGAGCTGGGATATCTGGAAGCAGATTGGTGGTCGTCCATGATGGCATCAAAGTGTTGATACGGATAGGAAGACCTGCAACCTCCATCAGACGAGCATATCCTCTTCCAAATCCGAGTACACCGTGCTTAGCAGTGGCTATGATATGTCAGCATCTGGCTTCAGAATGAGCGAGGTTTACTCACAATAATCAGGAGCCCGGAGAGGCTGCAAGCCAGTGCTGGATCCCATGAGCACAACACTTCCACCTTCAGGTTGCGCCTTCATGTAATGAACAGCCAGGGAAGCGGTGTTGACCACACCCTTCAGCATGATGTCCAACACTTGCGTGTCTGGTTCGATCAAATCTCCATTGGCATCTGTCTCAATAGCCAAGTAGTTGGCACGAGGTCCAATGCCAGCATTGGCAAATACACAGTCGATACGACCGAAGTGCTCCTTGGCTGCCTTGAACAGAGCACTGAGTTCTTTGAAGATGGCGACATTGGTCTTGACGAATAGGAAGCCAGAGAATGGTACGTCCGTTGGCTCGGTAATATCAGCACTGGCGACAAAAGCTCCCAATGAAAGCAAGAGGTTGACAGTTGCGAGACCGATACCCGACGAACCACCTAAGATGACCCATCGAGTCAATTGCTGATCATGTAGCCGTGGTTCCTAGCAATGGAGTGTTCGTACCTGTAACAATCACGACTTTCCCCTTGAGGCTCGCCAAGTCCTCGTCTTTGATGAAGAATTCAGCCATCTTAAGAAAATATTTGTGGATTTTCTTTCAATTTGACGTAGTATTGCCGAGATCTAGGGTGCAGAAGTTGTGACAACAAGAAGATAAACCTGACAAACAGATGAGATTCCGAAAGCCAGGAAACTTTGGCTAGGGCGGTGCTCAGTTACACAACTGAACCGGTAACACCTTCCAAGAGCGGTGTAGCTCATCCATGACACGTAAAAGTGGTCGTCTGCGGGCCTTTTGTGGCCCTGGTCAAGGATGCCGGTAGTCGCCCCGGCCCGTCGCTTGAGTCAGGGGTTTCACATAGGAAAAGGTCTCGAGCCAAACCTCAAATTGATGGAAAGGTGGGCATTGGGCCTGAAGACGTTCTATGTTATTCTGGCTGAAGTAATACTGCTATTGGATGTCACAGAAGTACGTCTATGAACTCGGGACATGTCTCGACTCGGACATTGTCACTCATCATCAAGCTTTTCCATGTCCCCGGTAAACAATAAAGTTCTGACAAAGTCTCCAGGAGGCGTAGACTCCGTGCCTCCCCACACTCAGGGACCAATCCAGACTCGCTTGCACAAAAAGGCAACAGAAAAACAGGAATATCTCGACCCACCATGCACAACACACCCACTCTTCGTGTTTTGGAATCCACTCAGCTTCAACGGCTGTCAAGATCCTAGTTGCCGCAGCACGCTCGAGCACGTTAGTAGTGCTGTGGAGTCTAGTGTGGAAGGAGCAACAATCAAATATTCCTCTTTGAGAAGATTCTTCAGGTGGCTAGTCCTGCAAATGATACGCAATCAGAAGATTTGAAACTCCCGCGGCGTACCGAGTCTACCGGTGCTCAAATCCTAGCCACCCGGTGGACTTGGGGAAAAGATCTTCAGGCCTACGATATTGGGATTCATGGGGATGATGTGTGTCTTCGTGAAGACGGTCGAATAAAGGAGAGGAGTTTCTGCACATGAAGACCATTTTCTCACGGACTTCTACCATATTCCAATCATGGTGACGGTAGATCCAAAAGGCGACGGCATTGCCCTCCTCTATACATCGATCGTTTTTCTTGTTCTGTCGTGGGCGACATTCGCTGCCAGAGTAGGTGTGCGAGTATGGAGGAAAGCATTGGGAATGGATGATTATGCTATGGCCATTGGTCTTGTACGACATCCAACTTCTTCAGGAAAAGAGCAGTGACTGATATGACCCCAGATTCTCTTCACTATCACAGCTTGTCTCTGCATTGTCTGTAGCTTCTATGGATCCGGACAACTGGCTGATGTCCTACCGGCGAGCACCAAGATGAGGGGAATCAAGGTATGTTCTCGATACAGTTCTCGAAGTCAGCAAGCTGACAGTCAGAAGCTCTTCTTCATTGCCGAATTCTTCTACGCATCTGCAGCAGTTGCCATCAAATGCAGTATTGCAATCACACTACTTCGTATTGCCGGTTCCCGCCAGACCTTTCTATGGGTCATTTGGGGTATCATGGCTCTTTCTTTTCTCTCATCTGTTGTATTCATCATTGGAGTTGCAAACATTTGTCACCCGATTACAACATTATGGGGAGAGACTACAACTGGATCCTGCGACCTGAAACTTAACAGCGACGTTAGCTTCTTCTTCTCTGCCATCGAGATTCTGACAGATTGGACTCTGGCTATCCTGCCAGCTGTACTGCTGTGGAATATCCAGATGAAGGGTAGAGTCAAGGCATCGGTGGCTATGATTCTTGGCATGGGAGCTTTGTAAGTTCAATCCCAGAATCTACACAACCTGTACAAGAAGCTGACCTATCCTAGTGCAAGCTGCGCAACGATCGTCCGACTACGATACCTCAGTCTCTACAGCAACCCTGCAGAGTTCATGTTCAGCACCGGCAAGATCGGACTCTGGTCAGTGATCGAGGAGGGTATTGGAATCTTCGCGGGCTCCCTCCCAGCTCTTCGCCCTCTTCTATCTCTTCCCATTTTCCGGAATGGTAGCACCGACGACAGTCACAACGCCGCTTCAGCTGGCAACGCATACAACAAGCCACGGACAGGCAGGTTCCATGGATCTGCTGATGTCAAGCTGGACACCTTCCACCAATTACCAGACGATAGAGATGGGGATGCCGATAGCCAGAAACATATCATGAAGGAGACACAGTTCACGATGACGAATGAGCAATCGGGATCGCCTCCTGCGGATTGGGAACGAAGTCAAGTCTTAGGGTGGAAGAAAAACCAGTACACGTCGTAAGCATGAGCCGATTTCTGGTCGACACAATTCCTGGCTACATTCGATGCTATCGAAACATTTCGTGCTGGCATCAGATGGATGAATAGCTGAACCCAGCATTTGGCCTTTGGTACAGTGAGGATGACCTAAGTGGATGTCATGACTAAGTCTAAGAAACTTGTACAGAAGTAAACAACCATGTATAAATCGAGAGAGGGCCAGGATATGTATACATGGAGGCATCTAACAGCACCTTGCTGTTCTGAAAGAGTAAAGAAATAACGAGTTCAAGTTGGAGAGGTTCTATTCTTTTCTCCATTTAAAAATTGTGCAGTGTAGATCATTCAGCGCCAGTATTGTCTCTAACCAGCTACACGAGGTATTCTGTATCCACAATACAAGGTTTTGGAAACGTAAGGGGCTGAAGCTTCCAGGTATGGTGAAAGGGGCTGAGAAAGAATGAAAGATCGTCAATCTTGCTTGGTCGCGCCACTAAGCGAGGTTGGTAGTCCAGAAGACCACTTCGCAGTTGCGAGCTAGTACCTGTTCTACAGCACACCAAACTGGAATTTTTCGGGAATCATGAGACCAGGATCGTCTCATGGTTGCCAAAGTGTATTGCTCACCATGAAATGTGCAGATTATTGAGGTCAAGTGACGGTGGTAAGCGAGTGTTATTGATTTTCTAAATATCCAAATACAGAAGTCTCAAGTAATGATCGTCTGGCCCCGGGGCTATACACAAATCCAAAAGAACGCCAAAATCTCGTGATGTAGACTAACTCGCAACGCTATGCAATGTAGCCCCAAAATCCAACGAGTTTTCAAAACGCCACTCCAATGCCCTATCCGATGCCCATTGTCTATCGTCTGTTATCCCATCCACACGCCATCACTTAGGCCTTCAAGTCGCAAACAGCAGTGTTGGTATTGCAGCCCTTGAAGCCGTTGGCACAGACATACCAGTTACCGTGGCCAGTTGGGCAGCTGCCCCAGTAGACACGAGGAGCGGTCTGGTAGAGAGTTGGTGTAGAAGTGCAGCCCTTGAAACCGGATGTAGACTCGTAGTCGTAGTAGGACGTTCCGGCTGGACAGTGCTTGCTGTTGCCAGTCACTGGGGTGACTGTCTCTGGGTCTGTCTTCTTGGTGTCGCAGACGGTGGTGTCGGAGCTGCATCCCTTGAATCCAGTAGCAGCGCAGACATAGTACTGTTGACCGTATGGGCAAGTCTCAGGCTGCGTTGGCTTAGGATCGCAAACAGTGGTATCGGCACTGCATCCCTTGAATCCAGTGGCGCAAACATAGTATTGCTCGCCATGAGGGCAAGTGTCGGTCTCTGGCTTAGGGTCGCAGTTGATGGTGCAAGGCTCAGGCTTGGGATCGCAGACAGTAGTATCAGCGCTGCATCCCTTGAAGCCAGTAGCGCAGACATAGTATTGCAGACCATATGGGCAGGTGTCTGTCTCAACTGGTGGAAGGACGGATGGAATCCATCCAGAGGACTTATCGCAGACTGTGGTGTCGGTCGTGCAACCCTTGAATCCGTTCGCGCAGACATACCAGTTTCCATGGGCAGTTGGGCAGCTGCTCCAGTACTTGCGTGGACCATATTGATATTCAGCCGGAGTGGCGGTACATCCCTTGAAGCCGCTGGTGGACTCGTAATCGATGTAGGAAGTACCTGTGGGGCAGGATGGTGGTGATGTGCGTGCGTTGACGGGAGCAGCGATGGAGACCGATATCATGGAAGTGCTAGCGGCGAGCACGGAAAGAATGGCGGCGTTGTAAAGCATTTTGAAAGATATTTTGATTGCTGGATTTGAAGAAAGATTGCGTGAGTGTTTGGTGTTTGTCTGGAATAGTTGTTTCGAAGTGAAGTTGCTGAAGATAAAATAGATCAAATGAGATATGAAAGGACAAAAGAAAATGACCTAGGAAAGAAACTGAAGTGTTGATGTGTCTGATGTGGAATGATGAGAGAAGTTTTTAGGGAACTTCCTCTTCTTATATAGACAATTGACAGCATAGCGGTGGCCCCAAGGCATTCGGAGTTGCACTTCAGCCCTACGACGCCTCGAGATCAAAAGGCTGCTCATCACTGGACAACTATTGTTGGTGTGGCTCGGAATGCTTGTCCGGATTTTGGCGAGCTTAGCGACAAAAGCTAAGAGGCAATTGAGCTTGGTGGAGGCTGATGAAGGTGCTGACAGCTGGTTGCTTATACTGGCATTGGCTCAGGTTTCAGGCGTAGTGGTGAGCTTTGGTAAGACAAGAGTGGTTGGAATACGTGGGGTAGCTCGAACGCCGAAGCCATGCATCTCTAGCTAGTTGCCAGCATGTCATCGGGCAGTGTGAGGGGTAAGGTTGGCAGTAGCAGCCGTGAAAGCACTATCCGGATGCTTTGCAAGGCTGAGCTGCAAGAGGCGTCCAGTGAGACCATTCTGCCAAGGCTTCAATTCCAGCCCCGCCAACAAGGTGTAAGCTGTGCTGCCAGCCATGAATGGGCACACATGCAACACAACTAGCCATTGAATGATAAGCAACAGTACCAATGAATTAAGAACGACTTTGTATAATGCCAAGTGCGTACGTCTCACTCAGAATGATCCAATGCTCCGAAAGTCTCCAGCAACGTCGGCGAGGCAGACTTGACCGCCTGCTGATATCACGGAGATACCACTTTCTTGGCTTGAATCCCTTCTCGTAAGCAATCGATGTATCGATGGGGCAAGAGATAGACCAGGAATGAATCGCTTCGAACACTCAACGCCCAGTTCTTTCGCAATGATTTTTTCAGGCCCTGTAAAATGTTCACCCGAGCCAATACAGCCGAAACAATAAGCTGCAAATCACCATCGATCCATGACAAATGAGCACCCCGTCCCATGATGCTGGGAGCCGAAACAGATGGAATTACCTTCAAATAGAGAAAAGTAGGCCGCTGAAAGCAATTATCGGCGACCTGTATTGGGCGACAAGTCAGACGCCTCCTTCCAAATCCTTGGATATAGCTTATTATCACCAGGTATATTGCATTCTTAGTAGCAGCGGCCGAACAATGAACCGCTTGGAAGAAAAGCTATCATCCGAGGCCTCACTTTTGTTCAGCTCGTGTGCTGGCACTTTACGGCAACAGCGAACGGGATGCTTACATCAGATAAGACGCCCCGAAGAATTGCAGTATGCGTTCAGCCATGCAAGCGACGGAAGCGGGCGACTGACACAAATACTAAAGGCGAGAAATGAAGGTAGTGCTCAAGAAACTTCTTGGCTCATGTGTGAATAGATTCTATTGATGCTACAGCGATTTTAGATCAGCCATTACCACGGCTATGCCCCGCGCACTGGCGGGTCCTTCGACCAACACCATAATGTAAAGCTCCCATCCTTGGGAGATGCAGCCATCTGCGGTAAAGCACCCAACGCCATTGGATATAATACAGGGGTGTCTTGAATAAAGCAAAACGCCAATGTAAAGATTCCATCTCGTCCTTCCTCATTTACCACGCGTCACCTTCGTCGTCACTTCTCTCAACACTTCGCTTCTTGCCCAATCCTTTGGGTCTGCCACGTCCTCTAGGAACAGACGATGACCGTGCTCTCTTCTTGCGATTTCCGGGAGTACTGACGGAACCCTTTCGCTTTCTGCCTCTTCCACTGCCTGGAGGTCCTGGAGTGCCGGAAGCTCCTTCGTCCTCACTTGGTGTGCTAGCCCTAGCCTGATCAGCCTCATCATCATCCTCAGCAGCGACCTTAAACTCTTGATCGACGTTCAACAACTCCACGAACGCGCGGCACTGGTTCATCATGCTCTCTTCGGATTCAAGAGCGGACATTGTGGACTCAGAAAGATCCCAAAACTTATCGCCATTGACACCTTGTGCTCTAACTGGCGCCCGAGTCAAGTCTTTGGACGCTGCTTTGTTCTTTCCATCACGCAGATTTGTCTTCAGACCATATTGGCGTCGAAGATAGCTGCGAGCTTCCCAAAGACTTGAGAGCATCATTGACGAGGCTGTCAATTGTTGCAGTCGCAACTGATCCACAGTAGGCTGTACAGGTTGGGACTGACCATTCTCATCCACTTGCGAAGGCTGATCAAGGCTGACGTGGAAGATCTCCGTCTCAATTGAGTGCGCGATACCTGTACCCAGGGCAGCGACGACCTTTTCCATGGCGGTAATGGTGGAGAGAAGTTCATCGACGGTCTGGTACTCGAAGAAAGCAAGGTTCTCGATGATGAACTGGGAAAATTCGAGATGGTGAGGCAACTCGCTCACAATATCCATTTTTGCTGGATCGAACTCGATTCGGGCGCATAAATTTTCGTAAAATCTCTTTCGGTTCTTGACCTTGCTGATCTTAAGAACATCCATCATCAAGGCAAGTTTTGACATGTATGGATTGAGAGTGGCACCATGGGTATTCTGGACGACGTCGCGCTGGTAGACGTATGCAAGGTGGACAGCTCGCATATATTCCTTCTCCAGGATTGTCTCGTGCTTTTCGTGAAGAGCGCGATGCTCCTTGACTGCGATATCTGCAATCTTCTGGTTTTGCGAGGTTTCCAGTGCAATTAAGCATGAACCAGTCTCCTTTGGATGCACCAGTCCTTGTCGAGCGATGCTGGCAACAACCTCAGCAGCCAGAAGTCCTTGGTCGTCCTGGCGAGATAGTGCAATGCGAACAATGTACGGTAGGAATCTTTGTGCAATTCCAATTGCAATCCCATCACCTTGGCCGCCTCCCATAACTCCCAACTTCGCTGTTGAGTCGGCACCAGCTCCCGGCACACCGTCTTTGCCAGCTTCAGAACGCTTCTCTTCAAGAAGCAGGAAGTCCTTGAACGATCGTAAGACAATGGCTTCGAGAGCTGCTTCTTTTTCGTCAAAGACCGTCAAGAATGAGGTGTAGATATTGGCAGAAGAAAAGTTCTTAGGCCAGGACTGGCAGACCATGCCAATTGCATCAAGTGCTGCCTTTCTGACTTCCATAGGTTGAGATGGCGACGCAAACGGGGCAAAGGTGTCTGCCATCAACTTGGAGACGGAATCACCCTTCCAAGAAGGAAACTTCTCCCGGAAATCTGCAGCCTGAGGATCAAAATCACAATGCTTGCCGCACATGCCAGTGATCGGTAAGAGCTTAGTGAGCTTTCGAGCCTGATCATCACCTAATTGAACATTCTTCATCCTTGCAACGCCGACCAGACTAGAAATTACTAGTACAGTGAGTTGTCGATAGTCGCCAAGAACTCCTGAGATGATCCATAGACAAGCAATGACATCGTCCAGAATTGATTTGCCCACGCGAGCTACTGCCGGAAGAAGCTCCTTTCTGATAGCTGCGAGGAAGTTGTTGTGAGCTTTCGAAAGATGTGAAAGAACATGGCGGAATATAACTATGACCGATCGATAGATCTGGAGATCGTCATTTCCTCCAACATTGGCAACATAAGGCTGCAGCAACTGGACTTGCTCTGCTGTGAACAGGTCGGCGTTAGACTTCGCGAAAATTGTCAAGATCTGCAGAGCATCCCGAGCAGAAGGTGCATCGCTACTTTCGCCCGCAGGATTGTCGATTATCGTCTCGAACATGGTGGCAACCAGTGCTTTGCAGACTCGAAAGTTGGCTGCTGAAAGCTTAGCATCAGCAGACAGCATATTCTGGAGTACTTTGTCCAACACGGCTGCTACACCGCTTCCTCGTTGAACTGTCTTGACCATGAGTGCAACATGATCAGACATGGCTAGCTTGTATTGTGCCGATGTATTTTCTGATGTGGTCGATTGGTAAAAGGGCGACATCCACACTTCTTCGATCATCTGGCGGGCAAGATCCTGCACGCCTTCATCTAGATCCTGAACTCGATGAAGAAGCGCGTCCGCAATGAGACTTCGAACCTCGCGCTTGTTGTTTCTCAGATAAATGTCTTTAGAGAGCCTCATAGCACGCTTTCTGACTCCCACGCCGCTGTCGTTGACTCGATGAAGAATACTCGTGATCATTTCCTCCTCGAGCGCTGGCCGAATATTGATGCACTTGCCAATGAGACCTAATGCAGAATCGCGAACTTGGACTGACGTATCATTTGCACATCTCAAAATGAGATTCTTGACGGCGGGTTCTCTGTCAATAATTGTAGGGTCGGTGTCCAAGACTTGGTTCACACTCTTCAAACTCTTACTGCGTACAGTTGCCTGCTCGCTGGTCATTGAACCCAGAAGGATGGACAACACTCGGCTGAAGGACTCGCAGAATTGTGAGTTTAGCAGGGTGAGTGAGTATGCAAGACGAGCATGAGAGAGGCTGACTACTTCGAAACTGTATTCTGTTGATAGCCATCTGCTGTCCGAAATCATCATTCGCAGTCTGAACGCCAGGCGGCCGTACTCTTGTTCGATTTGTTCGTGGTTGTAGTCATCATCGCTGATTGCATCGAAAGTGGTGCAGATCTTGGAGGCCCACTCAGCCATGAAGAATCCAATTGCACTTCGTAGCTGAGGGTCATCATCCTTGACAGGACAACGATGCTGCAGAGACTCCAAGCACGCACGGTATGGGCCTGCACCCCAAGACACAAGTTCAGAGCCAGATGCCTTCTTTTCCAGTGAAGCTTCGGCTAATTTCGCCAAGTATCTTCCAAGATCCGTCTCTCCATTCTCGAGTGAGTTAGCGGTCTTCCGGACATGAGAGTTCAGCTCAGAAATGGCCGCACCCATCAAGCCTAGAAGATCAAGAGCCATATTCTTGGCGGGAGCTGGAGTTTTGTCTCCCTCTGCCAGCTGAACCATCTTGAATAGGAACAATCGAAGCATGAGCTCGGCCGCGGGCCAGTCTGTGGAGTTCAAACATGTGATGAAGTCCTCCACAAAGAGATCGAGCAAATTGCGGTACGGAGCATCTCCACTCTTGGTTGACTTCATGGCTCTGTTGACAATGAAAGCAACAACGTAAGTCGCATTCGCCTTGGCCGTATCAAGAAGTTGACCGACATCGTCTGCAAGCTCTTGAATCGCAGTCACAGGCTGCTTTTCTGCCTTTTGCTCCGTGGTAATGGTGTATTTCCCGGTGCTGTGGTTCTGTGATTCCTCAGCACCGTCATCGCCGTTCAAGGCTTCCAACGCCTTGGTTCGTCTGTTTGCTTTAGCATCATCGACTTTGCTCGCACTTGTCTGGATAAGTCTCATGATTAAAGCAGACACAAGTTGTATGCTCCCTCCTTCAGCAAGTTTGAATTGACGGGCGCTCTGCCTCGTCACCGGTAGCTTTTCCAGTGAGGTCAGGATTTCGTCGAAGATGCCTTGACGCTGAGCTGGATTGCACAAGAAGATCTGAGCTAGGACATCCATGGCAACGACTCGCAAACTGTCAAATTTCGAAATCTTGACAATTGAATCACGCTCGCTTGGAGCGTTCTCCACAAAGATTAATCGCGACGCTGTGAATTCGAGAGTATTAATCACGGTCTCCGAAAGTTCGATGGTTGATACCAAGCTAGCAACGAGGGAAAAGAGCTTCCGGCAATGGGACAACAAGTTGCCTATGTGCGACTTTTGTGCAGATAATAGCTTGAACACCGCTGCCGCAGGACCAGAATTTCGCATCTCCACGATTGGTATCAAGCATGTCTCTGTAGCATTCTTGAACGCACTCAGTGCAGTCTGGATGACGTCTTCCGAGTAGAGTTGCTTCTCCTCACGGCCACCGGACATCAACTTCAGAGAGATTCGAGCTGCTTTGATTCCAAGCTCTGCGATAGATATTTGCTGGAGCCATGTTCCTACTTCGGATTCTCCCATACCGTCATCAACCTTGACATCTACTGTCTCTGCATCTTTCAATGCACCTTCACAAAGCTTTTGGACTCTCAGCAAATCGTCCAGCGGAATCTGGGAGAATCGGTTGGCATCAATCACTCGCTGTAGAAGTATCTCTACTTTTGCCTGAGCAGCAAGGCTCAAGGTTATGCCTTCGCTGGAAGATGCGAGGATGGCACTTGAGGGGCCATTGTCCGGTTGAACTTGGTCTTCGGCTTCGAAAATCTCCTGAAAATATTCTCGAAGACTCCTAAATGCTGCATCATTCTTCTGTCGTTGGTCAACGCTTCTAGTTAGATCATCTTCATCGTCAACCTCCGAACGGCGTCGTTTTCTGGATAAATTCTGAGGTGTATCGGGAGAGGAGGGTAGGACTTCGTAGTCTTCAGGTCGGAAAGTCGATGGAAGATTTGGAATAATCACAGCTAATCCCGGGTTTGAACTTGAGGGCGCAGGCTGTGATCCGTGCTGTGGAGTGCCCTTAGGTGTTGGCTGTAGTGGGGTGCGGCTCTGTTGATGCGAGGGTGTATTAGGTTGGATCAGAACCTGAGGGTGCTCCAGCTTTGGAGTTTGTGACACAGGTCTGGCGTTTGTATCACTCGGAGATAGAGTGTATTCGGTTCGACTGAAGTTCTTTGGCAGCCCTGGGATTACCACAGAAAAGCTCGAGCTCTGCCTGGCCGGGGTCGCTGGTTCAGGTTTTGCGGGGGTATGGATCTGTTCATTCGGCTTGGGAGATTCCTTAACAGCAGGTGCTGTAACTATGATTGTAGAGTTCTCTTCGTAGGCTTTTTGATTGGAGACTGCCCGTTGAACAGGCTGTGGTGTCTGTTGTGGTTTTGGCTGTGATTTCAGCTTCGGATTTCCCTTCTGCTTGGGTGGAAGTTTGCTTGTCATGATGGGCGGACTGGGTCTCTCTGGAGATGGATATCTGTACTCCACAGACGTTCTGTCGTAAACCATCTGTGCGAATGGAGAAAGCGATATGTTAGGGTGTGTATTCGAGATATGCTCAGAGGTTATGCTTGGAGAAGTCTTGAATGAACTAAAACGTGTAAGCCAACTTCAGATAGACAATCAGAATATCACTCACTATTGCGCGATGTTGCCTGGCTTAAGCAGCTCTTTCAGATCGTTCAGTGATTTTTGTAATCTCTCGGATGTGTTATGAGAATCCTGCGCATCGCGATTAAGGGCTTCCAGAAGCTGTCGCCCTTCCTCACGATCGGTGGAGGTTGAGAATAATGGGGTTGATGATCGAAGGCCTATGGAAGGGGACGGTATAATATCTTGAGGGAGGGTGAATGTTAGTAGTTGTTGACTCTGGAGGAGGTGGTGTTGGTACCTGAATTGAACGGGACGACAGAGGAGAAAGGTGAATATGGCAACGCCTCGTCGACAGTGAGAACCTTTGCTTGTCTGCGTTTGGAACCATTCATCGGGGATGCGCCGTTTGACCCATTGACAGCGCCATGCTGGATGGCGTATCCGTTTGTATCCATGTTGGATGATGGAGAAGGGTGATGCGCGGAGTGCAATACTCTGGCGCAGTTATCGAGAAGTATCAAGAGTATGTGAAGTAGAATAGCATATTGCAAGACCGAACAATGCGGCAATAGGCAGAATGCGCGCAGTTGTCTCGAGATGTTATGCTCGTCGCACCGTTTGTGGTCGATGGAAGCTCTGGAAATCGCAGCCTTGCCGTGAAAGATCCTGGAAACCCTGCAGCTGACTAAGCAAGGCAAGGCAAGAACTCAAATTTATTTCGAAGCAGAACAGCCAAGAAATGCTTTCTACTTTATAGATTCAAAATGTCTGCAGTGGGTTCTCTCGTCTTTTGCACAGACTGTGGCAATCTGCTAGACAGTTCAACTGGCAACAAGAATACAATTCTTGTTTGCGACTGCTGCGGCGCGGAGAATAAAGGTTTGCGCATTTTTCTTCCTCGTAACGGGCATATCTCACACTGTTGCAGACACGGCATCGAAGACAATTACCACCCATACGAAAGCTGCTTCCTTCCCGTCTCTTTTGCGGCAAAAGCGATCAGAGATCCAGCAGGTGGAACTTTCGGATATGCAGAGTGAGGCTGTGATTGCGCAAACATGTCCAGAGTGCGGAAGACAAGAGGTTAGGTACACGGCCGTTCAATTGAGAAGTGCAGATGAAGGTAGCACTATCTTCTATACATGCGATTGCGGACACAAGTAAGTATTGAGGGTCTAGTATGGCCAGCATATTTTAACTTTGCACAGATGGAACACAAACAATTGAAGAGGTGCAACAAATCTTATCTTCAAGTCGCTGTGGAAAATTGCATTGCAAAAAATTCAATACTTGAATGGACGACAGTGGTTGAGTTGAGTTGCTATTCAAGGCCCAAGCACTTTGGTGCCCAGCATTTTTGGAAGATTCAAAGGAACTATCTACGCATGCGCGGTCTCTGGAATTAATGCATATTCGACCTCACCAGCCTTCTCGAACTCCGCCATATCGAGGGCCACAACCACACTCTCCCGAACAACCTGCTCCTTATCATTCAAGAACCGCTTTAAAGTCTCCTCGACACCATCCTCCTCACCCAAGCTACCCAAAGCCTCAGCAGCCTCGTGTCTGACCATACTCTCCTCCTGCAGATCTCCAAGGGCAGCAGTCAGTGCCGGAATGGAAGCGGGATGTGACAATTGGCCGAATACAAAGGCAATCTCGTGTCTGAAGAGGGCGGATGGATCTGCGAACCCTTTGGCGAGGGCAAGGACTGCTGGAACAGCAGTGGGAAGGTCTGGTGGTGAAGCAAGATCTCGCAGACCAAACATAGCTCTGTAGCGTAGGAATAAAGGTTTCGTGGTATCCAACAGATTATTCTCCAATTCCTCGATTGACTCGGTCTGTTCTGAAGTCGGCGCTGGGTCAATTGATGCAAAATCACTGCCACTGTTAGCCGCGATTCCTAAGCCCATGAAATGAACAAACCTCTTTTGTAATTTTTCCTTCTTTCTTTCCTCACTGTTCTCCCACTCAATTCTCGCAACAGCGATTTCACAAGTCTCCTTGACAACCACAAGTTCCTCAGGTCTATCTCTCAAATCCTTAAGTAGATCCAAACTTCCCATATCACCAATAGCGCCCAGTGCCTCGGCAGCCTCATGTCTACACATCGGGTCCTCATCCTTGTTCTCTAAGACAGCTGTCAAGAACGGCACAGCAGCCAGATCCTTCGTCTGCCCCAAGCAGTAAGCTAGTTCATGCTTCAGAAGCGCAGAGGACGAGGCGAAAGCTGCGGCGATGGCTTGGATGGCGGGGAGCGAGGACTGGCATGCTAGATGCTTGAGGGAGAAAAGGGCTCGGAATCGACGTGCGAGAGGTTCGGTTTCTGAGCAGAGAGTTTTGCGCAGGGCGAGGATGGTGGGGTCGCTGGTTGGAGGGGGAGATGTCGCTGAGGGCGCCATGGCGGGGTAGATTTTTCTGGGAAAACGTTTAGTAGGTAACTTGTATGTGCAGCGCATACATTTCGCTATATTGGACTTACAGTTGAGGTTATCGTGAAGCGTAGATTATCTCGAAGTTCTTGCGCGCGGCAGATAAACAGTGAGTGCGTCGGTATTATTTGCAATTTTCTTGATGCTCTGAGTCGATATCGGCCGCTAGAGTCGTTGAAAATGCGATTTTCTCTTTTACCCTCTAACTTGCCACAGCTGGGTCATTCGACTTCAGCCTAGTGGCCCTTTCAATTCAATGGTCAAACGTCGTGGTTCTCATGTTCAACGTGCTCTTCATCGTTAGATGACTTCTCGTTCTTGAGAATGTCGTCCAATGATATCTCACTCGAATTTAAGGGGAGTTCGATACTCACATGCATTTCGGTATTCTGTTAGCAAAGCTAGACTGCTGAATGGCGTCCAGCCTCAGACAAACCTTCTTCCTTCCCCATCTCTACAATTCTGTATACACTCGTTGCATGTGCATGGTCTTATGACAGTCATCGTTCTATATCCTTAGGACTCCTAGCAAGCTGCTGTTGAGACACCTGATATGGTTGTTCTATCCATCATCTTAAAAAACCTAGAGTCTCTGACCTGCTAGGAATGTCAAAAAGCTTGCAACATTGTCATCTTCTTCATCTTATTTGTTGAAACTCTTGCACTTTTTTAATTGCTTCGATCTACCAAACCATCCCAGACTGCACCTTTTTTATGGCACCTTATCCCAAGCCAACGCTTTATATTTCATCCGGCGCTCCAAGCAGTGTTGTTGCCAAACACACTTCCTCATCATCACCTCCCAACCAGTCCACATCACTTCCGGTCACTGGGCTTAACCTGGATCTCTCCTCAGCAGCCTTGCGAGCGTGTTCATCCCTCCGATGCCTCCTCATCTCATCAGGCGTGTCTAGGGAGAAGTCAATGGGATCCAGTGCAATAATCTTCAAGCTCTCGACTCTGCTTCTCATCACATCATCCCCTTTCATACGTTCAAAAGCTATTGCAGCAAGCATTAGCAGAGCTCTGAGTGTAAAATGCGCATCATTTCCAGAATCATGCAAGTACTCTTCTCGGAAAGGGACGTCCAGGTGTTTCAATATCCTCATGAGAGAAGGCCGATTTCTGAACGGCAGTTCCAGAGTCTTGGTGATGGTGTTGAGATCTAGTACGCCTTCGATTGCGAATAGATTCTTGTCCAGCAGGTCGATTCCTAAGTCTTTGAGAATCTTTAGTTCATGGAGAGTTCCAACCCCCACCAGAACCACCCTCTGAGGCTTGCCATCTGGTAATTTCTGTGCCAAGGTGTCTCGCAGAAAGTCCACAAGATTCCGGCGATATATGATCTCAGACTCTCCAAAGAGGAAGTTGGATGTGATAAGGGACTTGATCGGCGTTCTGATGCATCTTGAATGAATAATACTTGCATCTACCGCAGGAGGAAGTTCTCGCCACTTAGAAGCTGGCATCGTGGAGATACCGACTTGTGTTATTTTGTTTCCTTCGTGCGCAATGTATCCGAAGTCGAGAGACAGAATGATTACCTCGTTGACTTCTTCCAGCAGAACCTTCTGTAGCAGGCGAATGCTGTCTGTGCCTGGAAGTTCTCGTAGTTTTCCTTCCATCATTGTGGTTGACAAGTATGACTGATAGAAAAGCGATACTAATAGGCAGCTATAAGTTGCAGCCGCAATTAATTTTTTGAGCATTGTCGACTGAAAGGGTGCTGAGGGAAGGCGTCTCGTAAAATCAGATAGCTGCTTCCGCACATGTTGTGGACTCGTGGGGACTACCATGTACACCGATTCAGTCTAACTTCTCTCCCAAATAAGAACAAGCTAGATGCGTGCTACGAGCCTAGTGTCCCGCAGGTACGTTAAGGAAAGTTCCTGTCTAGTCACTGAAATCCAAATTAGACATCGCCTTGCACCGCGCTTGGATGTCTAGTCTTCAGTGGGCTGATGGCTGCATAATTGACAAGTCTCCATGAGCATTTGTCGCTAGTTCTGCTTCTACCTTTCATTTCAACAATGGACATTCATCAAGACACCCAACATTAGGTATTCCACAATCCGGTTAGTGTGTTATTGAATGCCCTGCGAGCGGTGAATATTAGGATATGTTTTCGGTTCTGGCTCGGCTCCTTTTGGCAATGCTGGATGCTCTGATGTCAACCCAGTTTTAGCCTCTTCAGCTCCCGCGTTCGATTATCATCGTTGTGACTTGCATTCATAATGCAGACTTCGAAGTTTCAATTAAGACAACACTTTTCCTTCGGGCGTCGGGAGGAACTAGTTCGGCGGGTGCCAGGCCTTAAAGAAAGAAATGAAATGATTATCTTAAAAACGGCACGAATTGAGGACATCACTATAGTCAGGAAGTTTTGGCATTTTTGATATTTGTTGCTCAGAGTTCGCTGTCTAATGCCGCTGCGCACCCGCCATTCCTTCACTTCGCTCGAAGAATCTTCGATGTTTTGAAACCACGAATAGGAGCACCCAAACCGAGCCCATGCGATACCCAAGTTGTCTAAAGTACTTCTAACCTTCTCGTGTCGAACAGCCAGAGTACCTAAAGCTTTTCACCAACCTGACTATCTTGATGGTCATGAGAAGCCTCACTGGATCGATCATCGTCTCCGTCTTAGTCTTCCTGACCAGGATGACATTGATGGCCGCCTCGATTCCCCACTATCCTGATCATCATGAACAGCCAGACTGTCTTCGCTGG
This sequence comes from Cadophora luteo-olivacea, assembly GCA_026120085.1. NCBI lineage: Eukaryota > Fungi > Ascomycota > Leotiomycetes > Helotiales > Ploettnerulaceae > Cadophora > Cadophora luteo-olivacea. The sequence continues at coordinate 254,763 of JALRMC010000002.1, forward strand.
TCGGACTGTTTGGCGTATCCCGACTCTGCTGGGTGTTTTGAGCGACTTGAAGTTCTTCGCTGTTCGAACTATCTGGCGTACTCGGGCTTTCCTGGCCGATTTTATCACCTTGGCTTTCAACGCTTTCCGGACTATCTGGTGTATCTTGACTTGGTTGACTGGTTTGACCTTCCTCGCTATCCTCAGAAGACTGTACAGCCTGGGCGAAAGTTGCCTAGAATCCAAACATCAGCATCTCTGGCACCAATAATTCTCAAGAGTACCTCAAACTACCTGGAAGACATCCTCCTCCTGGCTCCTGACCATATCTTTCTTTACAGCCAACCAAGTATCATAGGTCTCTCTGAGAATCTTGTCCAAGATGGCGGAATCGGGATCTATGTCTTTCGACCACCGACGATCCTCACCAAACCATGAGGGACATATATTAATGGTAGCTTGGGACCAGCAGATATGAGACATCAAGTCATTCCATACCATCAATCCCCATGCGGACATATCCCAGCTCGTATTGGGCGATATCTTCCATTGGAAATCTGGGTCGTACTTGATGAGGACCTCGGCGGCTTCGTTAGCAAGCAAGGATGGAATATGGCCAATGGGTAGCCAACTACAACAGTACTGTCAGCATGTTTGATTGAGTGAACTCGTCGGACATACAGTGGATCGAATGGTTCCACTACTGGAAGTTCAGCATCGAGTTGACGAACAGGCTGGTCGTGTTCGCCTTTGTCTTCATCTTGAAATCCGTCTGAAGTGAGTATTACTGGCATCTTGAACTTCTTAAGGCTATTTTGCGGTTAAAGATACAATAGAATGACTGTAAACAATGCGCTTGTAAATGTTTTGTTTGCCTGAATAAACTACCTATATGAGATGCAGACCTGAGTAGACGCTTAGCACCTGATTTCGAGGAAAGAGCAAAACAGGAAGCCGCTTGTTGGCTAAGCGAGGACTGCCCTCCTTCCTCGAATACTTAAATATTAGGGCCTCCTCTCTGTCTTCGAACCTTAAGCTCCTCAACATCAAGAATCGATCTTGCAAAGAACCAATCACTCAATCATCCAATCATTCAAATCGCAAACAAACCAAACAATCCGAGCAAGATGGCACCCACCAAGAGAGACCAGATCGAGAAGTAAGTCCTCAATGATCTCTACAAGATCGATTTCACTCAACATAAACACTGGCTTTCGATCGACAATAGGTGGTACCACGCCGGCGCGATCCGCTTCCAAAGCACCCCGGAGAGATCCACGAGATCTTCTTCGCCTTCTCCGACTCCTCCCGCCTCAATCTGTCAATTGACAGAGCAGGTGCTTCTCTCACGGGCAGTGGATGTACCACAGCCTCCCTCTGCGAGGGCATCACGTGGGACGAGCACCTGTGGGTTCTCTGGGCCCAGCACGTCAAGAAGGAGACGGGAGAGTGGGTTCGTGGCCTCACCATCGGTTCTGGCAACAAGCATCAAGAGATGCTCTCAGAGCGTCTACGACGACCCAAACTTCGCGGACCCCTGGTCCAATGGACAAGGAAGGGAGGGGATCGTGCGTCGCCGGTTCGTCGCTGTTGCGATGGACAATGGCTTTCCATTGCATAGCAATGGCTTCGGAAACTGCCCGGAGTCCTGGGAGCACCCGGACTCGGCCCAGCGGGAGGTGAAGGAAGAGGAATAGGACGAGGCAGAGATCAAGCAGGAGATCAAGGAGGAGGTCGAGGAGGAGAAGAAGATCAAGATTGAGGAGGAGTGAGGAGTTGTCGTGGTGAGTAGAATACATCCAGATTGCGAAGGAAGTGTCTAATGCCAAGATAGTTCTGTACCAGATGGGATCCCCCCAAGATGGGAGAGAGATGTTGCCGATCTTAGCGAATGTCCACACTAATCGTGGACGAAGTTAGCGAATCCAAGATCCAAACTTTGCGCAACTCATGTCTTCACACTATAAGCCTCGATCTCTCCTCTGTGACACCGTCAACTCATTTTCTCATGGTAATAGCTCCAAAAGAACAGTGACCTTGTAGACAAAAGTCTGTTCACCATGCACCGACGAAATTTCGCATTTCTCGTGGACCACTTCGAGGTGGAAACAGGGTCATGTGACGACGCCCTCGCCAAAATGTTGTTTATCATCACATTGCGAAGCGAGTAGAGCGTAAGCCCCAAGAGTTTGTTGAATCGGTCTATTTATTTTCGTGGTATCTCTTCTTACATCTATATCTATATCTATATACTCATTGGGCTCTATCGTAGACAAATCGTAAACGTAAGGAAAGCCACCTCCCATCTTATGTACAGATCCTCAACTCCTTCATTCTCTCCTGGGTATCTCAAACTCTCCTTCGGAAACAGTCACTCCATCTAGGAGGATCTGGACAACTCTGCCTCCTCAACCTTGGCATCCTTCTCTCCATTATAGTAGATCTCAGTGACACCGGCGCCAGCAATGGCTGGGTTGGTAGTAGCTCCAACGACGTTCTTGACGCGCATAATGTGCTTGCCGGTGCGGAGCCAGTGGGAGACGACATATCCGAGGACATAGACAAAGCCAACGAGAGGCACAAGGTAGGAGATGCGAGTGTTGACTGCATCGGCGATCGCTCCTTGAATAGGTGGGAAGACTAGATAGATGATTAGCACTTGCTTGATACGAAAGATTGGGAGGAATGAACTAACCTGCACCTCCAGAAACACCCATGACCAAGATACCGGCACCACGACGAGTGTGGCGTCCAAGATTGGCAGTACCGAGGGTGAACAGAGTAGGATACATTGGAGCCTCGAAGAAGAAGATGGCAATCAAGACACCGACTGAGGCGTTGCCCTTCATGGCGCAGATGGCAGCATTCATGGCAATAGCAATGACTGCATATACCATCAAGAGGAAGTCTGCTTGGAAAATTGTGGCGAGAGCAGTTGCGGCGAAACGACCAACGGTGAATGTGATCAGAGCGTAGGACAACATGTTTGAGGCCTGCGCCGACGAGTACGTAGCATTCTCGGTGGCGTAATTGATGAAGAAGCTGGCAATGGTGACCTGGGCACCAACGTAACAGAACTGCGCGATGAACGCAAAGATCATGTTGTATTGCTTGTAAAGAGGCCCCTGTCCGACCTCGTTGCCGAACTCGTCAGTAGCAAAGTTCTCAACCGTCGACGAGTTGAGCATCTCTTCCGAGACTTCTGGGAGTTTGGCAATAAGGAAGAGAACAGCAATTGCAACACCGGCACAAGCAACAGCCAGGTAGACGAATTGTACATTGACCAACGAATGCTCGTTTTTTCCAGTGAAGAAGAACTTGGATGCGATGAGGGGGCCGATGAAAGACGCTACACCGTTCCAAGATTGACAGAACTGGAGACGTGCGGATGCGGTAGCTGGGTCGCCGATGACAACAGCGTAAGAATTGGCGGCAGTCTCAAGGGTAGCAAGACCACAGGCGATGACGAGTGTGCAAGCACAGAAGCCTCCGAAAGAAGCATAGCGATGCTCGTAGGTAGAGAAATGTGCAGTTGGCCAGAAGAAAATAGCACCGAGCGAGTATAGAGAAAGACCCATGAGAATCGTGATCTTGTATCCCTTTCTCTTCATCACTTCAGCTGCAACAGGCGAGAAGAGAAGGTATCCACCGCCGAAGTAGACGACTTGCAGACCAGTAGATTCGAGCTTAGTGATGTCGAGGACTGTTTGGAAATGCTTGTTAAGCACATCGAGGAGACCGTATGAGAAACCCCATAGGAAGAAGAGCGAGATGACGAGGGATAGAGGGAAGATGAGGGCTCTGCCAGTCAGGAAGCCTGAGGCGAGTGTAGGAGCTGCGAGAGGAACTCCGCCAGCCATTGTGAAGGTATTGATGAAGAAGCGAGGGAGTTGAAGGGGGAAAGACTGTCTAAGTCTTGAGTCTTCGTTGAGTGAGGGAAGAGATGAGGTTGTCGATGCTGATGATGTTCGATTTGGAGATGCTGGGCATGTCGACTTTATAGATCTCTTCTGGTAATTCGATCTCTCCAGACCCCAGAGCTCCTTCCCCAACCCCATAGGCCCACTCTGGCTATTGCGCGTCTGGATTCCCCCAGACAGTTGAAGTTTCGATCCCAGTCAACTTCCTATGCAAGTACCAGGATGAACTTTGAGCTTTCGCTTGGTCCTAGTTGCGGTAGCTTGTCGGCAGTGGCTTCTCGAACTCAAAAATCAAGAAGCTAGCCACACTTAGCACCAGGCCGGTTTCTGGCAGACCCATTTCAAGAGTACCAGCAACCATCATTGGATAGCTCTCTATCTCAAATCCTGTTAGTGACCGAGAGAATGACCGAAGTTGGTATCGAAAATGCAGATCTGTTGAGCCAGTTGCCCATGGCTTGCAGTCACCCAATCAATTAGCTGTGCACTCAAGCCACAGAGCCGCTTCTGAATACAACCCCTGACAAGCTATGCACAAAGCTTCGCACCCTTGGCCTCCATTATTCAAGCTCATGAAGCTTTCTTGATACTTCTGCGTCTATCTATCCTTGTCTCGGGGCTATTATGGATCTGGAAAATTCCCAGTGTTCCCATCACCTGACTGTTAGTTCCCACTTCTGAGCATTTCCAGGCTCAAATCATCAAGCTGAGGTCTGAGGATATCCACAAAGGCGTCTTTGGGCCTCAGGAGTGAGTCTAGATTTGGGAGAGGGAAATGATACTCCATACGGGCCTGGAGACTCCAACTCTTTGACGCAGACTCCACTTGTGGAGAAAACAACTGTTCCCACTTCCAGCTTCTCGTCAGTCCCATTGATCACGATGCGATCAGAAGTGACACAGATTCAATCAAGGTCCTAGTTTTGGAGGCCAACTGACTCGTCATCTTGAAGATATGGTGCCATGATTCTGGGAATGGCTCCTCCTTGTCTTCCCATTAAGGTGCCTGCTCCGAAAACCCAACAATGAAGTGCTTCTCCTGCTTTTTCTGGAAACATTGACGCCCTATCATGCGATATCGGTATCTGCAGTATCGCGAGCCAGCATGAGGCATAAACAAGCATCATGGAAGCAGTCGGTGTCTGCAGGCATCCAGACTCAGAAGCCGACTCCACAGTCTCATCTTATTCGCCAGACACAAATCGCGGGGAGAATTCCAGTCCAGCCACCCCGCAAAGAACCCCGCAGCATCCTTGCCCGGCATGCCTATGGATTCAGCGTCGACCAATCGCTGAAATCTAAGATTCAGCGAGAGACCTTCTAGCTCTGCCCTAGAAGCTTTTCTTTCGGCGCTACAGTGATACCACTGACTGCCTTGAGCCTATTTGTTGGCTTCGATTCAACAACACCACGATCAGCACCACCGGATGTGACATCCTCATCACACCATTCGATAGTCAAGATAACACTGCTGCAGGTGTTGAATGTTATCTTACCGAAATAGGAAGGTTTCTAGAAGGATGCACGGCCAGAGACCATGTTCTAGCGTAATTCGACAACCTGGTTCCTTGTCTTTGGCGAGCTCAACGGCAACATGACGATTTGATATTGCAGCGTCAGCTTCGTACATACAGATCTTGCCACAATTGGAAATACTTTAGAAGGAAGAACAAGGTAAGAGCATTTCTAGCGCCTCTCTGCCGTCTCTCCCTTGCTTGCGAGAGGCATTTACTTTCGCATGCATCGGAACACTTTGTTGTCAGGTCACCGAGTTTTGACTGGGACCTGGAGTAGAAAAAGGAATTTGATTGAGGTAAGATAAAACAGAAAGTTAAGTCATGACCTTCGTTGAGGACTTGCAAAGAGACTGGCAGTGCTGGATCTAATCCTTGCACAAGCTGAATGCGTACTGTCTCGTTCTTTCGAAAGGCATCAATCTACATGACGCGAAAGCTTTCCGAGAAAAGTGGCTGTCTTCCAAAATCACTCAACCCCCCTTATATCTGGTACTTCTTTGGAGCCCTTCGAATGTTCTGTTAATAAGAAGGCTGTCCCCTTCCATTTGTCTCTTCGATATGGTTTTGAGAAATAAACATCCTTCCCGTCCCCTGGTTTATCTCTATATTCACTTGGGCCGAGCTTGGCTGTCAGATTTACTTGGCCAGACTACTCCCGTCTCTGAGCTTGGCTGTCAGACTCGCGTTGTTACCTACATTTGGTACATCTTGCATGATAATGGAAATTTTGTTATTGACTGCCTCCAAGTACAGGTCAGAAATGACGAAAGGAAGCTGAACTACCGCCTCTGCGAATTGGCGCGAAAGAGATGTTGCTGCCGCGAAATAATCAAGCGTTGTTTCTTTGCAGGCGTGGCCGTCCCAATTATGAAGTGCAAGTCTACTGCGCTGTATTCAATGGAAGACAGTGATAGACGTATCTCAACATTGGGACGTAATGGTCCCATGCTGCGTTGAACGCTCTCAGAGTTTCAATCTCCAAATTATCGAAAACTACCAAACCTAATATCTTTTCAAAACTCTGAATATTCGTATCGATATTCTGTTCGCGTGCGCTCACTTGGATGCTCTCATCTCCAGTGACGAGCTGCTATCGCTTAGGCCACATCCATGGCAACTGCCGCCAGCACCGATATCACTGAGATGACCTTCGTCGGCCAGGCTCTCGTTCACGGCCTTACCGTCACTATCTTTGGTGCCTCAATTACCAAACCAGATTTTCAGATTTAAGTTTCATATGCTACTTTCCCCGAGGAATAGGATCCAATGGCTCGCCAAGACGACTGCCGTAGGTATGCGGGTCCAGGCTTCACACAGTTTCCACCTCGGTTTGCCCAGTGAGCATCCTCTTTCCATCAATAAACTTCACCTCCCAGAGAATCACGTTGGTCTTCTTAGTCTCTTTCCCCGTCGCCTTGTCCTTTGTTGTCCATTTGCTGAGGACTGCGACCACACCGTCCGGTTGTTCAGTATTCTCCCACTGGAGAATGACCGAAAATTCGTCCTGGATTGACGTGCCAGTGCTGCGCGCATACTGAAGCCCAGGCTTAAATTGGTCATAGCTATAGACCGCATGATTGATTCTGGCAGTGTGTTAGCTTCAATGGTCTCCACAACTAAAGATTGAGATCATGTACTTGACAACAAGGCTTGGATGGACTTTCTCATTGACCGCCTTGAGGGCGATCTCATCATCTGGCTGGATAAACATGGTATCGTTGAGCTCTGTCACCCACTCGGCGAGGGTCTGTTGTTGGGCTGCCATGGTTGCTACTATTCCTATTAACATCGAGACCGAGACCAGACAAATTCAGCAGCGCACCTGTTTGATTGGTTGAGAATTGAGTGAAGTTTTGCCGAATGTTGTTGAATCTGAGATTTACTCCGAGGGAGAGGTCTCCTTTTATAAGTGTCGGGTCTCAATAATTGAGCATATTTAGGATACTCCTGCCCAGCGTGTTGTTTACTTAAACCTTCGGGTTTGCGGGATTTCCAAGCTCGCTTCTATTTTAGCTTCCAAACAACAAACCCGCAGAATGCCGGACTGAGTCCGCATTCTGCGGCTTCTTCGTGCGGATATCCGAACTCAATCACGACTCATCCCAAGCATTGACAAAGCCTGCCAATACGGGTATTCTATTTCAGAATCCGCCGGTTTATGAGTTTCTTGATGATGCTCCGGTCTTGCCTCGTGGAACCATCCTGCTGTTCTCAGTAGAGTATCTACCGCTCGGCTGCCTTCCGACCATGTCATCATTGTAATTGTCGTCGCTGGACCACTCAGAGGTATATCTTAGGCCACCGACAGTCAGCGAATTTCCATCTGCCGTGACATCCATGTCTGACCCCAAAGGCTCATCAAGATGACAACATTGTATGCCAAGACTTCTTCGAACAAACCTTATGAGTCATGCAGGGATTATGGAGCTGTAGTGGTCAATCGTGAGAGCACTGGTTCGGCGCGTAAGTCTCACATAATCTTTGGGACCTTGAGTGCTTAATGTGTGGATAGCATTGCCAATAATTTAGAATATGATCAACTCGAGAGAACCAATCAAAAGCTCAAGTGTCGTTTCAAGGTATCCACCATGGCTGCTACAGGATTTCTAAAGCAATTTCAAGTTTAAAGTGGCTATGCGCGTTGTATCACAAACACTACAACATTGATATGAACCTAATCGAATACTCAGCCGAAAGCAGACAGTCAGCCCCACCATCAACTTGGTCTGCAATTCCTTAATTCAAGCTCACGACCAATGAAGACTCCATAACTGCAACGATTACATTGTATCACCCGAATCTCCAAGACATCAGAATCCACGGGTTTGCCTGGTTCCGATACCAATGCCTCGATTTTGGCTTCCCAAAATCCTTGGAACGGGCCACCCTGATTTTTTTACTGCTGCAGAAAGTTCTGAAGCCCCCTCCAAGCCCAGAGACTCCAGCTCCGTTAATACGTAGCTTGAGGTTTCGAACGGGTGACGTGTCATGACATGGCACTGCCACTTCGGGAACAAGACTACCTCCCGGACACATCTTGCAAAACACAGCGTCGTGGGGATGAAGTAGACGAGAAAGAGCATGTTTATATAGGATCGAAATCTGAATCCTGAGAGGCGACAGAGCCTTTGAATGCTGCTTTCAGTGATTCGAAATCTGCCGTATTGCGATTCATTTTGCTCAAGCCAAAGACAAACGACCATTCACTCACAGTATCAAAATTAGGAAAACAACCAGAAACCAATTGTGATTTGTATCATTCTGGGAAAAAGAATCCTTTGAGAATTTGTCGTCCTTGAGATATTGACTGCTGAAAGATGAGCAAGGCCGAACGTATCCACGGCCAGGAAGCCCTGAATGAATGAAACAGTCCACCTCCTACAAGAACCAAGTGACCAAGGGTTTAACTTCTGAGGAGATCTAGTAGCATGCAATCGTGCATTGAAATAACGTGCTATATGCAGTTCTGTACGCTAAAGACCCGTTTCTTTCCAATCACTGATTGCTGTCTTCAACTAGTTCACTTTTCTCAGTGTGTTTCGTTTTCCTTTTTAACGCACTTTCCCGCCGCTGTAGATACTTCTTTAATTCGATAGCTCCGAAGAAGATTGCAAACCCACTCCATACCGGCCACCAATCGGCGATAAAGATGACAGGCCTGCTGAATCTGGGGAAAGCTCGCTGAAACCTCAAGGTTGTGGGACGGCGTGGTTGGTCTGTCGGCCATAATTCAGGTGGGAAGTACATTCTCGCTGGGTGAGGGCGCATTGCCGGTTCTTGTGTAGTTGAAAGAAATGTATCTGGTGTTATCTCTTTCTGAGCAGATGACGTCGTTTCGTTTGGGGTGCTTAAAATTTTCGAAAATATCGTGGTGACGTAGGCCTGCTAAACCACTAGCTGACAAAGTTTCCAGGCGACCTTGTATGATTCGATCACGTCGATCTAGTGAAGTTTCTGCTGAACTACAGGAGGTGTTCTGTGAACAAAGTACTTATTACTTGTTGGCACATATAAAACTGGTGATGTTGGTTTCGAAGATGAGTGTTGGGGGGGGGCCGGGTTTTTGGTGGTCCGGTGTTTACTTCGGTCGTGCTAGCCGAGAAGTAAGGTAATCGGAAAGGACTAGCAGACACTGGTCCATAAATGTGGTAGCACATGTCGTTAAATGCATACAGTTAATGAGTACACTGACTTTGGCCTATAATAATGCCAGGCGGAACTTGCAACAGAATTTCGCTCGGCATCGTTGTTAATCATATCTTCAGCAGGGCTGCAGCATTGGTACCGCCAGCCTTTGTTTTCAGGTAATTTCCTAATCCATTTACTACATTATCGGAATTTTCCTGATGATTGAGTCTGATCTTCTGTAGAAGTCACTGGAAGCATGAAATCGTGATGTCGGATTTATGCGAACATTATCTTGGTGGCAACAGAATAGCGGCCCGCGGCCGATCGGATTTTTCCGACCAAATGATAAGCACAACACCTTCACTCGCAGGACCGATAAGCGTTATCAATTGAATTGCTCAATGTGAGATCTTATCAATTTTCCGACTGTGAAGCTATCGCTCTCCATGCAGAAGATGAACACCACCAGCCCGGTTCTCGAATTAGTGTCTGACGCCACATACCTGAGTTATCTCTCTATCATCTCGTATCTTACCGTTTGGCGAGTTTCCCCGCGTGAGATATCCAGATGTCACAAGAAGTTTGTGCAACAATAAACTGGCGTTGCACAAGTATATAAACACCAGTGTTTACTATCATGACCAAACTGGCCATCGAGATCATCTCTGTCTTCGAAAAGTGAAAGGTGGCTATTTAAAAGTTCGGTTCTCTCCGTCCCTTCGATCAAGACTATCATAATGTCTGCCACCGCCAACACCGCCGAAATGGACAAGAAATTCACCACAGACGAAGCCTATCCCGTCAAATATGAAACCGTCACAAGTGAAACCAGCAGCCAGGCTATCTACATCGACCCGGAGAAGGAGAAGGCGGCGCTCAAAAAGTTTGATAAATATACCGTCCCAGCTTCATTCGTCTTCATGCTACTTTGTGCTCTGGACCGCAACAATGTGAGTGAAACCAGTCTTTGTGGAAGTGCTTATGGCTAAAAAAAATCTACAGTTAGGAAATGCAAGAGTTTTTGGCTTTGATGAGGATATCGGCCTCCATGGCCGTCAATTCGGCAACATCAATACCTTTTCTGCCCTGACTACTATGCTCTTCGAAGTCCCCTGGGTCTTGGCTGTTAGACGTTTCGGAGCCAGTAAGACTCTCGGTGTTGCATTCTGTAAGTAGTGTTGTCTCAGTCTTTGCTGTCTTTCCTTCTTCCGAATACATGTCGTCAATCAGTTGCCGACAATGGGGGGAAGCCCCTCAACCACTATTCAAACATGTACTGATACATTCCCACTGCGTGTAGTCATTTGGAGTATTTCCACTCTCGGCACTGCCTTCGTCAAGAACTATGGGCAAGCTATTGTCTGCCGAATGCTCGTGAACGCGGCGGGAGGCGGTCTTGAGCAATGTTTCGCATATCTCTTCTCTACAATATACCCTCGAAGCGAGATAGGCAAGAGAATCATCACCAATAACTTGGCTATGTGCTTATCTGGCGCTTTCGGTGGACTCTTTGCATGGGCTATTCAGCAGATGGGAACCACCGCTGGTTTGGCGGCGTGGAGGTGGCTCTTCATTGTTGAGTTCCTTATCACTGTTGTCGTCGGAGCGATCTGCTGGATATTTCTCCCGAGTGCTGCAGAAACAGCTTGGTTCTTGAGTGCCGAAGAAAAGGAAGTCATGCGCCTGCGCAAGGAGCGTGACGCTATCTATCGTGGAGCTGAGAAGTTCGACCGCAGATGGATCAAGATTGCCCTCCTCGACCCATTTGTCTGGCTTATCGGAGTTGCGTTTTTCACGTCCTCTGTGGCTATCAATGGGTTTAACGTTTTCCTGCCTACTATACTTTCAGGGCTTGGGTAAGCTTCAGTCTTCGCTCACTATCATGTACTGAACTCTGCTGACCACATTGAAGGTATCAAAATCTCCATGTTAATTACATGACCATCCCGGTGTACATCCTGGGAGCATGTTCACTTCTGACCGTTGTGTACCTCTCGGACAAGTTCAAGCGCCGCGGCGTGTTCATCCTTGGATGCCTTGTCCCCGTCATCACTGGCTATCTCATTGCCGTTGGAACCCCTAATCAAAAGGCAGGGTACGCAGCTATGTTCATACTTGTCCTTGGTAAGTTAGGTAGTCCTCTAGGTGTTACTCGACTAATTTATCAGGAATTTTCCCCACTTCTACTCTCGTGGTCAGCTGGGTAGCTGGAACACTGGCGCCCGATGATAAGCGGGCTTTTGGTATGCCATTCGCTAGCTCGATTGGCAATCTCTCGAACTTCGTGTCGTCGCAACTGTATCCAACTCAGCAAGGCCCACGATATATACAGGGAAATGCGGTTTCAGCAGGCCTGACCGTTGTGGCGGCATTCCTCTATAGCTCGTGCTGGATCTTGTTGAGGAGAAGGAACATGAAGAAGGAAAAGCTGGTGGCCGAGGGAGCAACCACGAACGGTCTTGAGGGTGACAAGGCTCTTGATCATAAGTACATCCTGTAATCTATGTACAGGCGTACAAGTGGCAACGAGCAGTGTGGGGCGCATTGTCCATTTTCATAAGTGTCCATACATATTGGGGGCATCGGAGTTGATGAAAGGATTTAAAGTGATCGAATAAAGTATTTGTACCTGTCTTGGACACCGTATCATCATTCTGCCCGTCCCTAGAATTTGACATTGATCCAAGCTCAATGTCGACCATTGAGAGATCATTTGAATTGTAAGGTGGTGATCGAAGCTTTCGTTTCTTTATACAACATGGTAACAAATCCATCAATTCTCTTAAAATGCTGAGCCCCCGGTCTCTTAATTGTGATTTCATCGACACTGTCTTCATATGTTCCCTTCCCTTCTCTCCATCTAAATCTAACACACCTTGTTCTTGGTCAAGAAGTTTGTCATAACAGGTGCGACGCATGCCGTACAAGAACACATCTGTCTCAAGTATCAGTGCTATACTCACACAAAGGCAAATCCCACTCAATCTTGGTTTACATACCTTCTCTTTGTTTGTCGCAGTGCCCTCGGTCCCCGTAAGGCAACTCAAAATATTGTTGACATTTGTACCTGTCATATACTTATTGAAGCATGCACTCGCGTTGATAACAGCTCTGCAATTGTCGCTGTTAACTTCGCAGACGGCGGCCAAGGTAGAGGAGGTGAAGAGCGCTAGGAGCGTGAAGGAGAATGGGACGCGCATGTTGACTTCGTGGATGTTTGTTTAGAAAAAAGAGTAGAGCAAGATGTGACGAGGTCAGAATATGAGCTGGACGGGCTGGATCTTGGACGAAAGGAGGTTGTCCGAACGTATCTGGGACGAATGCAGTTTTATGGCGCCGAGATAGTACAGTGCGGTATCTTCTTTTCCCTCCCCGCATAAGCAACTGCCATCCCATGTTCGAAATCAGATGGCCACATGGCTTGGAGGTCGACAAGCATAGCCGACGGTTCAGAAGCTTCGATAGATTGGCTTACTTTGGATGAGCTGAAGACTAGACCATCATGTGGCGAGAAGGTACACAAAACCTCGCTTATTTGGGCTGATATTCAGGGGGTCAACAAGTACCATAGAAGTCTTGGCAGCTGTTTAGCCACATTACCCCATGTTACCCCACACCGTAATTGTTTATTAATGCGTTTATCTGTGTCGTCGGCACTTGGTAATGCTTATCCTTATTTGACCTCGCATTTTCCGCGAATTTTCATGTGTGGTTGTACGAAATTCTGGTACTGGGTCTGAGTCGGCACTTGCAGCACAGATGATTGTCACTCAATGTATCAATTCTGTTTTACGACTTGGATTCCTGTTCTCTTCATGGAGCAGCATTAGGACATCCAAATAACCAACGTAGTAATAACTTACTCCTGAGAACCGGTGTCTGAAAAGTAATTCGATACACAGGAATTTGTGGGAGCCCAAAGGAAGGGAGCCGGCCACAAAGCGTGACTTTAGCAGAGTATGGTACGGATGGTACAGGAAACGACAACAGACTTGGGACTTGAGACATAATTTGCCGTCCAAAATACTGCAAACGAAGATTAGATTAAACAAACTCAAGTCATCGTCTATGTTTACACATCAGCCGAGATCTCGCATCCCTTCTTAGCGTGAAACGGTAACCACCAGCTTGCAGTTCGATAGTCCAACATCCAGATCCCCACCTCATCTGATTAAAAGGCCGTGATCTTCCTCCCCGATGACTTGAACGAGATCCAAGACCGTACAAGCCATATTTCGGTCTCTTAGAACACATTTCCATTGCTAGCCTCAACGACCATTGTTGACCTTGAAATAGTTGAATTTAAGGAAAGCGACGGCCGGTCCGCAAGCCAGACACAATGAAGAGGTTCACACTTCTTGTTCTTGGAGCACTGGCTCCCTTGAGCAATGCCCTTCTTCGCTTCCAATGCTCGCAATTGGTAGTCGAGCGTCTCGACCCGCTTGTAGCCCCGGGGTCCATCCCATCGCCTCATCTTCATCAAATTGTCGGTGGAGTACGTACCTACATCTCAACTCATCCACATTCCACTTTATCCTCAGGAGCACTCAACTAACAGACTCAAAGAACTCCTTCAATGCTTCCATGGACCCAAGCAAAGACATGCCAGGCGAATCAACATGTACCTCCTGTTCATTCTCAGAAGATTTCTCCAACTACTGGACTGCAGTCTTGTATTTCCGTGCCAGGAACGGAACATACAAGCGTGTTCCTCAGATCTCCCAGATCACTGGCGCTACTGCTGGAATTACTGTCTACTACATGCAAGATGCTCTTTACGACCAAGAGCAGAAGTCCAAAGTCACAGCTTTCAAGCCCGTAAGTCAATTGCATCCCACCAAAGCAAAACAAGACTAACAAGCATCAAGGGCTTCCGCATGTTCGTCGGCGACGTCAACGCTCGCACCAAGAAAGCTATGGAGAACTTCCGCCAGCTGACATACACTTGCATGGCCAACACCGGTACTCGCGAGCCGGAAACGCTTGAGTTCCCATCAAAGCCGTGTGCATACGGTATCATGGTGAACCAGCGTTTCCCCACATGTTGGGATGGCGTCAATCTTGACAGTCCTGATCACATGGTACGTAGCACATCATACAAAATCCCAACTCCACCCCGAGCATAACATACTGAATTTCGATATAGTCTCACATGGCCTACCCTGAGTCCGGAACCTTCGAGTCTCAAGGTCCCTGCCCAGCGTCGCACCCCGTACGTATGCCGCAAGTCCTCTTCGAAGTCATCTGGGACACCTCCAAATTCAACAACAAAGCCGACTGGCCCACCGACGGCAGCCAGCCCTTCACATGGAGTTTCGGCGACGCAACGGGCTACGCGAACCATGCTGACTATGTGTTTGGATGGAAAGGAGACTCGCTGCAGAGGTTGATGGATACGCCATGTGTCGTCAACTGTCCGAAGGCGAACCCGAAGACGCAGAATAATGCTGCGATGAATAAGTGTGTACAGAAGTCGGTGGTGGATGAGCCGGTTGATGGGTGTAAGTTTGTTCATTGTTCTGCCCTGGTTGCTCGAAGTAGTTTGCTGACTTGTGATTTCCAATATAGGGCTCAAGGAGTTACCTGGCGGACATCAAGCTCAATACGCATGAGCAGACAGAGAGGTATCATGGGGAAAAGAAGTTTGAAAGAGCGGACCTGAGACTTGGCGATGTCGGACTGTTTTGTACCGTGATGGAGCAGTGATGTATAGGGGACAGAGTTCCTTTCTGTAATTTTGTTATCGAGAGATTGCCAAAGTAAATTCTAGAATCTCAAACTACTAAATGATATCTCATGCTGTATGGTGTCTGCTTCGGGACGTCGGCCGTAATGTGGAAAGTGGAACAGTGAGACGGTCGCGCCTGAAGGTAGAAATTGGTAATTATACAACATGAGAAAAGAATGCCTCAATTGGGGTATTTATCATGAACGACCCGGCCAAGCGACCTACGGAGCACTGCAGCGTGTCACTGAACATGTCCCCGATGGAGACTAGATAGATACTCTGCAAAGCTTATAAAAGTCCTCGTTGTGGCTGTTGAGCCAATTTAAGATACTGCTCCAAGGGCGAAACTGTACCCAACCCGCTATATAGGATACACGAACCGTAAACCAATGCACCGAATACCCGAAACAGATCAAATTTACACCACAAATGCGCCCCTTGGCTACCCATATGTTCAAGATCCTTGTTGCGCCTCACAATGCAGACAGTCGTCATTATCATCTCTGCGGCGCCTAGACCCCCTCCACCCTTTGTAGAAACTCTCTTACTCTCGTCAATTCAACATCATGGTGCTCGCTCTCGACCGCTCTTGTCAGGTTGTCTATGACATTGTCGACATTCGACTCAGGTGTGCTAGTACACAAGCTAATGATTTGGCGGTACTTTCTCGCAAGCTCAGAACTCTTGCTTTGAAGTTCTCGAACGTTTCCGTCCAGTTCTTGGTTGACCGCTCTGTAGGCATTGAGTCGAGCTCGAAGGACGTGGGCTGGTGGTAGTGAAGAAGAGAGGGCTTGTCGGTCTGCTCGATCGATGACCAGGGGCTGATGAGGGCTGACGTTTATTCTGGAAAGGATGGAAGATGCTTGGTCGCTAATAGCGAGACCCTTGTCGGCATCCCCTATTTGCATCTCAACATCGCTGTTCATTTGGCCATATTGTGATTGCATTTGTGACAGTCGTGCTCGCTCCTCGTCGTATGCTCTCCGAAGATTGGCGGTCTTGGTCTTGCGAGCGTCTCGCTCCTTGGCCTCTGTCTGGAGAATCTCGACCCGTCTCCGTTGGTCACCTAGCTCGCCTGACGCATCCCGAAGCTGAGCATGTAAATCGTCGATGACTGCTTGCTTCTTATCGATCTCTTTGCTGAATTCGCTTTCCGTCTGGTTTAGAAGTGTCGTAATGGCTGCGAAGGTTAGCTCAGCAAATATAACGTCCAAGCCAGTACTCACAATTGATGATTTCACTACTGCTCTCCTTTCTCTCGTTACTCATAGACTTGTTTTGGACCCGCTCTTCGCCTGGGCGACGCTCGAATTCTGACGGATCGCCAACACCGAAATCCATTGGGCTCAAATTTGACCGATTGGCAATTGATGCGTCCGCACCGACCTCAATTAGCTGAGATATAATACTTCGGTTGCCGATTCTGGACGCAATATTCAATGCTGTGTCGCCGGATCTGTCTTGGATGTTGACAACCTCAGACATGAAGCGACCGATGCCAAGGGTCTTGAGAGGTGGTGGAGCGTTGGAAAAGGATTGCTGACTATTGGGCGCACTTCCCTGTCGAACAACGAACTCAAGAAGTGTTTCCAGATGATATTTGCTCGCCTGACTTCTTCCCTTGACAGCCGATGTGACTGCAATATGGTGAAGTACAGTTCGACCTCGTGAATCTCTGATCTCAATGCTCGGGCCGAGGAGCTCGAGAATGTCTGCGAAGCTGCCGGCTTCGAGATTGTTGGTGACCAAAGATGAGCGCATCAAAGCTGTTTCACCTGACGAGTTCACCCTGAATATGCTCGCACCATGAGAAATCAAAGCCTTGAGGAGACTGACTCGAGCAAGCGTAGCAGCCCAAATCAATGCTGTGTTGCAGCTGGCATCAATCGGTGTATCCAGATCCTCGGCACTCAAGCTTTGGAATGCTTTGTGGTTGGTGAAGTCTTCTTGGCTAGTGAAAAGTGACATCAGGAGGTCCTTCTTCGCACTACTCTGGAGATTCGAAGGCATTAGAAGTGGTGCAAGGGGAAAGTTACCACCTTCGGCTTGCATGTGCTGGTTATGGTAAACGAAGGACTCATTCGGTTCAGTAGGTGAGACCTCGCGCATCGACATGTTGAGGTAGTTGTCGTCCAAATATTGACCGTTCATACTTGGCGAATGACGAATTCTCTTTCGCGGTGGCTCTTCAAAGTCTCCTCTCATATCATCACGTCCAGTATGTGAGAACTGCGTTGCATATGCCGAATCTGGTTGTCCAATCACGGCGAAGCTATCAGCAGAAGCAAAGCTTTGCATGCTTTGTTGTGAGCCGCCTGGATATGTGTTTTCTTGAGAACCAAGATGTTGTTGTGAAGATTGTCTGCTGAAGCTCGCGGGCCGACTGGCTGAATTGCCATTCCTCATTCGTGGGACTGGTGAATCGAAGCGGGCTTTGCTGATAGCTGCCACGGCATGCGATGCAGTACTAGAAATGTTCTTAAAGAACGTTCCAGACTGCCCACGCTCCCGGCTTTCGACACCTGAATTATACAGCCTCTTCCGCTGAGCGGCCATGGCTTGCTCTTTGGTAGGAGTATCAATCCCACCTCTACCCGCAATTCCTCCATCTTGCCCCATATCATACGTCAAGAGCGGACGAAGAAGCTCTTCTACGCCATACTGTCTGCAGAATTCCAGCCCACGCTCGAACTTGATCCAGGTTCCTTGGTATTTGCCGTACCCACCCTGGACCTTCTCGTGTTCTCCTATTAGGATCTCTTTCTCCAGAACCTTTGTGCGCTTTCCCTTCTCAATACCAGCCACCTTCAATATCTGCGTTGCATTCAACCAGCTGTCCTTGCGTCGGCGCATCACTGCGATGCCATTGACTTCCATTTCGTACACATCTACCCCTGAATATATGGCCTGTACACATTAGCGGGAAACGCTTTTTTCGAGACATATATCCTCACCGAGTATATCTGCGGTGCAGAATTCCTTCGGTTGATTCCATTGCTACTGTCATACTGTCGAAAGCTTCCTCCGGGCTGCATCATGAGCCCACTCCCCTGAGAGCCCTGGCTCATACTGAACGACATGTGGGAAGTCGGCCGAGTCAGCTGCGAGTCCTCGTCGTATGCGCCGCCAGCAGTAGAGAATGATGTTCTGTTAAGATGATTCTGGCGAGATTCGGACGTGGTCGCAAGTGGCTGAGGGTTTGTGGTGATTGTCGCAGCGGCCATATGGTTAAATCGGAGAATGGTTGTGTGTGTGGAGGAGAAAATAGGTTTGGTGAAGTCGCGTCACGCTGGGCATCCGAGGATAGAACAGGATCCGTGATTGCGCAACTTTGACAATGTCGCCGTCAAGCTGTGGATCTGGAAATGGTATGTGATGTGATGCGATACCTGTCCAGGGGAACGCGCTCTTCACCTCTCGACGTGGACGTGTTCTGGCACGCGTTGGGGAGAATGGTTTAAAGTGGTTTCGAGGGGTCAGAGTGGGAAGTAGCCAATCGTAGCGTCGGAGCTAGACGCGCGACCTCGCGTCCGCCCAGATTTCACAAAGGTGATGGATATATGCACGCAGCCGTGCATAATAATGCCATTCGCATAACAAGGGGATATTAGTGGTTTGCTGCATCTCTCACTTGCAGTAGGCATTTAAGTCACAAGTTAAATTTCCTTTGTCTGTTCTCCTGCTTCTATTGGTTCTAGACTGTTTACTTTCTAATCGTTTCAGTTGTCGAGGTAAGCCTCGATTTCGAGGCATGAACTAGTCTCCTTGATCCAGCTTCCATTCAGGTAGCTCGCATTGCCTTTCTCAGCCTTGCGAATGTTTACGCTTCAGTCCTCATTTCAATCCCACAACACTCACGATGCACAAATAACAGCAAAGTTAGATAATGCCATCATCTGCACGGATATGGGTTCCGCCAGGACGCCAAAGCAATGTACCATTTGAGATCGTCTCAAATTACAGAGCTCTTCTACGAGCGGCTGGCTACCTCCCGGACTCATTCGCCAGAAAGTATGCGTTCGAACGTATCAAGAGTCGATTCCGAGCTTCTCGTGCCAAAGCGTCAAAGTTGTCTCCGGGAACCAGCCAGCCCCGGAAAGACAGCCAAGACGAATATACACAGCAACACCTGCAGAGGGCAAGACGGTCGAGGAGGCTTTTGGAGAATGCTGGCCATGGGGATATGGATGCCTTGAAGAAGGTCTTACTTGCTGTTCATGGTCGCGAGGGCGAAAGAAAACGAATACTTCTTAAACATCTCCTACAACCTGACGAAGAGGCGCTCCCGAAAGATGCTTCTGCTCTTCAAGATCTCATTGACAAACCAGTGGAAGCAAACAAGAAGGCAAATATACCGAGTCAGAAATTGTACAACTTCATCAAGAACCAGCAAAAGAACCAACCATTGGAAGTACACAAGGAGAAGATACGGCAGGTGAAACCAAAGATGCCGAAGGAGAATATATGGGGTCGGCCATTACCAGCGAAGTTGAAGGAGTCTATGCAAAAGAAATGGTGGGCCGTTACACTCGAAAAGATATTACCTCCAATACCACGAAGCGAATGGGAAAGACTACGGGATATTGCGATAGGTGCCGCACCTCTGGAAGCACGACCAGCACGACGGACGCCCATACCTGCAGAGGTAGAGGAGCTATCGGCAGACCAGATGAGCAAGGAGCTGTTGCAGTACTTCCAGACACCAGCCAGACCCAAAGTCAACGGGCTCGCACAGCTAGCGGAGCTACATTTGCCAATTAAGCGCAATGAAACGGAAAGGATAGATATCCGCAATCGTTCGATACGAAGGCTGTATGCATCTATCTGGAGCTTGTCACCAACCATGACATATGACGAGGTCGGGAAGATATGGGACATCGCATGGGGCGGACAGAAGTCTCGCGCACTAGAAGGCGTTATCCCGAAGCCTACTCGGGCTGAAGAGGAGTTGTTCGAAGGGCTGGAAACCATGCCCCAAGATCTCAGCAAGGTCAAGTGGCGGAACAGCGACGTGAAGCGTACGCTGAAAGAAGAAGCTTCGGAGCGTTCTCTGCAGAAAGACGATGTTAATCTGCAGAACGGCTGAATCTATGTATATCGTGTATTTTTGTGTATAGTACAACCAACCAGATACCCATTTTCCTTGTCTGTTTTCCAACATCTATGAAGCCATATATCCATAAATCAAGTACCACCCCGTCCTTCAGCCAACTTTACCAAACCCTCCCCATCAACCCTCATGGTCTGCCACTCACTCATAGCCTTCGCCCCAATCTTCCCACTCTCATAAAATCCAATACTGGGCGTATTCCACTTCAATACACACCACTCCAGCCGTCCCCCCTTCATCTCCACCACCTCCTTCGCCAACTCCTGGATAAGTCTCTGTCCATACCCTTTCCCTCTATATTTCTCCCTGACGAACAGATCTTCAAGCCAGATCCCAGGCCGCGCTTTCCAGGTGCTGTAGTTGTAGAAATAGAGTGCCATACCCGCGGCATCGCCAGAGGGTGTGAAGAGGAGCAGACAGCGGGCAGGGCGGGAGGAGGAGATATTTTCGTCTGTTGTTGTGGTAGAGGAGGATTCTGAGGGCGCGAATGCTATTGTTGATGCGAGCAGTTCGGGCGTTGCCTCTACGGCATTGGGCTCCTTTTCGTAGTCGGCTAGCTCTTGAATGAGTTGAAGGATGGTTGGGACATCTGAGATATCAATGTCAGCGGCTCGTCTCAAGCATCTGATGTAGGTCTCTTGTATGGGAGAAAGAGAGGCATACCTTCGCGGCGTGCGTGCCGGATGAGAACTTCTTCTTTAGGAGTTGACATTCTCATGAAATGTTGAGACTCTGTGTGATAGCCGGTGGAATGAATCTTCAAATATAGGCTTCTTCGAGGTAGGTTATGTATCGATTGTGTTTACAAGTCGTCAAGAGCAGGGCGTGGAGTAGGTACCTCTTAGTGGGGTAGAATTCACGTACCCCGCCAAACGTCTTGGCAGGGACTTGTTCGAAATGATGACAAGATGTCGTCCAATCCCCTGATTGTTGACGTATTGTATGTTCCAGACACCTCAATCATCATCTCTTTCATCTTCAACACAAGACTCATATCCTTGACTGAAACATGTACCAATTAGTCTCCTCTCAGACTTCATTGTCCCGCATCTGAAGCATAGTGATGTTCTCTAGATGTACCATTATATCCAGAACAGAGCCGGAGGTGCCTCCGTGGCAACAGCCCATAATAGTGGCTCATGGAGTAAGCACACAGTTCTACGAGGTCCGGGAGCTTCGAAGAGAAGTCTCGTTGAAGTTCGAGGAGCTTGCTCCAAGATGGCAATTGAAGAGCCCAGAGATACGGTTCCAACTGGTCCGCATGGACCTGCCGGATTGGGAGGAAGGGCTCCATAGGCATGATCCACTAATTTCTTCTCTTTCCGTCTCTTGAATTGCTCAGAAGCTATATGTACTCTTGGCTTTCCTCTTGAAGCAATTCTCGGTAGCTTTCGTCCTGTTCTTGAACTTTTGCTATTCTTCTACGGGGTTTGTTTTGGTAGATTGCAAAGAGTGGCATCGCGCAGCATCAAAGAACAGAATCATTTCCACCTAGCCCAGCTTTAGCTACAATCTATCACAAACCCTTTTGAGATAGAGGCGGCGTAACCGAGAGTCCGTTGTTACTTGATCCGCAATGTCTATGTCAAGGCCGCACGTTTGCGTTGTTGGTGCTGGAGTCTCCGGGTTGAGATGTGCAGAGGTCTTGCTTCAGAATGGATGTCAAGTCACGATTATAGAAGCTAGAGATAGACTCGGTGGGAGAGTAGGTCTGACTTGTCAATAATCTTCCAATCGGAGCTGATGTTGCAAAACAGATATGTCAAAGTGACAAACTTGGATATAGAGCAGACATGTAAGCCCTCCCCTCATCGCGACCCATCTTGAAATGACTGACATTCCCCTCAGAGGACCAAACTGGATACACACAGTAAGTTTGTCGAGATCAGAGAACTACATATATTCTAATACGTAACTCAGTCCGATGCAGAAGGCCGCTTTCCCATTCTCGAGCTTGCTAGGAAAACTAAAACCCCACTTCACAGCTGGAATGATAAGCAGAACATTTACACCTCATCTGGGAAACTCCTGCCGGCCGCAATATCTGATGAGCTTTCAACGATTCTTTGGACGAACATTGAAAGTGCCATAAAGCACAGTTCAAGGAATGGCAAAGACATCCCAGAGACTGACAGTCTGCGCGATTTCCTGGAGCAGAAAGCGAAAGAACGATTTCCCGATGACGAGGAGTCAAGAGAGTTGCTGATGCAGATGGCTGAGATGTGGGGTGCGTACATTGGCGAGCCTGTTCATAAACAGAGTTTGAAGTTCGCTTGGATGGAAGAGTGCTGTGGTGGTAGTAAGTGCTCGAACTGCTCTATGTGAGATGGTCACTCACGATACCTAGCTGGCGAGAAGTTTGTCGAGACGACCTGGGAAGCTATTCTGGCCGAGATCGCAAAGTTGTCTCTTCAAAAAGCAAAAATTCGACTTGGCGAAATGGTCGTTGGAGTTCGAACCATGGAAAGAAATGCCGGGGGAAGTCAAGTCGTTGTCTCAACAAACAAAGGAGAGAATCTCACATTCGATGAAGTTTTGATGACTACTCCTCTTGGATACTTGAAGCGGAACACAAACATGTTCCAGCCAGAATTGCCAGAAAGACTCCTCGCCGGCATCGATGGAGTCTCTGTAGGGCATCTAGAGAAGGTAGACTCCTCCCCCAAATGCATTTAACAAGAATTAATGACTAACAACCCAGGTCTACATCACATTCCCCTCAGCGTTCTGGGTCGACCCACCAAGCAGCAACACCGACCCAAACCTTTCGCCTGCCGAAATCGCAAAGGTAAATGACACCTTTCCAGGCTACACTAACTGGCTCTCCCCATCCTACGCGCTCTCCACGAATCCGGAACGCTTCCCAATCGAATGCTGGAATCTGGCCTCCTTCACACCACCTAACGCCCACCCCACTCTCATCTTCTACCTCTACGGCCCATGCTCAGCCTACATAACCAGCTTTGTCCATGGTCTCCCAGAATCAGAACATCGCGCTCTCCTTTCCGATTTCTTTATGCCTTACATTTCCCTATTACCGAATTACTCGGCTTCGAATCCAGATTGTGAGATCAAGGCGATTCTGTCGACAGAGTGGCAGAAGGATGAGTTGAGTGGGTATGGAAGTTATTGCAATTTCCAGGTGGGTGCGAAGGACGCGAGTGGAGATGTGGAGGCAATGAGAAGGGGTGTGCCGGAGAGAAGATTGTGGTTTGCTGGGGAGCATTGTGCGCCATTTGATGAGGTATGTTCTAAGGGTTTCCTCAATGCTATTTCCGTGTGGGAAGGACAAATTCTGCATTATTTGAAGGTGGAGAGCTGCCCAGCTGACTTGTATAAAGTGCGGGACAGTAGCGGGTGCATATTTGAGCGGCGAGGGCGTTGCTATCCGTATATTGGAGCAGTATGGTATAACAAGTCCGGTCATTTAGAAGTCAAAAGCAGCTTGAGACCGCAAGTCGGCGCCTTCGGTTCAACTTTTCAGCTCAATCCCATGATTTTCCAGGAAAGTGATGCTGCTTTCGAGAAGAAACACCGTTCAAGAATCAATGTGTGTCAAGAACCCCAGATTGTAACGCGATATTGGGAAGATCAATTTTTTGGTCCGTTTCCGACGGAACCGACGAGACGTTTCATATGTTTTCATCTTCAATGTCAAGAATGCCGAGGATCCCCACGGACCAGACGCTGGCACACAGTCCTCCACACACGTTTGGCAGCGTATACCATATTTGCTGCCGTCTGTGTATACTGGTCCTTATGGCAAGCCTGACACCCAGTACACTTACTTCTCACACTAACCCAAGGTAGCCAAGGTTCCAAATCCATCTTTCGAGTCCCTATCCTTGCATTCGCGAAATTCAGAATTTTGGTAGTAAGGTGCATAGCTTTGATACCGAGCATGTTGAGAAGTATGTTGCGGTAATATATGTTGATTATTGGCACATCGAACATTGTTGCGTCTTCAATTGTCGCACAGGGACTATGATCCAAGGTCAGCATTTGTGTTATAGTTAGGTGTGTGTAGGTACGGAGCAAGGACGTCTTGACATACTAGTACTTCCGCTTGTAATAGTCAGCTAGATATTCAACCTCCCAATGATCGAGCGGAACGGGAGCGACCAGGTTGCGGGGTGCATTGTCTCTCCAGAATTCGAAGAGCCGTTCTGTGGCAGTATTGGGGAAACTGATGTCTTTGTCAATCTTTTTTTTTTTCGCTGTATGGAATTATTAGCTTACCGAACCTGGAGGTGGTCGTATAAGGGCGGAGTGCGCCGACTAGAGGCATTAATGTGACGCATTCTGAGGTCTGAAGTATGAAAATATTAGGCTACGTTTTTTATAGAATGGAAAAAGAAAAGTGAAGAATGAGTTCTCTTGGTCTTGTATAAAAAATACTCAATCGCTTGAAAAGACATTTAGACTGGCGTGGGAGACCAGACTAGTATTCAGGCATATACGCCGGCCCACTGTCTAGGTGCTGACTTTACCGCTATAAGTCAGAACCAAGGAGAGGATCGAGCTGTCGGTGAGCTTAATGCTTCACTTGCCTGGAAAGTGGTTCGTACTGATGCCCAAAAAATCTATACGATTCGGGCGCGGGCTTTCACAATCTGGATCGGCCGATGCAAAACTCAGCGCACATATAAAAAACTTAATCAGTCGACCAACCTCAAGCAGAGACCACATATTGAAAATGACACAGGTTAAAATGACAGATCCGAACAATAAAGAGATACCCTTCCATGTTAAATCAGTAGCAGCGGCTGAGCAAGATCTTTCTTCAGAAGTCCCACAAATACGCCAGCACAATACCTCGCTTGGTTTCCACGGCCCTCCTTCCACCTCGCTAGCCCCGGAGCACCCCAATAATAGATCACGCTCTTAGCAGCAAATAACTCGACCTCCTCCACTTCAAAGAGGTTCCGCTGCGAAAAGAATAACCCAGTCTCACACACCAGTGGCTCACAACATCCACCGAGTCCAATCTGCTTCAGAAACCTCACCAACGCTGCATTTCCTTCTCCCTTCTTGTCTTCTTTCCCAAATAAACCTTTACTATTCAGCTTTGGATTCTCTGGATCCGTAAAACCCCAGAGGAACCTATCCAAGTTCATTTGTGCGTCAGGAAGCAAGGTTTCCGCGATCTTGAGGGGCACCATATTCTCTAGCCAGAAACCATGCTCATCGTGTCGCCCTCTTTGAGTTTCTCCAAATGGATCGCTGTGAATGTACCAATTTATGACAGGAACGAGATGAGTTGGCCCATCTCTAGCTTCGACACATGTTGGATTTGGCCGCCATGTCTTGCCACTCTCCTCACTTCGTGAATCTGCGGTGAAGATGAATGAATAATCGCCTTTCGCCTCGCACATACACATTATCTTCTCTGCTAGCTCATCTAAGCTGGATGATGGCGGTCCCCAGCTGGCTTCTTTCGTCAGCGCTCCGATGCAGGCGAGCAACCTGTTCTGAGGGTATTTCGCATCGAAAGTTCGCATGGAGATATTCGAAAATATTGCCAGAGCAGGACGCTCGAGATAGCCACTCAAGGTAACATCGAGCAGTGTGTCTTCGAGAACATTGAGGTTGGGAAAGGTTGCTACGGCGGTGCCGTCGGAGACGTGATTGTCGCGTTTATATCGAGATAGCGAATGTCCTATGCAATCGAAGAACTGCGTAGCTTCCACCACGACTTGAACATCGGGATGCTCCTCAGAGACGGCCGTCGTGAAGTAGGTTGCGCGGCTATTAACAAGTTCTTGGTATGTCCAGACTCGAGAAATCCAAGCATCTTTTTCGAGAATCTGCATGTCTGCAAGCGAAAGAGGCTCTGGTGACAGTGAGGCAGAGGCTTGCTGCACGATTTTCCAGACAGATGGTTTAAGTGCAATGATCACCGACATAGCCGCGTTATAGATGAAGCCCATACTGTCACGGTTAATTACCATTCGATGGCAATCAGAGGGCATACCTTTCGAGGGTTCTCAATCTTGGTGATCCCTCCGGCTGGGGAATACAAAGCGCATCAATCCAGAAAGCTTCAATCTTCTCGCCTCCGAGATCACGATGTATCACCTCGGCAGCTCTGATCACAGCCTCGAGGACCGGTCTTGTCTGATCCGATATGTCTCTTTGGCAATTGAAGAAACTTCCCTTCTTCTCGACACCAACACCCCAGACGTAGGAGACACAGTGGAATTTGAGGTTATTAGTATCGGGATCATGAGGCCCTGTGACTCGCCAGAGACGATCGTGAATTTCTTCATCGCCTGTCTGCCTTGCAGAGCCTTCTGCGACAGGAGTGACTAGGTTCAATTCCATGCTTGCAGGGAAGGACATTCGCGAGAAGAGAGTAGATCAATAAACAGAGGAAGATAGTAGGAAGTCCAAGGAATTCTTTTTTTCTGCATCGTCGAACCACTGAGCATCCTCATTGCGAGGTTCGGCGCTGGCCATTCTCAGCTCATGCTGTGTAACCATCGTGGACGAATGAGCTGTCTTGGATAGACCAGGATAAGAGAAGACCCCCACGAGACACGTGGAGAAGGAACGTGAAAATATTTCAAGGACTTGAAATCCGACAATGAAGATATATTCAGAGGTTAAAGAGAAGCTCAGATGTACCGAGCCGGGAGAAAGGGGAGCGAAGGGGCCAAAATCGCTCGCTTACCGCCCCGCTCTTTCAGGGGGTTCTTCCCGAAAAGAGTTACTGACGTAAGAGATGTCACTGGCGTTGACAGCGACGATCTCCTTTGATTTCAAATAAATAATCTAGTGCTTGGCTATTTCCCATACGTCAAAAGAACAAAACTCAGAGACATTTTTTGTTCATTCACAAGCCATAAATAAACAATCCCTTTATTTACCGAGGATGTCAAACAATACAGTACCCACCGTTGCAGGCGGGAAGAGAATCGTGAATTGTTTCCTATCAATGGTTTAAGCATATACTAACAGGTAACAAAGGTCTTCACAGGTGGCTCTGGAAAAGCAGGTCGCCATGTAATCCCTTACCTCATCAGCAAAGGCCACAAAGTCCTGAACTTGGATCTCGTGCCTTTCCCAGATCCATCAGTCGATGTCTACACTCTCAAGACAGATCTCACAGACTCTGGACAAGTCTTCAATGCTCTGACTTCGCATTTCAACATGACTGGGTACAACGAAGGTCCGGTCCCGAGCGCACCTGATGTCGTTATTCATTTTGCTGGTGAGTTTCTTGACTTGATTTGTGAGACGGAAGAGATTGACATGACCCCAGCGTACGCGAGAAACATGCTTGTGCCTGATTCAGAGCTCTTCCAGGCCAATGTTCGAAGTACATACAATATCATCGAAGCAGCTTGCAAACTCGGCGTCAAGAAGATCCTCATTGCATCATCTGAGACTACGTATGGTGTCTGCTTCGCTCAAGGAGATGCAGACTACCACTCTTTCCCACTCGAGGAGGATTATGATGTTGATCCGGAAGACTCGTGAGTCCACTATCTGTGAACTCTACACTGACCAGTACTCACAAGTTTTCAGATATGCGCTCTCGAAGATCTGTGGTGAGAAAACAGCACGCACTTTTGCACGCCGCTTCAAAGCCGACATCTACGCATTCAGAATCGGTAACGTGATTGAGCCTCATGAGTATGAGAAGGATTTTCCCACCTATTTAGGTGATCCTCCATCTCGCAAGCGGAATGCATGGAGTTATATCGATGCCCGAGATCTCGGCCAGATTTGTGACTTGGCGATCCAGAAGAGCGGCCTGGGATTTCAAGTTTTCAACGCCACGAACGACACGATTACCGTCAGAGATTTGACGACGAAGGAGTTCTTGGCCAAGGAGTGTCCTGGTGTCAAGATCACGAGAGAGCTAGGCGAGTTCGAAGCTCCTCTGAGTAACAGGAAGATCAGGGAGGTCTTGGGGTACAAGGATGTACATGATTGGAGAAAGTATGTAAAGTGATGGTACGAATTATTCCTTTGTTTGGAGAACATTTAGATTATACCAAAAATCATATACATTCAAAGTCTGGTACAATCGCTAAATTACCGTCCGCCCATTCTCATAGCATGTATCTAAATGTTGGCGCTCTATCCCCCATCTCACTCATCTCTTTCAGACTATGACCGGCCTCATTCCCTTCCCTTTCCCTCTTATCATTAATCTTCTTATACCCAGTCCTCAACACAACAACCGCAACCAGCCCAACAGTCACAAAACCAATCTCCAATCCATGGCCAAGCAAGTATTTCGGCGCATCGTTTGAGCGGTAGAAATTACTCGCCATAGCACCAGCCAAATTACCAGCACCGATGTGAATGGCCATACCAGCACTGCGCTTATAGCTGCCCGCGAGATTGTTGGACATCCAAGTGATGTTTCCGGGAAATGCGGGGTAGATTCCGCAGGTTGCGATAAACACGCCTGCGTAGACGAGACCGGGAAGTCCACCGACGGCGGAAGCAGAGATGGCGATGATGAAGCCGATTAGAATTGCGCACATTGGGAGGAAAATGTATGGAGCGCGGCCGGATTTAGATTTATCGGAGTAATAGGCTACCACGATAGTGATACATGCTGCTGTGATATAAATTGGTACAGTGAGAAGCTGGGCGGTGCTGGATGTGTAGCCGAGTTCTCGGATGATGGATGGTAGGAATAGTGAGATTCCGTACAGAGGACAGACGATTCCCCAATACATCTAGGTCAAAGTCAGAAAGAGTTCAACAGAAATGAAACGAAAAGAGAAACATACCCATAAGGCAACATAAATCTGCCAGTCGGTAAAAGCTGCTTTGACATGCTTCCACTTGAATCCTTCAGTCTCAGCAACCATATGTCCCGAGCCCTTCGAGCCCTGGTACTTTAGTCTGTGGACAACCCAAGCTCGTTCTTCGGTTGTGAGAAATGAAGCTGTTTCTGGGAAGTCGTACAGGGTGAAGTATGCCAGGATAGCAACTAAGACGGTTGCGATACCTTCGAGAATAAAACTAAACACAGAATCAGCTTCTTCGATCTAGAAGAAGACAAAGGCAACTCACATCCATCTCCAGCCCTCCAAACCTCCAACATTATCCATCTTTGCAATCGCAAAAGCAAGGAGCCCTGAAAAGGCTCCCGCGATACTAGCAGCACTGAAAAACAGAGCTTGTCGGAGTTGAGCTTCATGTCTGCAATACTACATAGTTATGTAGTACGCCACACCAGGGAACAGACCTGCTTCGGTGACACCCAGGAAAATGCGTGCAATCAAGAGGCCATGATATGACTGGACGATGCCCATCAGCGTCATCACAATACCCCAGGCTACCATAATGGTGGGAAGCCATATTGAAGGACGGAGTTTCTTCAGACTGTTGCACGAACATCAGCCACTATCTTCGTTGAGGATTCCTAGCGAGCCAGACCCGAAAACAGTGCGGGAGACAAACAGCATGACTTACAGTAAATTACTCGGCACCTCAAACGCGCAGTACGTAAAGAAGAACACTGTCAAACACCAATTGTACTGAGGACCAGTCATGTTCAATGTCTCCGTCAGCCCTTCAATCTTTGCATTCCCGATGTTTCCTCTATCCAGGAAACTCAACAGGTACAGCAGTGCCAACATAGGCAAGAGTCGAATATCCATTTTGCGCAAGACTTTCTTCTCGTCAACATGGCTGAAGTCAACATCATGGCCATCCCAGTTCGGGTCGTGCGATCCCTTTCTGGTGTGTGCTGCTGTACTGGCAGGATCTTCGTCTTGGAATAGGGTATTGGATTTCTTTTCTTCAGAGTCGTAGGCTGGCGATGTGAGAGTGGTAGGCGAGTCACTGCCGTGAGATGCGCGTGGATGTGCCATGGTGACCTGCTTTACCTAATGTCTCTGATCACGGACGAGGAGTACCTTCGATTCCAAAAGCAACAGGGAGGGGTAACAAGCCTTGCTTTATGGAGAAGCCAAGCTGAATAATCGCAATGAAGCATGTGAACAAGGATAGACAAGCTACCCCACAAACAGACAAGAAAACCTCAAGATCCTTCATCCCTTCCGGCCATCTCGTCCCAATGTCTTGGGAACCTGTGCGTAAAGCTCCACACCTACCTCAAACACCATCTTCAAACCAGTGAACAGTCAACAATTCCATCGTGATGTCAACCTGCCAAGAGGACAGTTCCAGTGGCATCCTATTATATGGAGGCGGGAGAGAATTCTGGGGACGGCCAAGCAGCGCCGCCGACCTCACAGTGTTGATCTTCAAGCTTTGTGGTGTTGAGGGCGGGATGTACCCCGCAATCTGGGGGCGTTTGCCGATGACAAGGATTCGGATCAGACTCGAGCCAATTAAAGGTGTGCCGAGTTACTTCCCGAGGGGGGTTAGCCGAGATGGTGATGGGCTTTGGTTTGGTGGAGGAGAATAGTTGATTGAATCGAGATATTCTTACCATTACACATAATGGAAACAACCAAAGGTATCAGCTACAAAACTATTATAAGGCTATTACTATATCTATGAACGCAAGCTATTAGATGAAAATGCAACGAAGTAAACAAAGGAATATCTCGCAAGCCCCAGTGCAATATAAACAACTAAGTGTCCTAAAATAATGTGTAGTCTATCTCATTTCATCTCTCTATTGCGCCTCGACGTCACTTCCAAAATGCAATGAAATTTTCGATCAATTTTTCAGCACTAGCGATCGAGAGCATCTCCTCAGGCGCAAAGACACCCATATCGATCTCTTCTCCGTGGTAGCGGAGCTCGATATCAACAGATGGCTGCAAGGAAATTAGTCTTATGTTCAAACAGATCAATTCTTGCGCAGGGACTCACCAAATACGCCCCATCGCCTACATCCTTCTTCACCATGGCTTCATTCGGCTCACTCTTCACGACTTCCGCCCTTGTGCCCAGATCTTGCACTGGTCTCCATTCATCTCTGTCCCCCATCGCTCTATCTTGCGACTTCATCCCATTCTCAGGCCGTAAGATATTGACGAAACAATCAATTCTCACACCAGTCCACTGGTAAATCTGTTCCAGGCTCGCAGAAACCATCTCCTTACTTCCTATTCTGCTTATATCACTCTGGACATCCTTCGCAATATCCTCAATGCTCCGCGCCAATGGCTGTCTGACACAAAGTGGCAACAGGTTGAGTGTAGGGGCTGCGAGTGAGGATAGGTCGGAGCCAAAAGGTGCGCGATTCGCGAGATAGATGCCGAACACGACCTGTGGGATAGGAGTCTCGGGGTTTTCACTCTGTTGTTGCTGTGTACGGGCGCGGAGTTTAGAAATCGCTGCGAGGAAGAGCGCATCGATACTGACGCCTGTATCTTGGGCTAGCTTTCGCAGGGACTTGATGCGTGTGGCGGGATGGTAAACTTCGGTTCGTTTGGTGCTTGTGAGTGCGCTGAGAGGAGACCTGGGCGATGGAACATTGCCGAGGTAGGATGTCCATTTCTCTTCAGTGATTGATGAGGGTACAGCTGATAGTGACTGAGCGACAAAGTTTTTGAGGCTGAGAGCGGGGGGCTCTAATATTGCTCCACGATAGAGAGCTTGCAGCTCGTCGATAATGATAGGAAGACTGACACCATCGTAAAGAGCATGGTGGAGAACCAATTTGATGGTAACTTCTGAATCGTCCTCGCGTTCAACGACTAGATTCAATGGTGGTAGTCGAAGGTCGCCGCTATATTTTCGAGTGGCTGCTGAAGTGCCTTGAGTCTGGTATATCACCTCATTCGGTGGATCCTTAAAGACAACTTGAAAAATCCTCGACTGTACTTGTAAGAAGCCTGTTCGCAGTATATCGTGTCTTACTACGAGCGACTTCCAAGCATCATTAAGCTTGGTTCTGTGGACAGGACCTTGCAGCACATATGTAAAGGTCTGGTAGAACATCGCACCTTGCGAAACTTGCCACTGGCGAATCATGTACTGCTCGCCAGCGGTGGCAGGCATGATGTAGTCAATCTCGCCAGCTTCTTCCTCAAGACTCATTAGCTCGGCATTCAAATCAAGGTGCGATATAGAATCAGTAATGAGTTGGTCAACATCGATGGATTTCTCGGCCTCCGAGACAGATGTTTGGGCTGTTTTCGCCATTGCAGAAACAGTCTGCTCTCTCATGATCTCAGAGACGCTTAGCTTGATTCCGGAAGTTTTCAGAAGTGCTGGAAGCTTCAGAACGGAGATCGAGTCCAGACCGAGGTGGAAAATTGTTGAGTCCTTGTGAATCGAATCTTCCGGGACATCAGAGAGAGCCTCAAGAGCACTTCGGATGGCAAGTTCGGTGCTAGTCCAATTTGTGCTATTGGCTTCAAGTGTTTGTGAAGTCACTTTCTTGTTCTGGTCTTGCTTGGGCTCGAAGGCTGGCAGTCCACAGACAGAAATACCGTCCTTTCCAGAATTGATCGACTGGGTCTCGGGAGCAGACACAATTCTTGCTAGCACTTCATCCAGCGCATCGAGAACTCCCGCTGTTTCGTCAGAATCTCTGGCTATGGCTTTGCAGGCAGTAGTCCAAGAAAGATATTCATCATCCACAATCTCCATCTCGACACAAACAGGGAACTCCACGTCTGAAACACCATAGACCGACTCATACAGCTTTCCCTCGTCCTTGGTCTGGCGGCGACCTTGATATATGAATAGCGTATCAAACAGTGTCGTATCTTTGGACGAAGCCAAGTCTTGCCTGCTCGCAAGGGCATAAGCTTGAGCTGTGCCGAGCGGAAAGTGTTGATATTGACGCGTTGTATCGCTCATGTCTTGCATGTATCTCAGCATATCCAGTAAAGTACCATGGACGACCGAGCGAACAGCCACTGTATTCATAAGCGGGAACATAACGGAGGCAGCTTCCTCGGAGTCGCGACAGGAGAGTACCGATCCAAAGACGATGTCGAGCTGACCCATGAGTTGAGAGAGGACCAGAGCCCAACACGTCTGGCCGAGAGTCTGAAGAGTGATTTTCGATGTCTTACATAAGAGCTCAATGGCCTTGAGAGGAACTCGAGATCGGCGTTCCAGTCGCGTACTCAAGTCTGACTGCTCAGCTCTAGAGTCCTTTCGAGGAAGCATCGCTGGAGGTAAATTCGACAATGTGGTCCTCCAGAATTTCTTTGCATCCTCGGTCGTGGATTGGAAGACCTCTTCCAGCAAGGGCATGAAATCTGGTCGAGACGATACCTGCCCATGGTATGCTCTTTGAATATCCTTGTGTATTGCACGAAGCGATGTTCCATCATAAATTGCGTGGGATATGGCAATCACTAGATATTTGGAGGTCCCTGCGTCCACGAAGCGAACTTGCAGCAATTCTTGATCTTCAGCTGCAAGTTTGGCCGATTCAGCTTCGAAGTTCTTCATGAAGTCTGTGAAGCTTTGTCCCTGCTCCAAAGCAGTCATCTCCGAAGAGATACACCCATTTCGTCCTTTAGGACTGTGTACAACCTGAGCGAAACTCACAGCCGCTTTCGGGTCGTCCACCTCCACAAATGTTGTCCTCAGAATAGGCGACTGCTCGACCACACTTCTGACGGCATTTCTTAGCTTTTCCAAATTCACACCATCGCTCAGCTGGAACCCATCGACATTGAAATATCTCTTGTATCCTGAATTGATCATCTCGTTGACCATACTCTGCTGCAACGGCGTAGCCGGCAAGACGGCTTCAACATCACTTGGAAGTCTATCTTTGCTCTTGAGGTATGTCGTCAAATCTCGACTCATCTGCAACAGTGACTGTCCAGGAGGAGTCTTGGGGCCATTGTTCTTGGCAGAGGTATTCACCGCAATTTTGGCGATGGTCTGGCTTTTGACAATGACGCTGACGGGTATCTCGATACCTCGCTTTTTGAGACGAGACGCGAGTTTGATGACATCAATGCTGTCTAATCCGAGTTCGAAGATCGATGATGTTTCTTTGATAGTGTCTTCGGACACATTGGCTAATGCTGCAATCTCTGATCTGATGACCTTCGCTTCTTCCGTCCATGTGAAGGGCCCGTTCTGTGTTTCGTCGGTGCTGAGCTTAGTTGACGGCATCGATTGATCTCGAGATGGCGCATCGTTGTCACTCAGGCTTGAAATGATATTGTCCCCTGAGCTTTGGAGCATTTCGGTCAGTGCCTTCTCGAACTGCTGAAGGAGATCCTCCGCTTTTGACTGTGTGATAGCTGAGCCCTGAGCTACGATCGTTAGGGAGAGTTTGCTGCTATCAGAACTCAATGTAGCTTCAAAGGCCAATGGGTACTGTTTTACGTTAGCTTTTCTTTTGTACATCCACAGTAGAAATTCGAACTGACATCGGCAACCATCTCATCATCAACATCCTTCCACATGCCTTCAGCAAATCCCTCATCCTTATCCTCTGGTCTCTGAAACACAAATAGCGTATCGAAAAGACTCTGTCCTGGCTTAGCGGGACTCCATCTCTGAACATCCTTCAATGGCGTGTGCTGGAAATCCTGCATCTGCATGTTGAAGTCATGGCATTGAGCCACCAATTCGGATGACCGGGTGTTGGGTTGAATTGAAACGTGAAATGGCACAGTGTTGAAGAGTGGGCCGATGACTTTATCTGCACCTTCGAGATCAATGGCGCGACCTGATGTGACGATACCGATTGTGAGGTTTGATGAAGTGATGGTTTGAAGCACCGAGACCCAGGCTGCTTGGACGAAGGCTTGGGGAGTCACACCAAGCTGCTTGCGCAGGGACTCGAAACCAGTGAGGTTGTTCACTGTGCTAGTGGCGACAATATCGGTCATTGAGTCCAAATTATCAGGGAAGTGATTTGGAGCCCAATCGTCGAGATGTGCGGTCCAGAAATCTTCAGCTCCAAGGACTTTTGCAAGAGGTCCATACGGAAGTGAGGATGTGAACGGAGGTCCATATTCGATCGAGTCATGATCATGATATTCGTCCACGACACGACGCAACAGCATTGTCAGACTGTTGCCATCATAAAGGCCGTGGAACATTTGTAGCCTCATAATGCGTCCTTCCACGATGAGATTGTAAGGAACTCTCAACGCAGCTACTTTCTCTTCCCTGTTGTAGTCGATATGTTGAGCGAATGCAGAGCCATCTCTACGCAACACGACTTGAGCGAACCCATCATCAGTAGCCACGAATTTCATCCTCAAGACCTCAAGTCTTTCCACAACTCTCTTCCATGCTCCAATTAGCTTCTCCACATTTAAAACTTCGTCAAGCTCAAACACGAACTTATTGAAGTACAGCGCAGTATCGCTTTCCAAGAACCGGTAGATCATGCCCTCCTGCACCGGCGTACATGGCACAATCTTCTCAACCTCAGCACTCTCGATACCAAGATCTTCACAGATAGAAAGCACATGCCTCTGTTCGAAGGCAGCAATGCTTTGTGCTGCTGCAACATAGGCATTTTCTCTTCCTTGGTCAGCCTCACCACCCTCGAGGAGAGCTCGGACGAGTGCTTTCATTGAAGGGTTGTTCTTCACCACAGAAAGCTTGGCATTCTCCAGACCAGCGTTTTGTAAGGCTCGAGCGAACCCAATGATGGAGATGGAATCGATTCCCATCTCGAAGATAGTCGTACTACCCGTCAAGGATGTTACTTCAATATTCAGAGCTTTGCTGATGATTCTGAGCACGCGTTTCTCACTCTCGTTCCATGTAACTGAATCTTGATCAGCTTGACTCAATTTCTGTAGATCCTCCACTTGGAGCTCGTCGTACATAGCAGCGAGTTGCTTGGAATCAGCTTTGTTGTTTGCGTTCAAGGGTAGGGCTTTGATGGGGATGAAATGCGTTGGAACCATGTAACCAGGCAAACGAGACTTGCAAGCATCCCTCATTGGCGAGATTGAAGCACCTTCATTGCCAGAATTCGAATTTGCGACAAAGAAAGTCACCAGCTGCTCTTTCTGCTGAGTACTGTGTTTGAGTACTAGGGTGACAACTTCTTCAATGCCATCGACGCCTTTCTTGATCACTTCGTTAATCTCACTAAGTTCGAGACGTTGACCACGCAGCTTGACTTGATCATCTGCTCGGCCGAGGAATATGAAGCTTCCATCGTGGAGAATGCGGACGAGATCTCCAGTGCGGTAGACACGTTCGTTGAAGGATTGCAAGGTTGGGAAGCGTTCAGCTGTCAGGTCTGGGCGATTGAGATAACCCTTTCCAACCAGCTTTCCGGAGACACATAACTCGCCTATGCCACCTCGCAGTACTGGGAGCTCAGTGCCAGGCTTGAGAACGAAGGTACCAACATTGATGTACGCAGGACCAATATTGGATGGTTTTCCGTTCTTGGGAACGCGAGGGTACATCGTACAGCCGATGGTCGCTTCTGTGGGACCATAGCCGTTGTAAATGCAAGCATGCTCGCCCCAAACGTCGAGGATTTCTTGCTTGAGTTGCTCTCCACCTGTAATGAAAGCTCCTTTACACAAAGTAGGTACATCATCTGGATGAATCAGACGGGCAAGACTGGGTGTGAGATCGATGTGAGTGATTCCCAGCTGCTGTATTGCGCCCGTGATGTCCTCAAATATCAGATCTCGAGGAGCGGATGCGACGCATATGCCAACACTCCAACTCCAGAACTGTTCCATGACGCTGACGTCGAAGTGGAAGGAGGCAAACTGTAGATATTTAGAGCTCTCATCCCAGTTTCCAGCAAACAGGCATGAGAATGCAAACATGAATTGGACTGTGTTTTCGTGGGTGATCAAGCAACCCTTTGGAGTGCCAGTCGTGCCCGAGGTATACAGGCAGTATGAGACATCTTCAGGTGTGATGGCTCGTGAAAGTTTTGGCTGCTCAGAAGAGCACTCGGTGAAGTTGTTCGATGAGTCCAGATTGACGATCATCTCTTCATCCAACAAGTTCTTCAAATTCTGACCTGGCTTGCCACCTGTGACCACCATCTTGGCTCCTGAGTCTTCGACAATGAATTTCAAGCGATCTCCTGGAGCATTGGGATCGAGCGCAACATATGCACATCCGGCTTTCAGGATCCCGATGATGGTAAAGGAGGCCTCTGCACACTTATCGAAGCAGATTGCGATCATGTGTCCAGGTTCGACGCCAGACTTCAAGAGCATATTGGCAATCCTATTTGCTTCCTGATTGAGCTGGCTGTACGTCCATGACGTGCTTTTGAAATGATCTGGTTCAAGATTGGTAGCAAATTCGAGAGCTTTTCTATCAGGGAACTCGCGGGCGCCAAGCTCGACGAATTCATGAAGCAAGGTAACGGGACCAGGTAGCACGTTCTCCTCTGCGGTTGTGACAGATAGCAACGACTCTGATGCGCGAGGAGCCACATCGCATGCATTTTGAGGATTCTCGACTATGTCAAGAAGTAACGCATCGTACTGCTGCAGTAGTAATTCTGCTTGTTCAGCCGGGATGAGATCTTGTCTGAAGGTCAAACGAAGCGCCACTTCGCCATTGGCGGTAGGCTGAACTTCTAGAGAGACAGCGTAATCTACCGATGCTTCTTCTTTCATAACCTTCCATGGCATTTCGATTTCCTCGCTGTCCTCTGACGTCTTCTGGTATGCGAACAGGGTATCGAAGATCTTTCCTTCGGGATATCCAGCCCATTTTTGAATTGAAGTGAGCGGTGTGAATTGATGCTTATGGAGCAGTGCATTCGAGTCCATGGTTCGTGATAGCAGCTCGGCATTTGTTCCAATGATTTCGCATCTTACTGGAAGCGTGACAATGCTGGGGAACGCGGTCTGGCCAGCATTCTCATGAATAGATCGTCCTGAGAGGGTCATTCCGAAGGTCGTGGAGGTCTCGCCGGTGTAGAAAGCCAGAAGTCTAGCCCATGTGGCCTGTGTGGCTGCTTGAACAGTGGCTCCATTGCTGCGACATAGTTCCTCGAGCTTAGAAGAAGACGATTGCACCGTGATCTCCCTCACTGCACTGCTTGTGTCTGACACACGAAGTGGAGTGAGGTCAGGAAAGCGGTTCACGATGATCTTGTTCTCCTCTTTCTCCCAGAATGATTTCTTTTCATCAAGATTTTGCTGGGAATCCTGTAGTATTGCACCTAGGAGTGGTGCCACAGAAGGGCGAAGATTTGCAGATTGGGTTGCGTAAATGCTTGCGACGTCTGACAGAAGCATTTGGATTGACTGTGCATCGTAGAGAGCGTGATGTGCTGTAAATCGGAGAATGCTGGCACCATCTTCTTTATAGAGACACAGACCCCATGGATACTTGAAGATGTCTTCTGCATTCGAAGCTTGAGGGGCGTTGGCGCTCTCATACCAAGGCAGATGGTAGTCCGCTTTGGTCTGGACAACCATTACGAAGGCGTGCTTGGGATCCTCTGTCGATACAAAGGCAGTGCGGAGCATCTCATTACTCTTGCACGCAGTACGCCAGGAATTCTGGAGCTGTATCGCGGACACATCCTTCGGTAGCTGGAACCAGATACTATTCACATAATCGAGGCCGTCCGAATGCATTGTCTGCGCGAGCATGCCTTTCTGGACAGATGTACAAGGAAGTACTGCCTCAACCTTGTCTGGCGCAAAGCCAACCTTCGAGCAGACAGCTTCTCGATACTGTTTATCCAAGGCGTCAAAGTCATATTCTGCCGCCTGGGTAATATCGCCTTTCGCTTCAACCAAGAAAGCATTGAGCTGAGCAATGGTTGGGTTCTCCAGGATATCGCTGGCCAGAACCTTGTGGCCCTGTTTCCGGAGACGACTTGCTACCTGCACGGTGCTGATACTGTCTAGGCCAAGTCTGAAGATGCTCATGTCTCTCCCAATGTTGTCAGGAGGTACGTCGGTGAAATTTGAAATGACATCTCGTAGTTTTTCCTCCTCCTCCGACAAATATTTTGACGAGGTTCCCGCCTTCGAATCGTCCGAACTCGAATGTTCTCGGTTGTCCATCTTCGCGACAATCTTTTCCTTAGCAGCTGGAGATAGAATCTGACGACGGGGATTTTCTAAAGCAGCTCGAAGCTTTTCATCGAAAGCCTCTAGAAGAGCATGAGCATCTTCTTCCGAGATTACGGAAGTGTATGAATGCAAAATAATTTCAAGGGTATCATCGCTATGCTTGGGTACGACTTCACAAACGAGGGGAAAGTCCATAGCACCACCGTCTTCTGTAATGGACCAAATTGACGAATCGAGATCTCGTGATGGCTGTTGTAGAATGAAAAGGGTATCGAAGAGTCGCGAGCCATCTGGGCTGAACTTAGACTGGATGCGGCGTAGTGGTGTCAATTGAAATGGAAGAGAGTCGGCATTCTGGGCTTGCATTTTACGGAAGGCCTCGAGGTAGGAGAGCTTGTGGATTTCTTGCAATCGAGAAGGGATTGTGTTGAAGCAGGGTGCGACCAGACGCTCAACACCGTCAATTGGAACGGTACGGCCGCTGACGATGTTGCCGAAACATATATCAGTCTCCTGCAGTCGCTCTGCTAGAAGTGCTGCCCATGCCGTGTGGCATGCTGCCAGGAGGGAAGTGCTGTGTTTCCGGGTGCTATCCTCGAACCAAGTAAGAGAAGACTTTCCGTTGATTGACTGGATCCGAGTATGACTTTCACTTTTCGAAGGCTTTGGGGGGCTATCAATGGCTTCCAATTTTGGAAAACTACAGCCTCGCAACTTGGAAGCCCAGAATTGGTCGGCCCCATCCATGTCCAGAGCTGCCATGTAACTCAAGAACGGAGCAAATGATACGGCAGCAGGGAGATCTTCACTGTGGTACATATTCTCAACCTCGTCATAGAGCACTGCAAGAGCGACTCCATCATAAAGAGCGTGATGCATCGAGATGACAAGCTGGACGCTCTTCGGTGATTCGATGAGCTTCAGAGAGTACGGTGGCTCAAATTCCTTCTGCGATATCCCCTCCTCACTGGAAGTCATTGAGGTAAACCTCAGATCGTGGCCCTCAAGTACAACCTGAATGAACGGGTATCGCTGTATGTCGGTGCTGACGAAACATGTTCGTAAGATCTCATGTCGCCGTACCATTTCCTGCCAGCAATATTCTAATTTACCAACATCGCCACGAACGTTCAAGGTAACATGATTGTCGTACAGCTTTTCAGACGACGCTTCTGCTGCTGACAGCATAGCTTCTTGAAGGGGTGTACATGGAAGAATACTCTGCAAACTCTTGCCAGCGCGCTTGATGCTGGCCATTGTCGACTCAACGAAGGAATCGTCAAACTCGAAGTCCACATTGCCCGGCACAGGGGCTTCACCCATTTTGGTCTCCTTGTCTTGACAGTCCAGATTTTCTGCTAGCCTGACAACAGATGGAAATTTCAAAATGTCCGATATGTTCACCTGATAATGTGTTTCTTTGGCGAGAGCTTTCGACAGCTGAATCGCGGATATCGAGTCGATACCAAGATTGAAGAAAGAGGTATCAGGGCCGACTTCCACAAGTGGCATACGAGCTACTTCAGAGACACATTGTGCGATGGCTCTCTCAGCATTTGTCCAGTTATGATTTGAAGTTGACCTGGTGGCCTGAGAAGTTTGATCAAGATAGTTGATATCGAGACTCCAGAACTTTTTGATCAGAAGTCGCTTGTCGATTTTGCCTTGCGCAGTAGAAGGCATGAACGAAATGGGAACAAGCGCGGAGGGAATCATATAAGCTGGAAGTGCAGCGTCCAGATTCTTGTACAACTGTGCGATATTTTCGCGGTCAGGCTTCAGACATGTCACATCTTCAGAAGGTTCTGTCCCTGAGGTCCAGAAGCAGACCAAACGTTGCGAATTATCCTTCTCGTTGCTGATGACCATCGTGACGCAGTCTGCAACTTCTCTCGATTTGAGCATGATGTTGTTGATTTCTCCGAGCTCGACTCTTTGTCCTCGAATCTTGACTTGGTCATCTTTTCGTCCAGTGAAGACTAGTGACCCATCTGGCATCAAGCGCCCGTAATCGCCACTGCGATATAGCCGTCCATATTCTGGATGCTCAATGATCTTGCCAACCTCTTGACTGCGATCCATGTACCCACGAAACACTTGTGAGCCTCCAAAACAGAACTCTCCAACGCCACCCCTAGGAACAGGAGTGAAGTTGTATCCAGGAGCTAGGACGAAGGCGGAAGTATTCTTGAATGGTGGACCGATGTTGTTGATCGCGTCTGATTTCGTTACCCGTGGTTTGATGGTACAAATATTTGTTGTCTCGCTTGGGCCATAGCCCTGCCATAAACCCCGATCTGCCCAAGTATTAAATACCTTGGAGGTCACTCCTTCTCCAGCAGTGACTAGGAACTCCACTTTGGGCACATTCCGGGGATCTATCAGAGCAGCGACAGTAGGAGTCAAGCTCAAGTGCGTCACCTTGAATAATCTTATAGCATTCTCGATATCCCGGAACAGGACATCCTTGACTGCCGAGCAGATTGTTCCACCAACTCTCCATGCAAAAAAAATTTCGAAGACCGATACATCGAAAGCTTGAGAGCAAGATTGTAGGAATCTTGAATCCTTTGTCGTTGGGTAAAGTTCTTCGAGGACGTCCAGATTGCTAAGAAGGTTTCCTTGGGTGACGAGAACTCCTTTTGGTGTTCCGGTACTTCCTGAGGTGAAAACACAATACGAGATCATCTCCGGAGAAGACCTCGGTGGTATGTTCTGCACAGAATAGGAAGAGAGGCTGACTTCATCGATGTAGAACACTTTAAT
The DNA here is from genome assembly GCA_026120085.1 of Cadophora luteo-olivacea. NCBI lineage: Eukaryota > Fungi > Ascomycota > Leotiomycetes > Helotiales > Ploettnerulaceae > Cadophora > Cadophora luteo-olivacea. The sequence goes on from JALRMC010000002.1 coordinate 296,822, forward strand.
GGATTTGAAAAGCTTGAGAAGAGATCTGGATGATGAATTTGCCATGACAACCCTGATCTTCGCTTCTCGCAGAATATGTTCCAGTCGATCATGCGGGACATCAGGAGTAAGAGGAAGGTAGCCGGCACCAAGTTTTGCCGTTGCAAGGATGGATGCATACAGATTGATAGATTTCTCCATACATATACAGACAAGCTCGTCTGGGAGAACGTCGTGCTCCTCAAGAAGATAATTTCCTATCTGATTCGAGTAGGAGTTGAGCTCGGAGTATGAAATACTGTCAACAATAATTTCTTCATCCTCGATAGACGTCGCAAATTCGATAGCGGGTCTGTGTGGATCCGCGATTGCCATACTCTCAACTGAGCTCGAGAGTGTCCCGCCATTCAACACTGTACTGGGTCGCTCATTCTCAATCGACAGGACATTCTTGTCAAGGCAATTGAAAGCTGACTCTAGCGACCTGTTCGAATCCTGAATGATAACTCGTACAAGTTGCTCGACTTGTGCAAGCAGTATTCGTATCTGCGAGACTGGAAACAACGACTGCTGGTAATTCGCTTTGAGCTCAATGTTTCCCAGGCTTGGGATGACTTCCAAAGTCAAATTGAACTCGAGGTTGTCCACCGTACCAACGAGGATGACATGCTCTCGTTTGTGGTCGTAACTGTGCAAAGTCTGCTGCCAGATGAGCAAAGTATCAAACAGCAACTGCCGAGGGTTGATCCCGCTTGTCGCTTTGATATCACGGAGGGGAACAGTGCTGTGTTCCAGGTGCTTTCGATTCGTCGAATTCAGCTCTTGTACCAAGCTTTGAAGGGTATTACAGATTGAGAGATCGACACGAATTGGGAGTGTTGCAAGACATGGTCCGACGATATCTTCAATCCCCTCGATCGGTAGCGTTCGACCTGAAAAGACGGTGCCAAAGCAGATATCAGAAGCGCCGACATATGAGCTAAGCACAAGAGCATAAGCTGCTTGGAATAGTGATTGTGGGCTAGCCGACAGATGACGGGAAGCTGCCTCGACGTCGGCAGTCGAGAGAGACGTCTGAACCAACTCAATTGCCAGAGCTGGAGGTGGAGATTCTCCGGGGTGGAAACCGGGAACCTGAGCCACATCCAGAAGTGCAAGGTGGTCCCTCCAATAGTCTTTTGAAGATCGTTCATCGGACGAGATTGTACCGTTCTGGTAGCTCTCGACAATCTTGGTAAATGGTGAACGGCTAGGGAGAGGGGCGCCCAACAACAACGCATTGAGGTCATCAAGCAATAGTTCGAGGGACCACGCATCGTAAAGAGCATGATGAATGTGAATGAGAAGCTTTGTTGTGGGCTCGGTCTGCAGAATCTGAAATCGAATAGGACGATGCAAGGATGTGTCCTTGGACTCATCGAAGTCATACTTAAACTGCTCTACAATTTCAATCTGTGACTCGTCCAACCCTCTCCAGATGACTTGGACATAACCGTTGTGGTCGTGTGGTTCCGCAAAGCCAGTTTTCAAGATGGGATTAGCATCCGCCAGGTCATACAAGGCTGAAATCAGGTCGTCCGCATCTGTGATGCTAGGTACTTCTAATTTAATCCAATTTCGATATGCTTCTTGATTCATGGCCGTTTCTGATAGCATTGCAGATTGAAGCGGTGTACAATGTGTTGTTGATTCAACATCCTTCGCATGTCCATTCAACACAGCCTCGATCGTCTGTCGAGGTGGCTTTCTCTGATGCTCCGTTACGGGCACAGCAGATTTGGGAGCTGCGGAATTGTTACAGAGTTCGACGAGAGACTTGAAGGTTTCAACCTGCAGCACTGCAACTGTCGTGACATTGAAGCCTGAGCCTCGCAATTTTGATGCTACTCGGATGGCAACAAGAGAGTCTAGGCCCGCAGCGGCAAGTCGCGTGGTGGTGGAGAAGCTGCCGAGGACTTCCTGGAGAACATCTCTCACTTTGTGCTCCGTCTCAGTTGCCAGATTCTGGACATTTTCGCCACCTCGGTCGGCTTGATAGTCGGATTCTAGCTTTCTCTTGTCCACTTTGCCAGACGGCAGATAGGGAAATTTCTGTAGCAGAACAATCTCACTCGGAACCATGAACTTTGGCAGCCACTGGGAACACGTCTCCATCACATGCTCAGACTTGATTGACTGATCATCCGTCAGTGCGAACATTACGAGTACACCGTTCAGGACAACGGCCACAACAGTCTTCAGACCAGGGACCTTGTAGGCCACCTCCTCAATCTCGCCGAGTTCGACTCTTTGACCACGAAGCTTCACTTGACCGGCGCTCATGCGTCCAAGAATTTCGATTGTCCCATTCTCAAGCTGCCGCGCTTTATCACCTGTCCGATAGTAAACTTTGCCATCGAACTGTACGAATGCAGCCTTATTCTGCTCTTCTCGATTTAGATACCCCTGAGCAAGCTGTGGACCACCTAAAACGAGCTCGCCGAGATCTCCAACGGGCAAGAACTTGAGATCCGCCGCATCATCCAGAGAAGTGCTTGCAGCAGCAATGAATGTTGAAACAGTGTCGAAAGGGATTCCAATATTTCCTGGCTTTGCATCTGCCTCCATTTTTGGGTACACTGTGCAATGGATGGCTGCCTCTGTCGGGCCATACATTCCGTAAAGCATGTTTGATTGGGTTTCAGAACCTCCGAACTCTTTGACGATTGGGGATGTTAGCATCTCTCCAATAGTGAGGAGAAGCTTCAGTCCAGGAGCGTTTGCTCGCTTCTGAAGGAGGGATCCAACGACAGTCGGCGTGAGCTCCGCCGCATCGACTTCCAATTCTGTTATCATTCCTGGAAGGTCATTGAGAAGCTGGCTTCGGTCGCAACCCACCAGAGTCGAGCCTCGAATGAGCGGAAAGAAGATTTCGAACACCGAAACATCGAACGATGGTGCAGCAAACTGGAGAAATCTGCTGAATTGCGGAATGTGTCTTTCGTGTGCGAGTAGGGACTGTGAGACGGCCATATGGCTGACAGACACACCTTTGGGAGTTCCACTCGATCCCGACGTGTACATCACATAGGATATTTCGTCTGGCGTAACATCACGTGTGACAAGTCTCTCCGCCGTCTTTTCCTGGATAACTTCAGGAAATCCATCCACGAGAATAACTGTTGGCCCATTATCCCAAGTGACGATTTCCTCGAGCTCGGGGGTTGTGATGATGACTTTCGCAGAGACATCGCCAACGACGAACTTGATTCGATCTTTGGGCGCGTCGAGGTTGATTGGGCAGAATGCGCCTCCGGACTGTAGAACAGCCAGCTGCGAAATGTACAATCCTGGTGATTGGGGAAGGAGGAGCGGAACGATGTGTTGATAACGCGGCTCGCTTGTCTGAGACTTTCTCAGAGACTCGTCGATTCGTGATCTCAGTGATGCTACGCATGATTGAATATTATGATAACTATATCGCTTTCTGGTTCCGTTGCTAGTAAAGTCGATCGCAGTTTTCTGGCTGTGCTTCTCCCATTGGATCAGCTCATGCAGCAGCCGGGGCCCTTCCAAAATTGAAGGAGGGTCATTCAGGATGGAAAGTCGTTCGGTCATGGCTGCCCCGGATTTCGAATTTTCATGATGGAACGAATATATTATTCAGGAGAACCAGTCCAGCTTTCGAAGAGAGGAAGTATATCAAATAGATGGTTCTCTCCAGCAGGTTGGCGCTGGCAATATCAAGGTGATCCTTCGAAGTCGTTTCACGTGCTCATCTGAGAGGTGTGGTAGTGAAGTCTCCACCCGCTTGGAAATAGCTGCGATTTAAGTGGCGAGCCTTCGTGCCCATCGGTCAGTCACGTCCACCTCTGTTGATTTGTTTTGCGGCCAACAAGACTGTGCTGTCCAGCCGAGGGAATTTGTATTTCGCGCCTGTATTTGCTTCTTGTGTTTTTGAATAGCTGGGAATGGATATCGTACCGTACGGACTCGGCGTCGGAGACGTGACTCGATAGCTTGGATAGCCAGCCCATCGGCCCACCAGCGTCTTCGTGACGTATTGGCATCCTTGTGCGAATCCGTGGGGGCGGCAGAAGATTCAAAGAGGCGCCATTCGAATTGAGCAGATTATTGTGACTATTTACTGTTGGCTTGTGGCAGTGACAAACCATGGTAAGACCGTCTGTGAGTGACAACTGGACAATGAATCAACAATCATATCGACTCATTAGACGAGACCCTTCTACAATGTTCCCTTGACGACCAGCACAACAATATGCCGAAGCGAGTCTCATCTACTGAGACGCAGAGTGGAAGACTAGTGAGTTGACAGTATCGAGTGAAGCTCTTGAAGTTCAGCATGATGGCAATACCCACAGAGACAGCTGTGGCATTCTAGATAACATGGTGCATTTGTTTGAGCGAAATCACGATTATGTCAGCTCACTCCTTTCATTTCTCCCCGCTGGTCGCGGTCGCTCTCCCAACCCAATCTCAAGGCTCTTCTTCTTCTTCTTCTTCTCCTCCTCCAAGTCCTTCCTCGCTTTCCATGACTAACAACGACATGTTCGATGCAGGCTTCAACACCGCTCGTTCATGCATCCACCCAGCCACATACGCACACTGTGTCGTATTCGAAAGCAGATCCATTTCAGGCAGGGAAGATTCTTTCGCGCCCTAGCCGTAATCTTATCAGATCCCGAGCTTGCCCAGACCCTGGTGCAACCCAGTGACGCTGGCTCGCTGGGCTCGCTGCTTGGCCTTCAAATCCGATGTCGGGACAAGGCCTTCGGAGATCCAAGACGGAGAATAGCCAGGGATCAAGGAGGGCGTTTCTCGAATGAGCGGGGTAAAGACGATCTGATAACTGTAAAGTTACCTCACCCTGCCGTTGAGCCGCCTGGCTTCATCTACCGACGACCAGTGCTATGCATCCATAGATATTTCGATTACTGGCGATTACTTGGACCAAAGTCACCAGAAATTCTTCGCACTTGGCGAACTTTGGCCTACAGAATGCCGATTTGTTTGCTCACCGAACTGCGAATAATTCTCAATTCAAATGATGTTACAATCTTCCTAGTGGGGAGTGATTCCGCCGTATACACCCCGCTCCCGTTCCGTTTTGTTTGCTATTTCATTTTGTAATTGATTCCTGGGAAGTTTTCCTTTAGCATGCGGGATTTATGGAATCCGAGATCCGCCCCTTTCAGGTTGTCACTGTCAGCCAAAGATTGGGTGGACGGCCAGTGTCATTTGGACGAAATCCCGTAGTATGAATCAGAACCTGGGGTCTTGACCGCGATCTGCGCCAACCTCAAAACTAGACTGCGACCATACTGCCCCCTTGGCGCTAGTGAAATGCCGGGACGCACACCATCGTATGCTTAAAAAGGATTGTGGGTGCGATGCTCAATGCCGAATCAAACTAAGGGCCCGAAAAGATGGCGCTATGCACAGTGACGGTGTACTGCCGGTTGATCAGCATGGCTTTCCGCTGGCTGGGAGTGTCTCTAGAAATCGAGGACCTCGGAAAGGAAGCTCCTGGGCAAGACTGTGGCTATACTACACTTGGTAGCAGGCCACTTCTTATCAGATCGAAATGTGGACAGACCCGGGAGTATGTTTTCGTGATGTTGCGGAAAGATCTATCTTGGACATGAACTGGAAGCTCAAATGACTCTCTTCGCAAGTGAAGAAGATGGCAGATCAAGCAGATGGCGGATGATGCTGAAGCCTCGCCGTCTTCTGCCCAAAGATGGAACCATCAAGAAATCAAGGTCTTCATATTTCTCACTTTTCAGACCCTTGCAAGATTTGCAGTCACGATTCATTCTCGTCTGTGGGGTCGTCCTCGCAATCGCTGCGGGCGCTCCTTTACCTATCATAGGCGTCATATTCGCGAAAATCATTGATGCATTTCCCCCTTCCGAGGAAGAGGTGCAGCAGAGAATAAACCAATTACTCGGAGTTGGTTGGTAGATCCTTTGGACCTCTTTGAAAATCGTCTAACTATTCTAGCATGTGCGTACTTCGCTGTAACGTGGGGATGGGCCTTCTGTTGGGGAATCGTTGGTGCCAGAATCTCTAGAGGGTTGAGAACCCAGATGGTAAACAGAGCACTAGGTCTCGATCAGACATTCTACGAAACCCAATGCCCAGATGTAAGTCACACTGGGGAGGAGAAATTGGATGAAAGCTGAAGTGCAGACAGATCACAAGTCGGTTGACAGTAGATGCGCAGACAGTCCAAGCTGGAACTGCCGAGAAAGTCGGAATATTCCTCCAGTCGGTCAGCTACTTTCTCGTGGCATTCATTGTAGGCTTCAGCCTCAATGCTCGTCTCACTGGTATACTGTTTGCCGCTGTCATCCCTTCGATGACTCTGGTCATCATTACGGGTACATCTGTTCTCGGTGCCTTTTCGAAGCAGGTATCAGAACGCACAACATCGGCTGCGTCAATCGCTGAAGGCGCAATAAAGGCTGTTCAGGTCGTGCAAGCATTTGATGCGTTCGAATGTTTGACTAATGATCATCAACGCCATCTCAAAGAGGCAATGCGAGCTGGAATGAAGAAGGCGGTCGCTGGAGCTGTTCTCTTGGGGAGTGTGTTTTTCATTGCGTAAGTCTGCGTTCCAAAATTGTCCTGGGTCGAGCTGAAGACATACAAAGTTATGCTGCAAACGCATTGGCATTCTGGCAAGGTGCTCGTATCATTAGGGACAGTGACGGCAATGGAAGCGCTGGCACGGTTTACGCGATTGTCTTCCTCATTCTCGATGCTTCGTTTGTCATCGGTCAGGCCGGCCCATTCATTCAGTCTTTCTCTCAAGCTGCTTCAGCTGGAAGCCGAATATTCAGCTTGATCGACTACCCCGATATTCCCATCGATGTCTATTCCAAAGATGGTGTTCAAGCCGATGACGAGACTTTCGGACCAGATAAAGAGATTGTGTTCACTGACACCAGTTTCGCATATCCTGCTCGATCCATGGAGACTGTCCTGGATTCAGTTAGCTTCAACATCAAAATGGGATCAACTGTCGGAATTGTGGGCGCTAGTGGTAGTGGGAAGAGCACCATCGCCGCCCTGCTTCTGAGACTCTACGACCCATCACAGGGAAATATCACCATAGATGGGCGTTCCTTACCAGAATACAACCTCGCAAGCCTTCGAAACCAGATCGCTCTCGTTGACCAAGACCCAGCCGTGTTCTCGGGCACTATCTATACAAATATCCGAGATGGTTACAGAGGACCAGAGCTTCCTGACGACGAGATGAGAGGGGAGTGTATCAAAGCTTGTAAAGCCGCAGATGCGTGGTCTTTTATTAATTCACTACCTGGGGGCATTGATACGTGGCTGGGAGAGCCTGATGGAACCAAGCTTTCAGGTGGGCAGAAGCAACGCCTTTGCTTGGCCAGAGCTCTCGTCGGAGATCCAGCCCTTTTGGTGCTTGATGAAGCGACAAGTGCTTTGGATACGATAAGTGAGGCGGCAATCCTCACTTCACTTGGAACGTCCCGATCTATGGGAAATCGAACAACAGTCATGATTGCACATAGACTTGCATCTGTTAAATCAGCCGATAATATCATTGTCATGGGGAAAGGCCGGATTCTCGAGCAAGGGAACCATGAGACATTAATGTCCGATGATGATGGAGTTTACCGACAACTGATCGAGGCGCAAAAATTGACCTCTGATGATACGTCGAATCGTTCAGTTTCCACAAAACATAGTCTGCCATCCAATGATGATATCGAGCCCGAGGACCAGTATGAATTTCAGGTAAGTCACACTTGGTTGACTGAATGTCGTCAACTACTCTGGGCACCTTGATAACACTGTACTGACCCTTTAGTAGCCCTCTGATACCCCAGATATTTCTATTCCCGAAAATGAGCAGTCCAGTACGTTCGACATTCTCAAGCGTTGCCTGGCACTGAGTCGAGCAAGGGTTGTCTTTACAATACTCGCGCTGATAGGATCTTTGACCACTGGCGCTTTGATACTTGGAGAATCCATAATATTTGGCCATCTTGTCAACCTTCTTAATGGCCAGGTTCCTTCCGCTCAAGTCGACTTTTACTGTCTCATGTTTTTCGTGGTAGCTCTGGCTGCTTTATTAGGCTACATCACATCTGGTTCATGCTTTGGAATTGTCTCGGAACACTTGATCTTCCGCACTCGAGACCTTTCCTTACGTACCATACTCCGCCAGGATATGGAATGGTTTCTTCAACCAGGGAGATCCACTTCGGCTCTTACTTCAGTCATCAGTATGGATTCCGGCCACCTGAGCGGCCTCTCGGGTGTCATCATAGGCACCATAGTCTCTGCATTGGTATCTGTGGTTGGAGGGGCAATTCTAGCACACGTCGTCGCGTGGAAGATTGCGATCGTTCTTTTCGCTACTTCTCCGGTCGTCATACTCGCCGGATTCGCTAGGATTCGGGTCCTCGCTAGAGTCGAGGAGAAAAATCAACATGCTTACACAGAAGCGGCATCACTCGCATCGGAAGCCTGCTCGAACATTCGAACAATAGCTGCCCTTGGGACTGAAAGACTTACTTCAGAGAGGTTCCACGTCGCTGTCGATAAGTATCAAAAACAGACATTTCGAGGCACAGCTCTCGGCAATCTGATCCTCGCTTTTGCACTCGCCGTCACGTGAGAGCTCGCACCCCCAACAGCAAATATACTTCTGACAAACTACAGATATTTCGTGTACGCGCTGGCCTATTGGTGGGGAGCGCGACAAGTGCGCTCTGGCCAGTATTCGAGTCTCCAATTCTTCATCGTTCTTCCCGCCATCCTCTTCTCAGCCCAAGCAGCTGGCCAGATTTTCAGTCTCGCGCCAGACATCGGTCGAGCGAAAGGTGCAGCATCCAGAGTCTTCGCACTTCACGATCAGAAGCCTAGCATAGACAGCCCGTCCAACGATACGGTGGTGCCTATGGCCTCAGTGGCTACTCCACAAGGCAAATCAACAGCACAGAAAGGAAGCATAACCTTCGACAACGTCTCTCTGACATACAAATCCCGGCCCAATGCTCCTGTCTTCACGAATCTGAACCTCACAATCCCAGCTGGCGAAACCGTTGCTCTTGTGGGACGTTCAGGTGCCGGAAAGACATCGGCCATATCTCTTATCGAGAGGTTCTACGATCCAACAGCTGGGTCCGTCCTTCTTGATGGTGTAGACATAAGATCTGTGCCAGTGTCTGAGCATCGTGCGAGGATATCCCTAGTGGCACAAGACCCAGATCTATTTTCTGGTAGTGTGGCTTTCAATGTTGGCCTGGGTGCTCGCCCTGGACATCTCGCTACTCGCGAAGAGGTCATCGAAGCTTGCAAAGCTGTAGGCATTCATGACTTCGTCAACAGTCTGCCTGATGGGTATGAAACGTAGGTAGTCCTTCTGAATAGATTGTCAAAGTGGAGTATTGACGCAAATACAGACAATGTGGAAACAATGGTTCTCAATTATCGGGCGGGCAGAAACAGCGCGTTGCAATAGCACGAGCCTACATCCGCAATCCTGAGATTCTGCTTCTCGACGAAGCAACATCTGCTCTGGGTAGGCTTTGGTCATATCAATCCTTCATCTACCTTCTCTAAAATCGTCCTTGCTAACAGTTGTCTCCCTCCCAGATTCCCACTCCGAAGCGCAGATCCAAGAAGCTATCTCGGCTGCTTCTCGCAAACGAACTACGATCATGATTGCACATCGACTTACGAGCGTCCAAAATGCAGATCGGATACTAGTCTTTGACCATGGAAAGATAGTCGAGGAGGGCAGGCACGAAGACTTGATGAGAGGAGGTGGAATATATGAACAAATGATCATAGCACAAAGTCTAGGCTAGGGTTTACGATGTTGCCGTTGATTTTATTCCACTTGCATATTGGTTGTATTTCCGAGCATAGCGTGGCAAAATAGTCAGGAGTGAAGGATAGAAAAGCCCGTGGCGTGGAAATTATTAACGTTGAACACCATGTATCAGAACTACGAGATTCAGTTCAGTCCCGCTTTGACAAATTGTCTGTTCTGATTTTGATTCCGATCGCCCCCATAATAGGTATAGCATTCCATACAGTTGCGGGACATGACAACAGGCCTGGTATTCTTTCCATTGTGGGCACATTGGCCTAGATTTCAACAGAAAATGTTGGAACGATGCGAAAGTGTTTCTCTTCGTGGCAGCCCTCCCACATCCACCAATCTTGAGGGAACGGCAAAACTCCAGCCAGCCTCTCCCGCTTCTTCCATGTCCCACCAAAATTTCCCGACTTCTGCTTCGATGCTCGGCATTTTGATCAACACTTTCCTCCCGTCTGCCACGCCGTTACCGTCTCGGCATCGTCAGTGGAAAGTTTATCAGATTCTGCCGACCCGCTGAACCAGTCTAGATGCACATCTGATCACGAAGTTTGTACCACCTTCCCCTTTAACAGCTCGGCGTCGTCAACAAAGCGATTATCTCTCCATCTGATTAGACAAGGTTGCAGCATCTCAAACTTTGATAAAGCGACCCCAGCAGGCATCACGACCCGACATCGGACCCTTCCCCTCTTCTGAACGGATCAGATAAATGCGCTTGGCAGTAGTGAGTTTCGATCCACCCAGTTGCCGAGGATGGATCGCGTGGGACCTTTTTCTCAAATCACAACACCACAGTGACGACCCGGCAAGGGTCTGCAGCATCAAATCTCGGCGTCATCGTATTTTTCTCTCTTCCATGCAGGACATTGTGATCCACCCCACCAAAACGAAATGCATGTGGTAGGCCTCCACGAATCATCGATGGAGTTGCGCAGCGACGGCGTGGATAGGGAAAACGTAACCCTGGGCCAATTATTATGAAGTCTCTTGCGTCACCTCAATCGAGACACATGAGGTTTGCACCAGTACGCTTAGGGCGGAGATCAGAATGAAGGGTCTGAATCGAACACTGCAGTAGTCGGCCACGCGAACAGCTGGTTTCTGCAGGTCCATCTAATCGCTACTGACACGCCTCCGGGGGCAGGGAGGACGGTAAGGGTTACGAAGTCGAGAGCTTGACGGTCTGGTTCGTAGACGGCATTTTCGCCGATGTACCAAGGACGTATCTCGCTTGGGCTTATATCACCACTTCAGATCTTGATCATTGTCAGTACTTCGTAATTTCTTCTTGAAGAGATACTTCCACGAGGCAAGCATTTCAAATACCACCCTGCGGCACTTTCATATCTCGATCTATCCGGGACAGACAGCAATCGAAAGAAGCTCAGACGCCGGTCCGCCGAAGCTCACGGCATATCTCTCTACCAATACTCAAAGGGTAGAGACATCTTCCAAAATACACCAAGCATCTCCCACGCAACATTCTGCATCACCATTCTACGTCTGACAATTCCTACTTTCGGCAAGTTTGTCTCCGTCGATATCTCAAAAAACGAAAGATCTCATCGGGCGAGTCTCGGTTAGCTCTAGCTTGTGATCGATCCTCCTCCTACACGTTGGCGAATGAGCGGCCACTGAAAGAGTACTTGTCATCAACCCCCAAATCGGCAAACTCAAAGCTACACAGTACCAATAAGACGTGATTGATTTCACATCTTACCCCCCGTGGGTCTCAAGCGATCATATACATTTGATCTTGGCCATTTGTTTATGACCAGGTTTACTGGAATCTGAGAACTCTTGTAACCTTTCTTTTGAAAGAGAGGATTGATTATAAAAGTACTCAACATTCATATTTACACTTGCAAGCATATATTCGTCTCTGGATATCAATATCTTCTGGATTCACGCTTTTGCCTCAATTTCTGTACTCCTACATTTTAGTCACGTTACTTTCTTCCTTGGGCCACACAACTCCTTAGGATGACGCCGTCAGCAATCACCTCGCCTCTCGAAGGCGCCGAGAACTCACATACCAATGGAACCTCGTCTCTAAATGGACGACTGAATGGAATCCATCTCAACAACCACACAAATGGCCACACAGCCTCCATGTCACCCGCCTCCTCGGACGAAGTCCTTGACCTTCTTTGCGTCGGCTTCGGTCCAGCTTCCCTAGCTATAGCCATCGCTCTCCACGATGCCAACATCACCTCCTCACCCAACGCTCTCTTCCTCGAGAAACAGCACCAGTTCGCCTGGCACGCAGGGATGCAACTCCCCGGCGCCAAAATGCAAATATCGTTCCTCAAAGACCTAGCTACGCCACGAGACCCCAGATCAAAGTTCACGTTTCTGAATTACCTGTTCGATCAAGGACGTTTGAACCAGTTCATCAACCTGGGGACGTTCTTGCCGTCTAGACTCGAGTATGAGGATTATCTCCGGTGGTGTGCTAGGCATTTTGAGCGGGAGGGGAAGGTTGCGTATGGGATGGCTGTGGAGAGCGTTAATGTCGCGGAGAAGAATGGGCGGGGGAAGGTTGTTAGTTGGGATGTGACGGCTCGGTCAGAGGATGGGAGTGTGGTGACGAGGAGAGCTCGACATGTTGTCATTGCTGTTGGTGGACAGCCGGTTATCCCGCAGAATATGAGAGGACTCAAGCATGTAGCTCACTCTTCTCAGTTTGCCAACATGATTGGGAGGATACAGGAGAGGGAAGATGGGAGGAAGCTGCGATTCGCTGTTATTGGGAGTGGACAGAGTGCTGCTGAGATCTTTAATGATCTGTGGTCGAGGTTTCCTGAGGCGAGCGTGAAGCTCATTATCAAAGGCGCCAGTCTGAGACCAAGTGATGATAGTCCTTTGTAAGTCCCTTCTCCTTCTGACCACTTGTGTGAGTCTACTTGTACATCTTGGTACTGACAGTTCCAGCGTAAATGAGATCTTCGACCCGGAGAGAGTCGATGGTATCTACGCCCAGCCGTCAACCGAACGAGCAGCAGCCCTCGCCCTCGACAGGGGTACCAACTACGGCGTCGTACGACTCTCACTCTTAGAACACATTTATGAGCGACTGTACATGCAGCGACTCACCACTGCTTCTGAATCGCAATGGCGGGCTCGCATCGTCCCGAACCGGACGGTCATCTCCGCATCGCAGTCAGCCGACTCGGGTGTCCTGCTAAAACTAGCTGATACCATTGAGAGTAAACGGCTCGATGGCGAGGAAGAAGAGGTGGAAGTTGATTATGTGTTCACTGCAACGGGATATCTTAGGAATTCACACGAGGGTATGTTAAGCGAGGTCAAGGACCTGCTGCCGGGTGGTGGAAAGGGGGGCTGGGACGTCGGGAGGGACTATAAGGTTAAGTTTGAAGAGGGTGTTGTGGATGAGAAGGCAGGAGTGTGGTTACAGGGATGTAATGAGAAGACGCATGGTGTAAGTTCTGATTTGTTTTTGATAGAGATCTCGGCTAATTTGATGACTTGTAGTTGAGTGATACCCTTCTTTCTATTTTGGCAATCAGGGGTGGAGAATTAGTTGAAAGTATGTTTGGGGAGGGTTCTACCCGGGCGTAGACATCCTGTCAGTATCTTGGTGGGGGTAATCTGGGTTGCGTACTGGCGTTTAGCATTTCTACATAGCTCATATGAGTAGACGCGAATGAGGCAGTCTACCGACATAGATACGCGCAGCAAAATCGAATGGCTTGGATGATGTTTGCTTTCTCTAATAATCACTATCTAATTCTTCAACTCCTCCAATCTACCCTCCAAAATCCCCCACTCCTCACTCCCCTCCCACGCGTCCCTCGCCTTCGCCATAACACCCCTAACCGCACTCCTCGCCTTCATCTTCCATCCCTTCTCAACAAGGGTCCCATCCGCGCCCTCCATCACCCCATAATTCTCATACGCACTAACCAAATTATCTGTAGCACCCACCACAGCCCGCCACTTCTCATTCTCAACCAACCACTCCGCCTCAGCTGCACTCATCACCAACCTCCACCCTCTCTCCGCACACCTCAACGCACCCTCATAATCCCTCTGCCAAAACCTCAACTTCTCGACCAGAACCCATAATTCCCCACGCTTAGTGATCAAAGGTACGATCTCATTGTCCACCATGGCGATCAACGCACGACCGAGCGTGCCACGTGGTGGGATATACTTCCCGTTGTTTTCCTCAGCCGATTCGCCTGGGTAGGTACTTGGTGTTCGCTCCGAGGATGTGACTTCTGCAACGAGTGCACGCAGTACGTCGATGTCGATGGCTTGTTCTCCTACGGCCGGAGCGCGGATGCGGAGGACAGCTCGGAGACCGAGAAGGAGATCTGGGAATGAAGGAGGTGAGAGGCGGAGAGCGATGGTTATCACGTTGTCGTAGATTTGCCAGTTGGAGTGCGCGAGGGCGGCGCCGCGTTTGTAGGCTTGGAGTGCTTGGTGGAGGATGGCTTTGGGGTCTTGTTTTGCGTCTCTTTTCGGAAACGAGATTTCCTCGGAGTCGGAATCGACGTCGGTGGTTGAGGAAGGGAGGATGGCGTCTTTGGCGGCTGCTTTCTCTAGTGTCACGAGCTCTTTGTGTTTCGACAGGAGGGCAGAGCCGAGGTTGGAATAGGTCTTTGCGTCGGTGTCGTCGATCATTATGCTTTGCTGGAAAGCGATGATGGCTCCATCCCAGTTCCCGACTCGAAGGTAGAGATCGCCAAGTCGTGACCAGGAGTCGTTGTTCTGTCTATTGACGACTGTTGCTTGCATGTATGCATCACGAGCTTCTTCTAGCTTGCCCGCCTTGACGTAGTATTCTCCTAGACTGCGTTGTGCGCGTGCATATCTGTGTTTCGAGATCTCCCATGCGCGGAGCCAACATGCCGGGTCGTTCTCAAGATCACCAAGTATGCACCACAGACGAGGGGCATGTGCTGGTGTGGGACGCATCTCGCCTTCCCAGTTCTCGGTGATGAGTTCTGGGGCATCGATGTGGAACTTGTCCATATCTGGGCCTTTGGCAGAGAAGTACAATTGTCGCCGTATGACCTGTCGTGCTTTATCTTCTTGACCCACGGTGTGGTAGCAGAGCGCGACTTCAGCCCACAGCTTCAGGCGCTTGAAGATCTCGAGGGCAGAAACAAAACTGCCTGCTCCTGACCAAGCATATGCTAGCTCTGCCTCGAGTTCCCATCTCGTAGGCGTGTTGAGTTGATAGATGTATCGCAGGCGCTCTGAAACAGGCGCTGATTCTGAAGCTTTAGCTCGAGGCATGAATTGCGTAACGCGTATTTCTGGGATGTCTCCCGCTTCCGTGGAGGCTTCTTCCTGTGTGTCTGCGATGATTTGATCGACAATAACTTGTAGTTGGAGTATACTGCGCTCTTGGGTTCTGGACCTGTGGGACTCAATTCGGCTGCGTACTAAGAGAGCCTGAGTGTATATTTGCCAGTTGGTTGGCTTATCTGACAGTACTCGAAGCGCAAAGGGGAGGATCTCTTCGCTATTTAGTTTGTCGAGGGGAAGAAAAGTGTCTTTGATGGTCGCTTCCGTGAGAAGAGTGATTTGATCTAGTGGCTCGAGTTGAGGTTGGTCGTTTGGTTGGAGGCCTGCTAGCTCGGAAGGTAGGTTTGTAGGATCTACCTTGTCGGTGGTGAACTCGATAGACTCTAGAAGAGTATCATCATTCAGCTGCAACGCCTCTGGTTTGGTGGAATCTCCACTCGAAATTTTGCTCTCCTTGAGGTCTTTTGATAGAGTATCAGCTGAGACGTCAGAGTCGTTACTCTTCGCGAAAACAACCAGTTGCGAAAGATCATTCTGCTGGAATTTGGTCCTCTTTCCGAGTGCTCCTGTCAGAGCATAACTGAAGCCCGAAACCGTCTTGGCCAACTTGACATTCTCCCTTGCCTTGAGATCAAGACCCTGAAGTATGTAGACCTGCGCCTTCTCCAACAGAAACTGCACCTTGGCTTCTGTTGGAAACGTCGATTTGTCGCCCAGGATCTCCTCATCCAAAGTCTTCAGATCCTTATCGATGGCATCCTGTAGTACCGTAGACTCGCTCAGCCTAGCACCAACAACACCAGACAGAAGTCTCTGGTGGTATGCATTGATCCTAAGTCGCATCCACTTCGAGTCGCGGTATTCCCCACCCACAAGCCGTGGGAAGTAGGTGGTAAAGACGAACCTCGCAAAGCAGAAAAGCTCCACGTATGGGATATACTGATAGACCGACACGCCGTCGATATCTAGACTTCTCAAGCATTGCTCCTTGAAAGCATCTCCACCCGTGGGGAAAACATCCCCAAAGTCCAGTGGCGGTCCCGTGACATTGGCCTGCAGAAACGCATTGAATGCAGCTAATCCCGCGATCAAAACTTGCACAGCTCCTGTTTCGCCATCAAAGCCGGTCTTCTGCAAAGCGGCATCCTGCTCAGTTGTTGAAAGAGAAATTGTCTCGACGAGCTTGCCATACAGGGTCTGTGAGGCTGCATGCCGAAGAACCGCTTTGTAATTCCCATCCAGATATTGAGATACCACTTCTGAGAGCTCCGAATGATCTTTTAAAGATTCGAGGTTGAAGAGCAGAGCATCAAGGCTCTGACTCCCGGAATTCTTCGAAATATGAGACATTTTGTTTGCGTTGCCAGGGTCTTATTCAAGTTGTCCCGTTTTTGTGTTCGGATTTTGTGAAAATCTTCAAATTTGGCGAGATGCTTTGTCAGCAATGATTTTTAGGAGACGAGTTGCTGCTTTTGTCATCGACACTAGATGGCAACCTCTTGTATTTGAGGACTGGAGACTTGTGATTCATAATTTACGGTCACTGTTCTCTGGGATCAGACGGAGTTGAAATGCTGTAAGTTGCTGTCACTCTTCGGTTCCTTTATCACACATCTGAAAGAAAGATTGTTGCAAACGAATACATGAATTATGCAGCTATTGAAAACACAAGATACCTCGCAGTACCAGGCGGGCACAACCAACACACTACGCTCGCTGACTTGCACCAATTGATGCAAAAACCCACCGTGCTAGACAATCCCGGCTATGCTAAAACGTGATACACGTGTATTCATACAAAAATCGTACAACCGTTCACTTGCGTCCCTTCTTCTTGTTGGGAACGACTTTGAATCCTGCAGTAGGTTCCTCCTTAGGTGGTCCCTTCTTTGCGACCTCATTCCATCCTCCCGACTTGTCGCCAGAGAGACCGTACCCATTATTGGCAGGCTCGACAATTCCCTTCTCGGAAAGACCACGTCGTCGGAGAAACTCAACAGCAAAATCGTTTCCGTTCATCAGCTTGGAGCTGGCGTAGATACTGTCAGCGATGATACCAGCCTCAGCCGGAAGTGCCATAAGTGTAACGACAAATTCATCAACTGTAAATAGTTAGCATACGATGCAAAGAAAGAAAAAGAGACGCGCATACCATTGATGTCTGAGTTCAGACCATTAGACAGAGTTGCCTTCGCCCACTTGACAAACTCCTCCTTAGCTGCGTTAGCTCCAGCTGGTCCAGTTGCGCTGCGAACAGCAGCTGCTGGTCTTGCAATACGGGGTGCAGGTGCTGTAGGAACGTTCGCACTGCTCACAGCGCGAGTTGGCTGAGGAGAAGATGCAGCAGGTCCAGTTGGAACTCGAACCTTACCACCAGCCCCAACAGTAGACCAAGGAGAAGCACCAAGAGGAGCAGGAGGGCTGACTTTGCTTGCAAGATCAGCATAGCGCTTCCCGGCAGAGACAGCAGGTTGAGCTGCGAGGACTGCAGCAGCAGCTTTCTGCTTTCTAGATTCCTCTTCTCTCTGGATGTCTGCCAAGGTCTTCTTGGATGCAGCAGAGCCAGTCGAAGCCTGAACCTTGGAGGCAGCAGGCTTTGCCCAGGCAGACGGAGCATTGGTAGGTGTAGCAGGCGAGGCAGTGTTCCCCCAGGTAGAAGTCGTTGGTAGTCCTGGTGCAGGAGCAGTAGCGACACTTGTAAGCATCTTCAATTCCTGCTCATAGTTTGCACGTCGCTGTGCTGCAGCTATTTCTTCGGCCTTGGCTGCTTTCTTTGCCTCTGCCTCCTGGATCTCCTTCAATGATGGGCCTCGGGCTGCTTCGGTTGGTTCTTTGGCCCACGGTGCAAGAGAAGGCGTGGCGCTAGCAACTTCAGGAGTTTCTGAGCGCGATCTGGCTTCAACGTTCAACGCGTCAGGAAGCGTCGAGCGGCCGCGTTGTGCAGTAGGTGCTGGCAGAGGAGTAGTGGATTGAGGTGGTGGTGGGAATGGCATGGGGAAACCTGTGGTTGGAACCTTGCCCCATGGTGACTCCGGCTGAGCAGTCGTGACAGGGGATTGCTTGGCTGACTTGGCCTTCTGGACTTGTTCTGTCAGAGACAAAGGCTGCTCCTTGGTCTCGGTGACTTCTGGCTCTGGCTCAACATCATCGTGGAAGGCTTGCTCCTGTTCTTGATGCTGGGGCGGGGCGATCGGCTCGGAGATACCATGGGATTGGTTTGCTTCTTCCAACTCATGCTGAGCTCTCAATTGCTGGAATTCTTGTAGACGCGCGTTGAAACCAGAAGGATCCTCTTGCTCCATTCTAGCAGCCTGGCGCTGAGCTTCGGAGTTTGGGCCAAACAGCGATGCTATCTGTTGGGCATGGGAGGATTGTTGGGGACCAGGTACCGCGGGATTGAAAAGCTGCTGACGGTCCCGGAGTGATAGGCGTGCGAGTTCTTCCTCACGAAAAAAGCTGGATGCAATACCTTCAGTTGGCTGGGCAGGAAACTGTCTTGGGGGACCGTCGTAAAATCCAGAGACATTCGGCATTGGAGGTTGCGGCATTCCAATAGGAGAGTTCATGCTTCCAAAGCTAGGCTGACTCTGGAGACTGTGGGCGCTGGTTTGGTGGTGAAGTCCACCAATTCCACCCATTTGCATCTGCTTGGCATTGACTTGCTGTTGAGCTAGGAACTCCTTTTGACGAGCCATCAAGAACTGTTCTTCCTGCTTACGTCGCTCCAAGTTGTTCTGTTGCTCAGCAGTCAAGGTTGTACCAAAGCTTGGGAAAGAGTTCGCAAATGGTGGCTGAACAGCACCAGGTTGGGCTGCATTGCCAGGACCAGCGGCAGCCGGAGCAAATGCAGCGCCTTGTGAGGTTGGTGGGCCATGCGGAATACCAATCTGAGGGACGAGGAAGGGTTCGCGGGAATTGCCGATGCGTCTGATCAACTGGCCAAGTGGCTCGAAATCCGTATCCTCAACCTTCTTGACGGAGAGATCCGCAGTAAAGAACGAGGCTTTGTACCAGTCATGCATCTCTAGACCTGACCAAGGACCTTGTACTTTGCCTTGAGGATCAAGATACACCCATCTCATTCTGTCTGGCATCACCATCATGCGCTGTTGCGAGGCAGGAAGCTGATTGGATGCAGAGTCAGATGATGCTTGAGACTGTACATAGTTGGCTTGGGCAGAGGGAGCTTGAGAAAAGGAGGTAGCAGTTTGTCCTGGGGCGGTCTCGGACGAGGAGAAAGGTCCTTGATTCCTTGAAGAATCGCTGGATGGAAACAAATCCTCGAAAGGGTGTCTACCAGTTCGCATTGGACTATCAGTTTCCCTCGGAGGAAACGTGTTTCTGCCGATGGCTCCAAATGCGCTGCTTTGTCGCATATCGCCTCCATCGCCAGAATGCTGTTCGGTGTCCGCATTCTGCATCTGAGCTTGCATAGCCGCAGGGAACAAAGACCCAAGCTTGCTGCTTCCACGCCCGATGGTATTTGTTCCGCTAGCAGTGCCAGATGGGCCAAACATGCTGTTCATACCAATACTTGGAGACTGAAGTTCTCCCATAGGACCAAACACCGAACTGCCAAAAGCATTTGATGCAAAAGCCTGTCGTTCTCGGTCGGGAGTCGCAAGGGGATTGCCACTTGTTGGCCATCCCCCTAATCCTCCGAACCCACTTGGAAGTCCAGAAAGCGGTGGGAATCCTCTGGTAGCACCGGCACTCGAGGTCTGACTACGATCACTCCCTTCGAACGTATTGGTAAAGGCTCGAGGCAATCCTCCATACGTGTTCGGTGCGTGTTCCGGAATACCGCCTAAGCCCTGAACACGACTATGATGAGCAGGCTCGCCGTCAAAGCTTGAATCGTCCGCATGGTGCTTCTCGTCTGGAGGGCTACGGTATGGGTTGGTATCTGGGCTCAGTGGCTCGTGTTCATTGTGGCGAGCTGGCGTTTGATGAGCCTGGCCGCGTTGAGCAAAACTTGGCAGCTCAGACATTCCAAAATCGCTCGAGTTTCCCCGCACTGGAGTGTCCACACCAGGAGCTCGCTGCTGAGGGTTGAACGGTGGGCTCGAATCTTGACCTCCGCCTAAAGCTGCACTGCCAGTCGGGGCGTCATCTCCGAAGGGGTCTGTGTCGGTCCGCTGTCTAGTCCTCCATGGCCTGTCAGCAGTCTTCGAGAGATCCTCGGTGCTTTCCTTGGGCATCAAATGTGCTAAGCGACTTTCTCCTCGTCCCAACGCTGGTCGTTTGTCGATTGGGGTTGGTGGGTTGGCCGCAGAGCTCCCAATGGCGAAGCTCCCAAAGTTACCCATTGGAGACATTGCCACATTAGTCGAGGACGGGCCCCAAGGGGAAGCAGGTCCGTTCCCAAGTGCACTGCCAGCTGTGTTGCTTCGCATCAAGCCTCCAAAGGGCAAGCCTGGCTTCGAGTCCTCGGTGCGATCATCTTGTCCGTCCTTTATGTCATTGAATTTACGACTGAAAAACGGAGACGGTTCGTCTCTAGCAAAGCGACCCGTGCCGGAAGGCGACTGCAAACCACCGTCAGTGGTCAATTGTCGTCTCGTACTTGGTCGGCTTGATGCTGGAGAAGAGAGTCCAAACGGTCCAGAATTTTGTCCGTGAGAGACAGATGTCTTGCGACCATTGGTACCCGTTCCTTGCGCATTCTGATCCTTGTTAGAATTCTGTGGTGGTGGTTTCAAGGGTGAGTTGACATCGGTAGAGAAAAGCTATAGAATGTCAGCTAGACCACATATTACGCTAGAAGGTAGACTGACAGCCTTTTCTACGTCCGACATTTCCTCGAAAGCAATTGGAAGAGAATCCCCATTTCTGTTCCAGCACACTTCTGGTCCGTAATTATCTCTGCCGTCGCCTGTCTTGCCCCATCCGCTGCGACCGTTGGTAGTGCTCGAGTTGTCCGGGTCCCAGCCTCCCATGAAAAGGGCTGAGACATCTTTATTCTGTCCAAGGTCTTTCCGCGCAGCAGCAATATCGAGTATATCCTGCTTCGAATAGCGACCACCTGATGGGACCGAGTCGTAAGGATTTGATTGTTGCGACAAGCCAGGTGTTTCTGCGCCAGGCGTTTGAGGTGGAGCATCTTGGGTTGATTGAGTGAAGGGGGCTTGGGAGTTGCGTCGTAAAGTTAGGGTACCATTAGCAGGTCTTTGTTCTCTGCGACTCCTACAAAATATCCCATATTAGCAACAAGGTCCTGGACATGCGAACAGAGGTAGCCAGCTTTTTGCAGCGCCGTGAAGGCTAGTGGCCATGTAGGGAGGCAACGTACCAGTCCCCGCTCCCTCGACCATCACCTCTTCCATTTCGAGTATCACGGCTGGATCCGGCAGCTGCAGACGCAAAGCTGGATGGTAGATGGGAAGGCATGGCTAGAATTGATCGCTAGCAAAGTTGTTTGTGTGGAGCAAAATCTCGATCCTAAAGTCCGAGGATTCGATTCGCGATTCGAAAACGCGAGAATTGAGGTCTTCAATAGGTTGTTTGTGGGTGATAAAGACCGGCGGGCTTGTATGGTACAGCGCGTAGATAATTTGTAGTGAGAGTCACGTAGAGTTTCGATTGTTGTAGGTGGGTTTGGGGGGTGTTATGCTGAGAGCAACAATTTTCTGCTTTGCTGGTGAAGAAAATGGAAGTTCGCTGGATTGAGCTTCACAACGAGTCGCTTCTCCTACGAGCGGCTAACTTCAAGGCGTTAGACCATCAGAAACCACCTGGGCTGCTGGGCACCTCCACTCATACTTTACTTTACTACTTTACGGCGGTCCCGCCCCGCTCTGCAGGACAAACACCCATCACCCACCACCCACCAACACGCCTCACGCCTCTGTCCACGCGACGAATGGAAGCAGATCCAGGTACAATCGAGATATCGATCTTGCTTGGATCCGCCTCCAAAGACAGAATAGTCCAATATCAACCTATGTTTACAACCACAAGGCGTCCCACGGATTT
Source organism: Cadophora luteo-olivacea (assembly GCA_026120085.1). Lineage (NCBI taxonomy): Eukaryota > Fungi > Ascomycota > Leotiomycetes > Helotiales > Ploettnerulaceae > Cadophora > Cadophora luteo-olivacea. The sequence continues at coordinate 318,930 of JALRMC010000002.1, forward strand.
TGCAAGATCTCATTTGATCGTTCAATCAATCCTCAGGTTTTGTCAGACCTGTCTGTCTATTATTTGTCCGAATTATTATCAGAACGTGTCGTGCCCATGTGCCCATGATCAAAGCTCAAGATCGGGTCTCCTAAACATCGGACCGCGTTTCGACCCCTATATCATACGTCGACTGAGCCAATGCTCAATGCAATGGCGTGCTATGTCATGCCCAGTACCTTATCTACCGGAAGCCTAGTATTATAACGGTAAGTTCGGGTCTTTCCTACTTACGAAAGTCAGCTATTTGGACACCGTTCCGTTTACACACGGCAGCGGTTCTTGCTCAACTTCTCACATGCAGTCTCACCGATTTGGGAATTTTAGGCCGCTTTTGAACGACGAAAGCGCCGCAAGTAATTCAACCATAGTTCTGGGTAGGCAGCAATCGTGCTACCAGGAGATCAGGGCAGACGGAAGAATTATCGCTGCTGATAATGCTCTCTGCAAGATTAAGAATCTCCAGGCTGGCCCGCACCTCGTAGATATCGTAGATATCGGATCTCGACACCGAACGGGACCCTGTGTTTGTACTCTGAAGTCGGGAGCTACGCCACGACTGCCGCAGTCGATTCTTGAAAAGGTACAGCCTTTTGGACAGCTCACTATGTGCTCTCTCACCTGCATTATTTGCTTTCGAAGAGCTGTTACTTAGCCAGAATCCGTCACTTCACAAGAACCACCTGATTTAATGTTCCAGACTACCAAACACGGCGTTTGAGTACAACGGTACATACCATGCACGTTGGTAATACAGATGGCTTCTGACTTGACACATCAGTAAGTATTTCTTGTGTAAGTATATTCTGCAAACATGTTGTCCAGCCCTGCACTATCCGCCTATCGATATAAGCTGGTATCCAGATCACCTCGCACCGAGTGCTGGCACTTTCCCTTACTGCTCGGTGTTTGCGAGCTAGTAGCTCCATGTCTCGAGAGCATACATATACCTACAGACTATGGCCCACCATTTGAAAGTCTTCCATTCGAGCAATACTTGCGAGCTTGTCCGTTCCACAAACTCTGTGTGATTGTTACCCAAACCGTTGAAGTGATCAACTCCAAACATACACGAGCTTCATGGTTAGCCCCGCAATCTCCAGATACGAATCATGTCAGACGGTAGAAATTGCCGCGCTGGCTCCAGATGTCACGCAAGAGGTAGCAGATCTCATGGGTGTGGTGAATGCCTCGAGGAATCTGAACGTGGTGGCAGAGATGGGTATGGTAGACGAGGTCTAGGCAGTAGAGGTGGAGAGAAGATTGGCTGGGGTCGTCAAGGCGCTGTTCGTCTTGATGATCCTCCCCTTCGACGTGCACGGGATGAGATGGATGACGGTTTGGATTCGTTAGAAGCGATAGGCAGGATGGGCGGGCTTGGAGGGCCAGGCGGGATGGATCCATTTGGAAGACGAGGAGGCATAAATCCATTCGGTGGGTTCAATGGGATGGGACCATCAGGGGGAATGGGCGATTTAGGTGGGATGGGAGGAAGAGATTTCCTCGGCGGCCCAACGATGGGTCGAAACTCCCTCGGCTCTCCTCGATCCCCGGTGTTCAACGCCCACCCGCCCTTCGCAGAAAGTCCACTGCAAAGACTACACCAGCGAAATCTATTCAATCCAGAAGCTGGCATTGGAAGCCCATTACACAATCGATTCATGGGAGCAAGACAAGGCTTCATGGACCCTCTAGGTATTGGCATGAGATCCCCTTCTCTCAGACCTGGTGGTAGTTACGACATGCGTGCCATGGATAGACCGAGAATGCCTTATGGACCATTTCCTGGTAGTCCATTTCAATTGCAGAACCAGCATCCGAACTATCGTCCACCTTACGTTGAAGATTACGAAGGAAGTGAGATGGAGGCAGATTTAGCAGCTCATCAAGCTGCCATGCAGATGCAAATGATGCATGGCGGAGGAGGAGGACACCCCTTCTTCTTTGATGGCCAATATGGAGATGGTTATGGTGGGATGGCACCTACGATGAGTGGAGGATTAGGAAGTCCAATGCCTGGTGTTGGAGGTGGTATGTTGGGAGGCATACACTGACACTAGCTATACTTGGGGAGAAGTACATCTATTCCCTTATCATCGCCAAAATTGAAAGTTAATCAGTTATCCATTTTCTCTCGTTCCCTCTTATCAACGTAACACAGCACTCTCCCTGCTCGCAAAGCAGGATACATTGGATACATGGGGGTTTCCACCACTCCAGTCTTCTAAGTCGGTGCCTGCTATAGAAATTCAAGTAAAATTAAAAAATGTGCTACTGATATATAAGCCCATCATCTTCACCCAAAACCATGTTGGGCTGGCTTGTAAACCTCTGTATTCTCAACTTGCAAGTAGTCCAAGTGTACTCACCCCAAGCACTGACTCGTCGTATATTCCCCATACTTCCTGTACTAACCTTGCAACTCCCCAGTCAAGCAGCACATGCATCCACCTGCCCTTCCATTTTCTACTTCAAGTATTTGACTTCCTTAGGTCTAGCTGCCACAAACGGCTTCGCGATCAGTCCTAGCACAGTGATAAACTACCGAGCAGAATGTCAGCACCTCACCCCGCAGAATCTCTACTCACCTTGGTAAAAATAACGTATGTACTTGCCGCATAATCTAGCATCTTGAAGCCGCCTGGAAGAGCAGCATAGCAGTCCCCATCATAGAACACACGCATCGTCATGAAGAACCCGGGCATAGTATCATACTGCAATAGATCCTGGAAGAACAGTGCTTTGAAGATGCCGGATGGGATGGTGCGTTCTGTGGCGCGGGTCCGCACGCCTTTGACTGTTTGCGTATGCGTAGTCAGTGACTCTGTGGTGGAGTAGAGTGGTTGAGGGGGTAGTCCGGCTTACTTGCAGAGATACTGTGGACTTGCCCTCGTTTGATGAGGATGGCAGGGTCGCCGGCTGAGACGAGTCGTTTCTTGCCGTCGATGATGAAGCAAATGCTGCCTTCTAGGATTTCCATTACTTCGTCGTGGTCCTGCTTATCTAAGTCGCTGCACTCTTATAGATTTGGTAAAAGAGATTTGGAGGGGTGCTGAGTGGGCATACCCTGTGCCAATGGGCGGGGACTTCGAGGAGGTCGTCGCCATCATTCCCTTCGTAGAGTACCTCTGACCAGTTGTAGTCAGGAGAGTCTTCGGACTTGGACTTCTGCATGTTAGCCTGTAAAGGATCTATAATTTTGCGAAGATGCAGAGGAATGTGTACCGTGTCGACAAAAGACCGCATGCTGATGCCCTATTTGCGATTTGTGTCAGCATCAAAGCTCCTGATACTTCATTCTCCATCCAATCTGTTTACCTTTCCCAGGCTAAGCGGTTTCAACTCTTGAATATGCGATGACATCTTGACACCGATTATTTAATACTTCTGGAATAGAACAGCTTGTGAGACAGTGGAATTGTTTTGGGGAGCTGTCAGCCTTAAGATAAGTCTTTGCAGCGCATAACACCCGAAGAGGAAGCTGTGCCTCGAGGCTACTTGAAGCTGAAGATAACCGGCTCGCTCATAGTGTGCGGCCCCCAATCCAGTGAACATCAACTAGATATCTGACTAGTTACAAGAGCATGGATTATGAGAACGACATGCAGACCATCGACTTCTGAATTCTGTAAACTTGGCTGCCGATTCAAAATTCAGGTTTGCTTGTGAGAGTAACTTAAGCCGAGGAAATTAATAGAAACGACTGCGACAGGTGCTAGATGTTTACTTTGCATGTTCGCTTGAAGGAGCAAGGAGTCCAGACTCTGAGAACCGGAAAGCCACAGGGGCACACCAACCAAAATCGGCTGTCAGTAGTGATCGAAAAACTGTATTAGCTCAAGGGGATCGAACCCTTTCTTAGACCCTCCACCAGCCTCTTGGTCTCTCAGAATAAACTCCGTGGTTACTCTGGTCATAAGACGAGGCCACTAAAACGCCACAGGAAAGAAGAGACACAACTCAACATGTCTTTGATGATTAGTCATCGTGATATTATCCATGGGAGTTTCCATCACAAGGCCATCCTTTCCATCTGATGATAACGGGAATATCGGATCTCAAAAGACAACACATCTTCATTCAAAGTGGTCGGGGATACCATCGTACTCGGAATGCATGCGCCACGGGCTTGGCCACCGCTGTTTTCCCCAGCACAGCCCTACGACCTCGCTGAAATGCTCCACCAACGACAGTCTATTGGGCTTCAAATGTACCTAAGCTGCAAGAAAGAACCTGAGAACCTTCGGCGGGCCCGGTACCTGGATCGACTTGATTCGCAATAATCCACTACGACGTCAGAATGCTGTGCATAGAATGCCCATCGAAGCTCAGCCATCCCGGAGCAGCGCAGCGCATCGCAAACGTCGCGTTTCCTCGCTTCACTGGGGTTGGGCTTCGACAACCGCCGTTTGTTGGTCAATCACAGCCACTTCTACTCAACTGAACGAGAACGGTTGCTGCTCTATCATGCGCTGCCTACACGGGACGCGGCCCAACCCTCCTTCAGGCTGCAATGTGATTCGAGGACGTCTGACGTGCAGGTGAGCATTCGATGGTTCTTGAGCTTTGGTTGGTGCGAGGAAGCTTTGCATCGCCATCAGCCTGCCACCAGCTGTCACTCTCCCCTCCTGGCCTACACCCAGTTGCTTCCATCCCAATCCCCGCTCGAGCTAAGCACGTAAGTCAGCTCGGCCTCCTTTGTACTATTCACTCACTCGGTAATCACTGATTGAGGCGCTGTTTGGAGGGGCAAGTGTCCCGTCATCAAGCCCCTCGGTCTGCTTATTTAAAGACCCCTCGCCCCCCACTATCTGTTCATCCTTCGCAACCCCGCAAGTTCAGCTCTTCCTTCAACTCCTCAATAAATTCCGATAACTCACGTATCTCAAAGAAGACATAGACAGTATGTCCAACTCAGATTATTACGGTGGAGGTGGAGGTGGTCATCAAGGAGGCTATCAACAGCATCAAAACTACAATCAACCTCCACAGCACCAATATCCTCCTCAACCCAACTACAACCAGCCTCAAGGCCAGTACCCTCCTCAGCCGAACTACTCGACACCTCCTCCTCAACATCAAGGCTACGGCGCGCCTCCTCCTTCGCACTCTCCATATCCTCAACAGCAGCCCGGCCAACTCTACCAACCGCAGCCGCACTACGGCGGCGGTCCCTCTCCATCACATTCACCAGCTCCTTACCCACAAGCCGGCCCTCCATACCCTTCCTCGCACTCTCCTCAGCCTCCTCAGCCTCACTATGGCGACAACAGACAACAGGTTCAACCTGGCGCGCCGGGCGAACAGATCGGTCCAAATGGCGAGAGAGGATTCGGAGCAACTCTGATCGGATCAGCCGGAGGAGGCTTCTTAGCCCATCAAGTTGGAGGAGGAGTCCTAGGCACAATGGTGGGCGGTATTGTAGGTGCGATTGGCGCAAACGCATTGGAGGGTAAGCACAAGAAGAAGAAGAAGGAGAAGAAGGACAAGAAGCACAAGCACTCGTCCTCCGGCTATGGCGGAAGTAGCTATGGTGGCAGCAGCTACGGTGGAAGTGCCGTCGGTGGATTATATCCTCAGGCGCATGGCCACCATGGACATCATAGACATCACTCGCGATCCAGAAGTCGTGGCGGTGGATCGAGTTCTTCGTCCAGTTCGAGCGATAGCGACTAGACGGTTCTTTTGAACGTGGGATACGATAGCTGGGAGTTGGCGCATTGGACACGGATTATGATTCTTCTTTGGCATATGATGGCAGGACCTATGATTCTGGGATGCCTCTCACTTGCGTCTCGCAGTTGCGTACCGAGATTTCTGCTTTTTTCAAGGTTGGACGTGGATGGTTTTTAGGACTTTATGAATGACGAGTTTCCAAACTAAACTATCTTTCTATTGCTCTGTAATGAATGTGTAGTCTAGCATCAACTTTCTCGGTGACTGTGAATGTTAATGATTGACCCGTCGCCATAACTTATTTGTTTACATATGTTGCTCGGAATATGGATGGTATATCGGTTTGCTTGGTAACATCCAACGAACTTCGAAACATGTCAACATACTTTCCAAATCAGATTCCTAGCTGCTGTACTCCGCCATAATTCACGGATGAAAAGTTTGGAAGATAAATCTTTCGATCTGTCATTCACGACGCTTCTCTTCTTCTGATGGACCAGTTCACCCGAGATTCTACCCTGAAAAATTCGCCTATTAGCAACCGCTTCTACAGAAGTACCGCATGCCCAGACCATCAGAACGCCAACGTTCCACCCAACCCATCCACTTTTGATGGGTTCGCAGCTCGATTCTCCGCCCTTCAGATGACATTATCGCCAGCAACACGCTGTTGAGTCAGGAGTCACGATAAAGGAATATGAGGGAGTCATAGTTCTTCTGGTACATATCTTCCTTTGTTCCCTTTGATCTTCTCGTATCTTCATCTTCAACTTCATCATCGTTCAGATTCTCAGGTCTTGGCATCATTGACTCACTACCTACCCGCGAGATCGTATTCTTGATCTTACCACTTCCATACACAAATGTCCTCTTCGATTGAGAGGAAGATGGGCGAGGTTTCTCTTGATCCGAGTCCGACTTATGAGCGGACTCCATTCGGAAAGGAGATGCTGAAGCATTTCTTGTTCGATCCTTCGTATAAGAATCTCAACCATGGTACTTAACGACCTTCCTCTCTGCTTTGAGCCTTTCTATCTAAACAATCATATCAGGTTCTTTCGGCACATTTCCTCTCCCGATTCGGGACAAACAGCGAGAGTATCAGGACCTCTGTGAAGCGGCTCCCGATCCATTTATTCGCTACACCTACCCCAAGCTCTCTGATGTAGCTCGAGGAGCCGTTGCCAAAGTTCTGAACTGCCCAACTGATACTGTTGTATTTGTGGCCAATGCTACGACTGGTGTCAACACTGTTCTTCGAAACATTGTGTGGAATCAGGATGGCAAGGATGAGATTCTGTACTTCAGGTATGTCCGAACTTACTTGAAAAGATATTGAGGCTAAGCAAGGCAGACACATCTACGGAGCTTGTCTCAAGACTGTCGAGTATGTCTGTGAGGCTAATCACAATATCGTCAATCCCCGAGAAATCATCGTCGAATACCCAATGGAAGACGCCGACCTCCTCGCCCTCTTCAAAGATGCCATCAAAACCTCCCGAGCAGAAGGCAAGCGTCCTCGCCTAGCAATCTACGACGCCGTATCCTCTCTCCCAGGTCTTCGAATGCCCTTCGAAGATCTGACAGCCGCTTGCAAAGAAGAAGGAATCCTCTCACTTGTTGACGCCGCCCACGGAATCGGACACGTGCACCTCGACCTCACGACTCTCGACCCGGATTTCCTGGTCACTAATGCCCATAAATGGCTCTTCGTTCCACGAGGATGCGCAGTCTTCTATGTCCCGATCAAGAACCAGCCGCTCATGCGCTCTTCACTGCCAACATCCCATGGCTTCGTCCCAAAAACCGCAACCGGCGCGCTGATGCCACTCCCACCGCCCACGAAGAGCGAGTTCGTGAATGCATTTGAATTCATCGGAACCATCGATAACACCAATTATCTCGTAGCAGGCGAAGCCATCAAATGGCGAGAAGAAGTCTGCGGTGGCGAGAAAGCCATTATCGAGTACAACACGAAACTCGCTCGTGAAGGCGGTGCCACCGTAGCAAAGATTTTGGGAACTAAAGTCCTCGACAATGCAACTCACAGCTTGACAAATTGCTGCCTCGTCAACGTCTTACTACCATTGGCAGTGAGCGATGAAGAAGTTGCTGGTACGGTCACTATTAAGCCGGAGCATATCGGGAAGGCGAAGGAGTGGTTGCAAAGTACATTGATTGATGAGCATAAAACGTTCTTAGCGATCTGGTTTTTCCAGGGTCAATTTTGGGCGAGGTTGAGCGGACAGATTTATTTGGAGATGGAGGACTTCGTGTGGGCTGGTGAGACGCTGAAGAAGATTTGTGAGGGGGTTGCAAAGCAGCAGTTCTAGAGAGGATATTACCCACGTGATACGACGTTGTTGACTGGAGGAGAGCACTTGCTGAGAAATAGATCGGACCTCCTACTTGAACCTAGATCATTGTCGATCTCATCTCAATGTTTGTCTGTGTATCTGCAACTTTGAATGTTTACCTTCTGTCTCATCATGTGGTTGGACAGGGGGGAGATGAGGTTAATTTTGCCGAGCCCCTTTTCAACCTCCTCCCTCATGATCAAGCGCCGTAATCTTATCATCTCTTTCAGAATGATTGCGACTCCGAAGTCAATTTTTGAGATGTTTCCGCTCTCTCTCTTGCATGCGGCACGGAAGTCTAATATTTCTCTCCGATACTGTAAAAGTTTCCTCGGAGTGGCACCACCGCACCACTTCAGATAGAGATCTGCAGCCCGGCTGTGCTGTCGAGACATGAGAATCCACTCCTATTTCCATAAAATTCGTAACTTCGCCGCTCCTTACTTCTTCTTCCTCTTCATTCACTTACACCTCACAGAACAGTCACTGCTGAAGGTGCACAACAGGTTTGATGCTGCCTCTGCAGCATCTCGAGCTCCAGAGGGACGGGCCCAGCCTCCGCCCAAGTATCCCGAGATCTAGTCTTTACGCTACTCTGGAGTAGCTCACGCCAAACGCCCTCGCTCCAACGCGCCAAAGACCCCAAAACTGCGGCTAGAAGTCTCCGGCGCAAAGCTTCCCCTCTTCATATTGGCCCAAACCCATCGATCCGCCTCTTCTTTCCCCGAAGAAATGAAGCCAAACCACTTCCAGATGCCAGAATACTTGCAGAAGTGGCTGGAAGCAAAGGAGAGGGCCTGATCTGCGGCCCTGCCCTACTTTCGCTGCAGAAGGGAATCTAAATCCATGAGATTGCCGCGCATGGTTTCCACAATTCTAGCTCTGATGGCTTGAAGGTCTTCGCCTCGTTGGTCGAAATCAACCCGTGTCAGATCAGTGTCGGAGAGATTCGTATGAAGCTAGGGGAGTTTTCGAGGAGGCTGATTTGTGAGATCGGGGCGTAAGTGCTGGTTGTACGTGTTGCGTAGCTTGCGTTTGATGGTAGTCACTTGGACTGTCCGCACGGCCATGCGCTTGTGGTATGATGGCTTCGTTCATGGGTATCATCTCGGAGACTGAGCCGGATGGCGGCGCTGCTGTAGCATTGCTAATTTGATACCACTGGTCTGAGCTACGACACTACCCAGCCTCAACATTGAGAGGTGCGAATGGGTAGTGCGACAGGAAGTCAACTCCACTCTCTTATCTCCCCTCTTCTGTTCTCCTTTCCTCCGCAAAGACACCTTGTTTTGTCTACCCGTTCTTCATTTGCGTCTCTATTTGTTCATTTGAATTACTTCCTTTCCCTCCTAAGTTCAGTACCAGCACTCCAGGTTGTTTCTCTCGCAAATACCTCCGAGATGTTTCGCGGAAGCAGCAGATCTCGAGCAGACGCTCCTGTCGCAATTACTCAACCATCTGTTCCAGCATCTCGGGAAACGTCCAACTGGCGACCAGCACTGCGCAGGATTAAGAAAGGTGTTTTCCCCAAGTCTGGCGTCCCAGAAAAACAAGACACTGGCAAGCCAGAATCAACTTACTCGGCAACGGGCCGACCCCTTCTTGAGATCCACCAGCAGCGGTTGAATGAGCGAAATGCGAGGCCAAGTACCGTGAGCCAGGCAGATGGACACCCAGGACAAGCAAGTTCCCGACATAGCAATGTCCTACGAAAGCAACGTCCCGTCCCCATGGGACCAAGAGAGCCGAAAGAGCCCTCAACCTTCAACTTCGTGAAGCGATCGCTATCAAGATCGAGTTCCAGGCGAAAATCAATGCAAGAGCCTCGTGAACCTATCTTCGTAATGCGAGATATCAAGAGAGATGAAGTCGAGATCATATCCGCCGGCCCACCCATCTCCAGCACCGCCGCATACATCCCTCGACACGCAGCTTCCGACTTCCAAAAAATCAGCAGCATCCAAAGCCAACAGCCAAGCAATGGTTCTGTACCTCCAAGGAAACCAGTACCAGGACAAGCACACAGTCCCCCAAAAGCAGCCGCCTACCAACCTAAACACGCAGCATCCGATTTCTCCAAGCTCAACCTCCCCTTCAACCTCGACTCCAACGGCCTCGCTCAGCATCCTTCCGATCAAAACACAACCATAAACCCGCCCAGCCATCAGCCCCGCATGTCCGACGCAGACCTCGACGACTATCAGCGCTTCCTGAAAGCATCTCGCCTCGCAGCAGCTGGGAACTACAATTCCTACGGCGTCATCAGCTCCAGCAACTTCACTCCGAAAACTTCACAGATGATGCAAGAGATCATCTCGAATCGGCGGTCTGTAGATCGGGAGAGGGAACGCGCGTATGCCATGTCGCAGCGCTCGACGGCGTCGAGGCAAGGGAGTAAAGCGGGGAGTATCTTTGATCGGGTCGCGGAGTATGTGAGGCCTGGAAGGGCTGGGAGCGTGAGGAGTCAGAGGAGTCAGAGGACGGGGTTTACGAGTCTGGATGACAAGGGGAGTTTGAGGAGTAGTGTTGTTGGTGAGGATGATGGGAGGGGAAGTGGGAGTCGGTGGAGGAGGGTTGGGGGGAGTATTAGGAGGAGTTTTTCGAGGGATGTGGAGAGGGATGGAGACATGGGGTTGGAAGGGGATGAGAAGGACGGTGGTGATGGGAGAGGAAGGAAGAGAAGGAGTAGGATCATGCCTGTTTCGCCGGGATTGAAGAGGTTCAATCAGGCAGTGTCAAAAGGAGGGTATTGAATCAGTTGACGGCGAGGAGAATTCTAAATGTTAGTTGCTAATTCTTATGACTTAATGACAGCTCAGATAACGATTTCTCGCCTTCTCTACTGGTTACCGTCCTTTTCATCGTCTCGCAGATTTTGCTCGTTGTTGACATTTGCAGGCGAGGCAGGGGTTCCCATTGGCTCCAATAAACGACAAAATCGAATCCACAAAACGTCAGCCACACCAAGACTATCGAGGATCAGACTTGCCGAGCATGGCTCAAGGAAGGGAACGATACATATGTGTTCCTATGTCTCCGCTACGCAACTTCTCGCGCCCTTTTCACGTCTCTGCGGCGAAGTGGGAGGTATGCTGCAAGTGTAAGTGGGGAGCAGAGCGAAAGCGAAGCCCTTCGTCCTATCGTTTGCCTCGAATCACATAAGCTGACGTTCGAACTTTATGGACACTCAATTTTAAACTATGAGCACTACGAACTCGTCAAAGCAGGAGATCCCACCTGACAAGGATAGCATTGGCTCGGTCGGAAAGCATTCCTTGCCGGTATAAGTACTACGCTCAACATGAAGTTCGAAACTTCCGTTCGATCTCCTTGTTCATATTCATCATCAAGACAGTTATAAGTTATCTTGCTTCGCCCTGAGAATTGTTAAGATCATGGCCTCCTTGTCTCCCACTCCGTTTAAATCTCGAACCAGGCCCATGGAAGTCCTCGTCTTAGGACTTTGTCGGACAGGAACACTCTGTAAATGCTACCCCACATTTCCTATCCTCGCTCCCATGGTCAAGTCCAGAAGTTCAGGAAATACAAGGCACATTAAGTGTGAAGACTGATACCCTCTTTTGGAATTTCCAGCTATGTGCGCTGCTCTCGAGAAGCTCGGCTACGAGAACATCCACCACATGTTCCGCGTCTTCAAAACGCCAGGCGAACCAGAGAAATGGCATGCCTTGCTCAAAATAAAATATGAGGGTGCTGGCTCAGGGAATATCACGCGGGAGATGTTCGATGATCTTCTTGGAGACTGTAGTGTCCGTTCTTCCATCGCTTTCTCCATTCCTTCTCCTCACAAGCCTTCTGCCCAGAAGTCATCACAATATCAATGACTGACTAAACTCGACCTAAATCCAGGCCCTCACCGACCTCCCCTCCATCCTCTTCGCCCGCGAACTCCTCATCCTCTACCCTCACGCCAAAGTAATCCTCACCACCCGCTCCACCACCTCCTGGTACACGTCCATGCTCCACACCATCCACGCCTGGCAATCCGACCCCCTAAACCGCATCATCGATCCTTTCCTCTCCAAGCACCGTTATGCCTTGCGGAAACTGCTAGATTACATTTTCCTGCAGTTCTTCCATGGGAATTTCCCATTGTATGGGAAGAGAGTGTTTGAGGAGCATAATCAGATGGTGAAGGATTTGACGGAGGGGAAGGGAGAAGGGGAGAGGTTGCTGGTGTTTGAAGCGAGGGAGGGGTGGGTGCCCTTGTGTAAGTTTTTGGGGAAGGATGTCCCTGAGGGTGAGTATCCGAGGCTGCATGATACAAAGGAATTCAGGAGCCATTTGATTCCGGATCGGTATTTGAGGGTGAAGAGGGTGCTGCGCGTGATGGTGGTTTTAGTACCGGTTTTGGTTGGGTGGGGCTTGTGGAGGGGCAGGTTGTGAGCGCAGGTTGAGCGAGAGATGTGGAAGTTGCTTGGTATTGGATGATGTTTGACACAGATCTTCTATAACATGTGGTCTCCCGGCGTGCCAACTTTTTACGAGCACTTGCGAGTGGTGCGCATTGTTTATGTTTGGCCCTGGCTCAAGTGAGCCCCTGAAATTTTTAGAGGGCGGCCGACGAATCCTTTGAAAACATAACTTTTAATTACACTAGTTTTTAAGGGTCGGTTTCGTTTCCTGAAGTTTCCATGCTATTTTTTGAGCTATATCACACAACCTTTTTATAAGGCCCACAATGTCTAGCATTTATCCACGGCCTGGTTCGTCGAGTTCTTCGCATTCGTCAAACCATACAAAGCAGAAAAGGGGTCATCCGTAGAGTTGGTCTGCCTATGGTATTCCATTCCGTTCGCGACTGAGACTGCTTTCGCTTCGCCGAAGACAGCTGCGATCCACGCGATGGTCACATCAATTCCTGCTGAGACTCCAGATGATGTCCCTATGCTGTTGTCAACTGGAGAACTTTCACTTTGCTAGAGTTGAAGTTATCTAGAAATGTAGTCGCACTTACAAATATTCCCATCCTGCACCCACCTAGCCTCTGCAACCCATTTGACCTTCGGGCCCCAAGGTGTAGTTGTTGCCCAGGCCAATTTATTCGTCGTTGCACACTTGCCATCCAAGACACCCGCCCTCGCAACCACGCCTGCACCAGTGCAAACACTAATGAGGTACTTAACAGTAGGATACCGCTCCTTGATAAATGCAATGGTCGTATCAAGTCCCGTTCCCGGCGCTCTCGTCCCTAGACCACCTGGGATCATCAGGACATCGAGCGGAGGGGCGGTAGCGAACGTGTGACTTGGAAGAATTGTCTCGCCGAAAGTAGCACCAACTGAGCTGTTCGTCCAGGAGACTTTGTTGGTAGAAACGTGATCCAGTGTGTCGGCGATGACGGTGAGATTAATTTTGGTAGTAAAGGCGAGGACGTTCAGCGCGTCTAGGGGGCCGAAGACATCGAGTGCTTGGAAGCCGGGAAAGACTATCATGCCGAATGCGTACGGTAATGTGGCGTCTTATTCTTTAGTAAGTACATATCCCTCAAAGGAATATCAACACTAAAGAACTGCTTACTTGTGACATTTTGGCAGAGCGAAGTGCTCGCCAAGGCTAGCAAGCATGAAATTTTCTTGAAGGAAAACATGGTTCTGAAGAGAATTTATTGAAGCAAGGAAGCTCTGCTTCCTCACTTGGGTCTTCAGACCTTCTCATATATACATAAATCTGAACTCATAGTATACCCACTATTCCCACGTGGTAGTATTAAGGGTTCTGCTCAGGTCCAACCATACACGCAGATCCAATATGGAAGAAACACGCGAACGAGCCAATGGATATTCACCAAATTCTGCAGAACAATCCACCTGACCGCCGAAATCGAACGAAAACATTCTCAAACTGTGGGCTCAGATCGCAAAATTTACGGACGCAGCCGCATGATGGGATTCCTGCCCCGTAACTACTGAGGGGTATTGAGCAGATTTGCGGCACGGTTAGCTGTCAACTTGCAGAGATGTACTCGGAGCCAAGAGAAGGTTAATTTGTTCGGGACAAAGAAGAAGCTGTGCCGTCGGTGCGGTCCTTACACGGAGGACGATTGCTGATTTGGTATATCCTCGCCAATCAAAGGGGATTGGTATATCCGACCCGAAGTCGAAGGGTTGGGGGCTGCGAAACATTTATCCTTTCGCGGGGTATGTGTTGATAGGTTGATGTATTATCTCTCCGGATTGATCAAGGCGCCGAGAAACAAATTCAGAATAGAAAATACGATCAAGAGCCCCTTCTTCAATGATGAGAGAGAATCGAGGTTTTTGACAAATGACCTCAATCCCACTTGTTCGGCTGCCAAAATCGGGCGAGAGTTTTATTAAGCATGTCACCATGACAACTTTGACATCAAGTGAGGAGTCACTTCGGGAATTATGTTTGAGTTTGAGTCACCTGTCAATTCTTAATCAGTAGCTTTCGGCTGTCTATTGATGTATGGGTGACGACATGTGAAAAATCGGTAGACCTGCTGGACGGCTGAATTGCCTGCCATTTACTTCCATTCACTTCATGAAAACTCTCTTGCCGTGTCTTTTCCGTAAGCCCAGTATGACTTCCAACATTTACTCATGCTCGTACTGATAAATGCACAGTGCCATGAGCCTTCGGAAACAACGAAATATAGTAGGCGTTCCGCTCTGTTTACATTAGCAAGTCGGCATTGACATTTGTGTGTGGTAAAGCAAGACTACTAGCCGTAGCGATCAACTTTCCTTTGTGGAACCATGATATATTTATTGCCAAAGTTACTGTAATAATCGAAAAGTCGTTACTTCAACCGCTCAGAATGTCTTTCATCCAAGCGCCACCTTTCGATACTGCTCTCCACGCAGTCCTGGCAAAATTTCCCAAAAAATCAAGACCAGCTGATCATGCCCACATCCTCGAGCGAAGACAAGCAAGCGCGCCCATTTGTGATCCAGCCACCATCTTCACAGGGTCGAGACTGCTAATGAGTATGTCACGATCCTAGGATCCGGAGGAGAAATCCAGATGGCCATTTTGCGACCTATCAAAGCTGCGGATAGACCTCTTCCAGCTTTTCACAACATGCATGGCAGTGCTCTGGTCCTTGGAAACAGAATCTTCTTCTTGGGCAACACGTTTTCGCTCGCCAAGGGACTCGGTGCTGTGGACATCAGTATGGAAATTCGTCTTGCTCCTGAACTTTCTGCTCCGGCACAAATGGAGGATGCATATACCGGCCTGTAAGTTTCGGGGAAGCCCACGAATTTATATTCGAATGCCATCACATATTCTCATTACTTCGTGCATCTCCTCCAAAATCAACTTCAGCTGCTTCTACTGAAAACAGTGTCTACAGAATGGGTCTTCCAGAACACATCTGAGCTAAGCATCAATCAATCCTGAGAGGATCATCTTCGATGGTTCTTCAGCTGGAGGTGGCCTTGCGGCTGGTGTGGCACTTCTGGCTCGAGACAAGAGAGATGAACGAGTAGATGGTAAGATGCCAAGCCGAACACCGCGGCCTGGAATATGGACCTTCCTGGAACAAGAGCAAGCAGAGATGTCAGCAAAGATGCTTTTTCGTCCCGCCAGAAGGCCTCTCTGGCCTACCGCAAGCTTTCATCGCGGTTGAAGGAGGAGATCCGCTCATAGATGAGGAAGTTGCGTTCGCTTCCACGTTGTGAGAATGCGGTGTCAACCCCGAGCTACACGTTTTGCCCGGCGCCCTTGAGTTAACTCAGACCTCGATATTGTCGAAAAAGTAGTCTATCATTAGTAATGTCTTTATTATCGCTTACATCCAGTAGCCGTACTAGGGCACGGATTCAACGCTTTCGTGCCAACAGCCGTGGTATCCGTCGCTGCCGTGAAAGCTGAGATGAATTGGCTCAAGCGCGTTCTCGACAAGTCAACGGAATACTTCCCAAAATGCGAAGAGCGCCCATGTTCAAGCTTACCTGTGTTCCACCGAAATACTGATTGCCGCTTGGGTGGCAAGGCATTTGACGACTGGAGCGGGGCGGAAGCAATTTAGGTGGAGAAGAAACACAAGACTGATTACTCTTTGCTGAAAATTGGAAAAAAAAAACACGCACACATACAGAAAATGATCATGGCTTTGAAAATTTTAGCCACAGAATCTGCCATCTGTTTGTTTTGTTGTATGGTTGACTTACACTCTGATAGTGGACGTTAGTAGGTAACCGAGGAAAATAGCTGGCGACCTTGACGGCTACTCTAAACAAACCTTCCAAAACTAACATCGTGTATCGAACTTGACATGCAAAACTGCCGAAATTCATCTTCTCATGATGCTCTATACTGATCTTGATAAGATTTGTAACATATTGTCAATCAAATATTTGCGATCTTCGTTAAGTGACGTCGGTCAGAAACTGTTGGTAGTGACGTAACGACTTTACAGGGCACGGCAGGTAATAAGTATGAAAGACGGGAATCCTCCACCAAAAGCGATAAAAGCAATTAATTCAATTGTTCAAATTGTGCTCCTAATTTTTATTCTGAGAATTCCCAAAAATAATTATATTTGTTTTTCAAAATGGCTTTGAGTCAAGCAGCAGCTATGATGGAGAAGGCCATCGGCCACGACAGCAACGCTGTCACAAAGCAAGACATCACAAACCCCGGGAGAGATAGAGCGAAATACGCGGATCCCAGTGGTGAGACAATGAAAGCTCTGGTATGGAATGGAAAGAACACCGTGAAGATGGGTAAGTTGTCCTGCTCTCAGATACAACATGAAGCTTACGGTTTGCACCAGAGGAGGTACCGAAGCCAAGAGTTGTTGAAGACCGAGATGTTATCTTGAAGATCACGGGATCGACGGTCTGTGGAAGTGATTTGCATCTTTTGCATGGAAGTGTGGTGCAACTTGAGAAAGGAGATATCCTTGGCCACGAGTTTTGTGGTATTGTGGACGAGATGGGTCCTGCTGTGAAGGGGCTGAAGAAGGGAGATCGTGTTGTGGCCTCATTCCAGATCGCTTGTGGTGATGTGAGTGTCCTGCAGTATCGCAAAAAGATATCTACTAATTGGAGTAGTGTTTCTTCTGTAAACAAAAATTGTCCTCTCAGTGCGAGAAGACAAACTCAAACACGATGGAAAATGGAATGGTAAGCGAGACATGCATCTCAGGAGAGCTTCGCACTAACAAATCACCAGTATGGTGGAAGAACAGCTGGAATGTTTGGATACTCTCATTTCACCGGCGGATTTGTAAGTATTCTTCCCTTCTGTGTCTGCTTCAGACATATTTCTCGCTTACTCTGCTACGAAAATATGGATGTATTGCTCACATAAAAACAGGCTGGAGGACAAGCCGAGTACACTCGGGTTCCATATGGAGACGTAAATCTCCTCAAGCTTCCAGACAGTGTCCCAGATGAGAAGGGATTGTATCTTTCAGATGTCCTCGCCACGTCCTGGAACTGTGTCGTCGATACTCGTATCGATCCCAACGACACGGTCGCAATTTGGGGAGCTGGTACGTTCTTTCTTGCCAACATGAAACTTGTACCTAACGTTCGCAGGTCCGATTGGGCAAATGTGTGCGGATTTCGCATTCATGAACGGTGCTGGCCGCGTGATCATGATTGACAGCAACTGGAGACTCGACTATGTTAAATCAAAATACCCTAAGGTTGAGCTCATCGACTACAGCACACTTCCAAAGGGCCAAACCGTGTACTCGAAATTACGCGAGATGTGTCCCCGTGGGCCAGATGTGGCTCTCGAATGTGTTGCTGGCGAATATGCTAAGGGATGGGCACACTATTTCGAGCTTCAACTCGGGTTGGAGACAGATACTTCGGAGATTATCAACGAGATGATTACATCTGTCCGGAATTACGGAAGATGTGGTGTCACCGGCGTTTACGTTGGCTACGTAAGTCTCAACATCTCCCAGTGGGAAAAGGAATCATGACTGACAAATCTCAGACAAATCACTTCAACATTGGATCATTGATGGAGCGTGGCATCCGCCTGATTGGTAATGGACAAGCCCCAGTGCACTTGTACTGGGAGAAATTGTGCAAAATGATCGAGAATGGCGAGATTGATCCTTTGAAGATGGTCACTCATCGTGTATCACTGGACGAGCTCGACGACGTCTATTACAAGTTCGAGAAGAAGGAAGATGGCATGCAGAAAGTCTTCGTGGAGACGAAGTTTTCTGCTCCTGCGGCGGCTGGCAGCCCTGCCCTGACGAGATACAGGAAGTAAAGCTGAGCATGCGAGCAATGAATGAGATAGGCGTTCTCTATACCTAGCAAAATATAAGCACAGCAGCTGAACTTGACATTCTTTTGTCCAATAATTGCAAAGCATATCTGATCCTAGCGCTGGGAATGGCCCGTAATGTGTCAATTTTCCGATTCGGGGAAGCGAATTCTGCCCAGGAAGAGACATATCACGTCGTGTCCCCAACACCTCAAGACTCTGTCAGTATATCGAGTCTATCTCACTTGGCCGAGACTTGCATGTCCGCTTCCCGAGATCGGGCTGTGCTTGAAGTGAGATGTTTTGAACGAGCCGTCCCGCCCTCGTCAAACCTCACCAACCGCATCCTTCAAATCCTCATGTTTACATAGTGGCGAGGTGCATTCAGACCCCAACATCATGATTGCTTTCGCGATAAGAGATGAGTGCCAGACACGAGGCGACCACTGAGACGCTTGCGACACGGCGCCTAAATTGCATCGCGCTATCGCTCCCGAGTTCGACGTGCAGGATCGGGGTGCTGGACGTAATTGTGGGTGTATGGTGAGAAACTTGTGTGGAGGTTCAACGCGGATGCGAAGTCGAGCATAACGAGATAGATGGTGTTGGATCCTGTTACCGGGCGCTGTAGCCTACATGCACCTGCAGGTCTTGTCTTGGGTCCATGCTGACGACGATGCTAGTGATGCGAGCCGAATCCGGATGAACCCACATCTTGGGTGGAGTACAGTATTAGATGAACTGGAGGCCAGTGCACGACTTTTTTTTTTGGGATCGAGGGAGGGCTGCTCCGAGCTGCGACATGTGTGAGATGTTGAGCGAGACTCGAGAGGAGTTGGAATGAGAGAAATGGGGGCCGTGCTATGCGAAGTCCTAATGGACCAGATACTTAAAGCACCTTTAGACTCCTAGTCCTATGAGACCGCATGCTTAGTCCTGTAGACTCTCTTTACCTTGTATTTTCTGCCTGTCAATAGTTAGAATGCGTTCCCCCAGACCGCCCCAGGAACAAATGCCATGGCGACGACAAGATCAGGAAGAAACATCAACAGTCAGTAACGTTTCTGCATCTTGTGATACCCGTCTGACATCCGCTCAGGAGTTTTATACGGGAGAGAATACTTGCCCCCAGGTTCAGGTCATCGTCTGCTCCTGCTCGTCGCACTTAGCGGAGAACATCTACATCTTCAATCCACATAATTCCTCCCAAGCGGCGCCCTGTCCATCACTACCATCCCTCACGTCCCTCCTGGCAGCCTTACTTCCGAGCTCGGCTCCCTCAACGCCTTCTATTTTATACTCTCAATCGAGCCACGCTCTCACGGCCTTTCAGCTCGCACAAGTGCACCTGCAGACCCGCAACCTTCCATCTCGAGCTGCCAGATATATCGTGAATCCATTTGAGATACCAAGGCTATTGAATCGGACACGTATAAAGATACAGGGTTTGCTAAGCTTGAGGCTGTTGTTCAATATCTGGTGTGTTGTTGTATGGGTGTTGATCAGGCGGTTCTTGGAGATTTTTGGAGTGAGGATTGGCGGCGCGAGGGATACATAGAGCGATTGATATGGTTTCAGAATGCGAGCAGATATGACTCAATACTGAGTATAGAGATACAAAAGCGTCTAGAACTGCTCTGCAGAAGGCATCAATAATTATTCTGCTACTTGAACGAGGGCGTATTGGAGCACTTACCGCAAACAGGGATTGACGAAAAGACAGACATTAGGCTGAGTTGGTGTTCCTGAGGACATGTCAGTTATTTTTGAGAAAGCATGTGCTATCCAATATGAAAGTCAGTAAAGTGGCGAATCTCCTTTTTGATTCCCTATCCGCTGTCGCACCTGATCCATTCCAGAATCTAGGCCTCTTCTTGAGACAATATGCAATAATCGCTATGCATCCCGATGAAAACAATATGCCGAACCCGCTGCCAAATCGGCCAACTCCTGCTGCCTTATCCCATGGTATCATACTCCAACAACTACAAAGCAGGCCCCATCCACATCGAAATTCGGTGATACACCAGTATCTAGCGCTCACACTCCTCCTTGAGCTTGCCATTCAACCATTTCCTAACTTGAGCACAATCCCAGCGTTTGTCTCGATCTTCACAAAGCATCGACTTGATGCCCTCGGCCAATGGATGATGCTCAAAGTGCTTCGGATAATCGCCAGTTCGCAAGTTACTCAACACATGTTGGCGCTCCGTTCTCGTGCCGAACTTGAAGACCATCTCGAATGTGATGATTCCAAAACTATATACGTCGAGTTTTGGGCAGATTGGACTCTCTTTGGGCACTTTTGGAGGACAATAAAACTTTGTTCCGACCTGCTGGGATGCGACCGTGGAGAATGGGAATGGCTCCAGAGCTGCCTGCTTCCGCGATGGTGTCGCCAATGGGTCCTGGTCAACAACCTTCAGATCGTGTATCAAGCCGAAGTCACCGATATGGGGGCAGACATAGATTGCCTGGCCCCAGGTACCACATTCCTTGCAGTCTGAAATGTTGATGAAGTGATGGCGCTCGGGCTCATTTGGTTCAAGTATCGAAAGGAAAATGTTCGGAGGTTTCAGATCGCGGTGAATAAAGCCTTTCCTATGGAGATATTCGGTGCCGTCGAGGATGGCTAGAAGCAGACGGATCGTCGGTAAGATGTGAAAGCAGTGCCGGGGTGGTCCTTGTCCGGAGTTCTTCTCTGCGGCTGAACCCCAGATGAAGTCATCCAAAGACAATGGATATGGAAACATGCTGATGTGTAATACCAAGTCCTTTTCTAATCCGCCGTACAGAGTGACCTCATTTGGGATATCACTTCTTGGGATTTCCTCCGTGCTATCGCTAAAGAGGAACGAGGTCAGTATTTACTTGTCCATGACAGGTCTCAAATGCTTCGATACAACCTGAAAATGGCGATTATTGGGAGGGCAGGGCACTGGCCGCAAACCTTACGAGTCGACCTTGAGAAAATGGCAATAGCTATACTCACTTTCTTTCATCATCGCTGTCCTCGTCATCACTATCGATCTCCCCTGGTTGGCGAAAGGCGCTTTTGTAGCCCGAAGCAGGCTTGGATGATTCCGAAGCTTCGAAGACTATATAGTCCCTGCTCTCTTCAGCGACAGTGGAGCTTGCTCGTTTGCGATCTCTCTTGATCTCCTTTAAGAGGCTCCGCTCCAAGCCAAGCTGTATACTGTGCACGCCTTGCGTGATGGGATTCAGAGAATCTGGACGAGGACCGGAATCAGAACTTGAAGCGGAATCCGATTCATCGCCATCAATATTCGTGCTGCTCGTGCGAACACGTTCTTCGACCCAGGTATGGTAGTACCTGACGATGTTGTGGTGATCTAGTTGTGCCAAAGACCGAGCTTCGGCGAGCACTTGATCCAGTTTTGCTCGACCAGCAGCACCCAGAAATCTTTCGGCGGGCACCACTATTTGTTTGACGGCATATGATCTGTTATCAAGGTAGTACTTTGCGAGGTAGACACTACCGAAGCCTCCACTGCCAAGTTTTAATAACCTACACAACGTGTAAGCGCTATGCATCAAAAATAATTGATTTGCTTTGTGGGCACCCCAAACTCAACAAATATACGCCCAACTTTGAATGAAGTGAGAGCCCGAATGAATATATCCTATGGATGTGGTGGGAGAGAAAACATATATGATAAAACGCATTCTTTCAACATTTCGCTGTCTCCTGCCTCAGCAGCGCCAAGGGACTGCATTCAGAAGCGTAGAATCATCATAGGAGACGGGTTACTTACTGCTGGTAATCCTTGCTATAACGCGAATCAGCGATATTGCCTGAAATACTTCCACCCGGATACAATAAAGACAAGGGCGACTGTTCCCCTAGATGATGACGATCTGGACCGACCATCCTGAGGTCTTGACGCACAAGGGCATTCGCATAGTCTTGTGATTGTTCCAGTCGAGTTGTTCCAGGAAAGAATGGAAGAGATTCGGTGTCAACAAAGGAGATGACCGGTAAAGCAGAGATGTCTGAGGTTTTCCTTGTTGCAATGTTGCTGATAGCTGTGTCAAACGATGAGAGATACGACTGCAGCTCGGGAATTTGTCGACCAGCGAACTCCTCAGGCAGCATACCAGCCCGTGCTAGATCTCTCCGCACATCAGCGAAGATACTCTTCGCTAGAGTACAAACTTCAGGATGTTCTTCAGACAAGTGGTCTGCAAGAGGACGCTGTTCATTGATGAAAGCTGCAGCTTGTCTCTTGCACCTTGCCTCGATGAGCGAGAGGTAGAAGAAGGTTGTGTGTTGTGAGGGCTGCAAGGTCGGACGTGATAGATCAGACGTCATGAGACGTGCAAGAGCACCAACGTCACCGTTCTGATCAACACTATCTGCACTTCTGGAGCTCTCAAAATGATGCCTCTCACGAGCAACATCACGTGAGTCATCAAGACCACCTGCGGACGAGTCCACACTCAAGTCTTCAGATGATGCCCAGAATCTTGACGACATTACAAGGTCTAGCTAGGATGGAAGAGCAAGTCGCCTCTTACTGATGGAACTTAAGCAGACATAGAACAAGCAGAAGTTCAAAAAGTGTCAATATAAGATAGAAGGAAAGCGGATTTTATTTGACAATTAGGAAACGGTGTTCTTTTGGTGGGGCAGCATGTCTCCCAGGTGACTTGTCAAGCAAAGGGCTGAGAATGAATGACTAGGAAGGCCGAGAGAGTACGATTGAATAGAGAATGTTGGGGCGGAGATCGTTGTTGAGTGGCTTCTATGGTCTTCGAATTGATGTCCGGAGGGTCTTGGCTTGCAACTGGATGATCCTGAACCAAGCGAAAGCGGCTGACTAAGCAGGAGCAAGTCGCGACCCGCGCAGCCGCGATCTGAGAACGACGGGACAATCAACTCAGTTTGACCAAGTAGGCTAGTTTATGTCGACAAACACCTTCTTATAAATCTTCAAGACTTGGAGAGGAAAGAATCATGCAAGTGGTCGTAATGCTTCCATCCTCTCTTAGATTTCGCTGAATGCAGCCAATATCTTGCGCCCCCGCCCCGCCTCATAATAAGGTTACCTTTTAGGCGCGCCAGAACCTCGAAAGTATTCAATTAATGGTTACAGACCTAAGAGGCTATGAGAACTAGCCTTCTACAAGAAAATTTGTTGAAGAGTTTGATTCCCGACATACGCATCGTTGCCCGCCTAGCTTTCCAGGGCTCTGAACAATATGCCTAGGAACCTTCCATGGGCCAGCTCGAGCACAACAACTCGCCCGAAGCGGGCAGCTGGTGCCCTTGCAACAAAACGACAGAAGGTGCGAAAAATTTCTTCTAATAGCGACGAGGAAGACTCAGTGGCTACTTCCAGAAAAGGAAGCTCTCGTGATTATGGTCAGTCATGTCTGTTACTTATCTGCCCGTTCCTTGAGGGAGAAGCTCATCACAGAGACAGCTCACCCTCCTTCTTCATCACCACCTGCAGACCCACCACCAGAGAGGCGAGTCACATCCATACAACTGGATGTCAAAGTAGACCAGCTGACCGTTCTCACAGCTTCATGAAAGCAGGTCAAGATAACGATGACAAATATCGTATGGTCGAGGACGAGTTTCTCGAAGTCGCTCAGAAGTTTACGGTCCATCTTCACGCTGCCGAATACAAGAGGCAGCAAAAAGCTGTGAAGAGCCAAAATGCAGACACTATCATTTCCATCTCGAGACCCGTGACTGGAAAAATGCCGGATCAAGCGAAGCGGAAAATGGAAGCATCTGCCCTCGCCAAAAGGCAAAGATCAATAATTGAAGCACTCAATGGTAAGAAGGAGAGTGGTGCAGAGTCTGACAGCGACATCGAGGAACTCCCTTATGTCGGGACTACACTTCATGGTCTGATGGACAGTCCTCGGAAAAAGGCGGCATCCCTAGCAAAGCTTGGATCGACAGCTACGACTCGAGCTGCAGCAGGCTTCAAGAAACCAGCCATCCAATCGAACGGCGACCAATCCAAGTCCCTCATAGACTCGCCAGAGCCCAAACACGGCCCCCGACGAGCCCAAGGGAATGAGGCACTGGACTTTACGGATGATGATGATGACCTTGACGCACCAATACCTGCCCCGAAGCTGATCGCTCTGGATCGAAAACCTGCCATGGCCCCGAGTCTGCAAGCCGGCTTTATACCCTCGAAGCCAACTACGATAAAAAAGGAGCCGCTTGGCACATCGTCTTTTATCGATAAACCGAAGCCCTACATTAAAGTCGAACTATCACCAACAACTACTCCCACTACAATCACCGCGAATGTTGAGACTGCCGATACTGGCCCGAAGCTCTCTAGACTGGAACGACTTCGGCTGGCCAGGGCGAAAAAGGAAAAGGAGCAACAGATAAAGAAGGAAGATGACTACAACTTTATTCCTACCTTTTGATGTATGTTTGTTCGCAACTCGTTCGTTGTCCCTGCAGATTGAGATCTTATTGTTGCTGACTATTTCATTTAAGTACGTTACATCATCAAGCTTTGAAAGGTGTCTCAGTCGGAGGCTCAGCTTGTGCTGCAAGCCGTGCCAAGTGTCTTCTCTGTCCCGACTTCCAGTCAACTAAAGCAGAGTGGGAGGTAACTCTATTGTCCCACACGACTACGGTTCTCTCGGCCCATTTCACTCTTGCCTGAAAGTCGGCTCCATATGCAATATGATCGTACAAGAACTTGAGTAAGACTTCGCTCTCTTCATGTTTGTATCCAACGATGGACCTAGTGACTAAAGATTTGTTAGATGGCATTCACCTGGAGGGCGTGTGTACTTGCATTGTGGATTGACATAGAGAGCCTTCTCTCCCGTGACAGGGTGTGTGCGTACGATCGGATGCACACTCACTACTGGCTCTCTTCGGACTGCACCGTTCTTGCCTCTTGAGGCATTGACTTGCTCAATGCCCGAGTGGGTAGCCTTGAGGCCATGTAGTCTCTCTTTGAATCCATCGCTGAGTCTGTTGTATGCTTCGACTTGATTGGCGAAAAGTGTGTCTCCACCGCTCTCAGGGACGTCAAGGATGTAAAGAAATGTGGTTCCAGGTGGTTGACGCTCATAGGAGACATCGCTATGCCATGCCACAGAGGAGGTTCTGGTCTCAAAGAATTGCTCGGCGGTCTTATCTCCTGCACCACGGTGGACGAGGTGAACTTCTGGGTATCCTGCCGGGGCACCAGAGGTAGGATGGATATGAAGTCTGCCGAAGTATCTACCATAGTCGAGAGCTTCACTTATAGGAAGATCCGCAAAGTCTTGATCTCTGAAGGCAACAACCTTTCTTTCAGCAACGAACCTTGCCAGCTCATTCTTTCCAGCGCTGCTCAACTTGCTCAGTTGAACGCCAGTCACTTCAGTGCCGATAGTTGGAGTCAAATCATTGGTTGTGACACCACTTGACAGAAGCTCTGGGAACTTTGGATCGGCATCTAGGCCATGATCTCTGTGCTCGAATGGCTCTAGAGGCGGAAAGCTCTCGATACCCCAAGTCGGTAGGTAGTGCTTATACTGTCGTATTTTAGCTACGCAATAAAGCTAGAAGCTCATTAGATACCTACTTTCGCTGCGGAGAAGCCATCCTTTCCTTGTTCTTCGGCATCTTTCTCATATCCAATTGGGGCAAGTTCCTTATACGGTCCGACGTTGCTCGTGAGCTTGACTGGACGACTTGGCAAGGCGATGGTTTCGGTTGCTGAAGGAGCCATTTTGAATGAAGTGGTTTGGGGTTTCGCCTGTCAGACTTGGAATCAAGAGAGTCTTTATATTTGTTTGCGGAATTCAATCACATTGCATCGCCCAAGAATTGCGTCTTCTGTAAAGCGGTTCCCCACTCCTGGGTATTTGGGATACATCCATCCTTTCTGGGCTTCCCCAATGATCATTGGTTGGCAGCATGTTGATTGAAGATAACATCTTACAATGCATCCATCTACTGCAGGGTAATGGTACGGCATGCCTAGATGATGGCCTTGATTGCCCGTTGTCTTTGAGGGGAAGTGAGTATCATTGGGCGGCAGGTCAGGCTAAGAATGGTGCAATTGGCCTCAAATATTACGAACTCTCAGCGAACAAATGACCCGCAAGCAAGGACAAGTGAATGGTACCCTTCTACTCCAGCCATCATCTTATAAGGACCGTCGGGTAAACTTTTTGGATACGACTGCTCAAGCTGGACGAGAAGACCAAGGGGCGTCCGGATATATCATGTGATTACAGCTCACGTGCAAGCCCAGTTCTGTACCCCCTCTTCGGTTTTCAATATACTAGATACTAAGTGCATCACCTCAGACAGCTCCCAGTATTGATTTAGTCACTCTTTGCCCAAGCCTCAAGCGCTTTTCGGATTTGTATTTCAAAGCATGACTCAGTATCACGTTCTTCTCTTGGTGGCGGCTTTGCTGAGATAACGATTTTTCGGGTCGATAAATCGCGGGGTCTCGAAGTTTTGACATTTTCTTGAACCCCACCAACAACTCCAGAGACAACCAGAAAATACCGTCAAGATGTCTGCCATGGACCTTGATGCCCCGGTGTCTATCGCGACTCGATTTGCAGCAGCAGATCAGCAGCAAAATGGCGCAACGTAAGGGCTTCTTCGGAACTTGACAAGCATTCTGCTAACTATCCTCAAGTATTCTGTGCTGTAACTGTGGCGCTGCCATAGATGGAACGACTGCTGCAGGCGCCCTCTGCTACGACTGCGTAAAACTTACTGTCGACGTATCCCAAGGAATCCAGCGCGAAGCTACCCTACATTTTTGCAGAGATTGTGATCGATGGCTTCTGCCTCCCTCCAGTTGGATTGTCGCCGCTCTCGAGTCAAGAGAACTCCTCGCTCTTTGCCTGAAGAAATTGCGAGGTCTACACAAAGTCCGGATTATTGATGCAAGCTTTATTTGGACGGAACCCCATTCTCGCAGAGTAAAGGTCAAGCTCACGATCCAAGATTCCGTCTCTGAGGGAGTTGTGCTGCAGCAGGCATTTGAGGTGGAATATGTCGTCGCATACCAGCAATGTCCCGACTGTGCGAAATCCTACACCGCGAACACTTGGAGAGCTTGCGTACAGGTCCGACAAAAGGTCCCCCACAAGAGAACATTCCTCTACCTCGAACAACTCATTCTCAAGCATGGCGCTCACAAAGACACAATCAATATTAAGGAAGTGAAGGACGGGCTGGATTTCTACTACGCAGCACGAAATCAGGCTGAGAAGTTCGTCGATTTCCTCAATTCCGTGGCGCCAGTCCGAAGTAAAAAATCCCAGGAACTGATTTCGATGGACATCCACACATCTACAAAATCCTACAAATTCTCATACTCGGTCGAATTGGTCCCGATTTGCAAAGATGACTTGGTGGCGATACCCATAAAGCTCGCAAAGCAGATTGGCAACATCTCCCCTCTTGGACTTTGCTACCGTGTTGGCACGACCGTCAACGTTCTAGATCCTGCAACGCTCCAGACGGCAGATATCAGCACACCAATTTACTGGCGTGCTCCATTCACATCTCTTGCTGATGTTCAGGAATTGACAGAGTTTATTGTTATGGACATCGACCTGCTTGGACCACAGAAAGGAAGATGGGCTCTGGCTGAAGCAACTGTTGCTCGTGCCTCAGATCTCGGATCCAATGACAAGACATACTACACCCGCACACATCTAGGCAATGTTCTACACCCGGGAGACTCCGTGATGGGTTACTTACTTACCGGCACAAATTTCAACAATCCTCAATTCGACGCTCTTGAAGAATCCCACACATACTCATCACAGATACCTGACGTTATGCTCGTCAAGAAGTTCTACGCAAGAAAGAAGAAGGCGAAGAACCGTAACTGGCGTCTCAAGCGTATGACAAGGGACGAGGGCGATCTGCTACCTAAGAAGTCTGACCAGGAGCGGATGGATAAGGATTACGAGATGTTCTTGCGGGATGTTGAGGAGGATGAAGAGCTTAGACAGACGATGGCCCTGTACAAGGCTCAACAGCAACAGAAGATCGATGCGGAGGCTATGAGCGTTGTGGAGACTGATGATGGCGAAGACGAGACTCCACATATTGATATGGAAGAGCTGCTGGATGAGTTTGATGAATTGGCCGTTACGGACAAGTAGTTGGCTTCGGAATATGCATCGGTACTATTGGCGTTTGGTAGAAAAAGGTGTTGGTCAGGGTCATTTCAGCATTTGGGTGTGAATACTGAGATGTTTGCTAGATGGATAGCACCGAGCAATATGCAATTTTTACGCAGTCCAATATTCAATCTTCTCTTATGTCTCAGCGCATGTTATTGATTGTGCAAGGGTGCTCTGCTCCGGGGAACTGGATCAGTTTCTTTCTCTTCCACACTTGTAAGCTTTAGGCATTTTTCGTCATTCCACTGACATGACTTTGACGCATAGAGGGATCTACGTGCGGAGATCAACAATCCTTCGCTTGCATGGCAGACCAGCCTCCAACTTCCACCCCGCCTTCTAATCTCATCGCCAAGCTCTACTTGGCGTTTCAACAAACCGCGATGCCTTCGTTCCCGGGTCTAGAAATTGTCATCCAATCTACAGAAAAGCACTAGGCACACGCACCCGCTGTCAGCGTGCTGTTAATTTAAGGTTCCGCAGCTGATAACCTAGAAAGACCCCCAGGCCAATCTCCGTCCTGTCCTTCAGATAAACACTTCATCCCAAGTACCAGGTCCCGAAACAATTGGATGCTGTATAGCACCTATAATATGATTTAGATCATAAAGTTGAATAAAAGAGAGCAAGTGCTCCTTTCTGTGCACTTTTCAAATATACCTTTCATTTCTGCAACTCGTTGAGAGTGTTCCATTCGTTCATTTTCCATTCTCACATCCACTCGTTTGCCATGCATTCCTTCACACTCCTTTCTCTTGCCGCTGGTGCCGTACAGGCCTATACCGTCGTCGTCGTTGACAAGTTCATGACCAAGAACATCGATCCTGTTGTAATCCCCGGCCAGTACAAGAGCCACTTGCATACTTTCTTTGGTTCTGATGCGGTCGATCTAAATACCACTACTTCCAAAGAACTGCAGACAGGGTGTACGACTGCACGGAATCCCAATGATTTCTCATCATACTGTAAGTATCCAGAAACAACGATGACATTTAGGCTCTGAGCTGACGGAACAACAGGGGTCCCAACACTCCTCTACGTCTCCGGAACAACCAACACACCCGTCCCCTTCACCAGCTTCTCCGCCTACTATGTCGACATCGACCAAGCCGAGATCGCCATTCCTCAAGACTACAAAGTCGTAGTCGGCAACTCCG
This sequence comes from Cadophora luteo-olivacea, assembly GCA_026120085.1. NCBI lineage: Eukaryota > Fungi > Ascomycota > Leotiomycetes > Helotiales > Ploettnerulaceae > Cadophora > Cadophora luteo-olivacea. The sequence continues at coordinate 348,550 of JALRMC010000002.1, forward strand.
CCGCAAAGTCCCAAGCAGACGTAAGCGACCTCGCGGGCATAGAATGGTGGTGCGAAGGCGATCCCGCCGAAACAGGCAAAGACAAAGCCGCCTTTCCCTCCAAGACATGCTCAACACACTTGCAAACCCTGCTGCTCTTCCACGACTGCGTCAATCCGGAGACGCTTGAATCTGCATATTCAGGGACGCAGAATTGGAAAGAGGGGTTCAAGCCGGCGAATAGGTGTCCAGCGGGGATGAAGCGGATGCCGAGACTGAGGTTCTCGATTCGCTATGATCTGAGGAAGATTGTGCCAGGTGGATGGAGTGGGGAAGCGCCTCTCAAGTAAGTACCAAGAAGGTCTCAGCGTTGCCCCATGGATCTCGCAAGTCGCAAAAAACCGTGGAAAGCATGTGCTAACTTCATACCAGACTAGCTTGTGGCCCATCATACTGCACGCATGGAGACTTCATCAATGGCTGGCTCCCAGAATCAGCAGAGAACATGTTACTGGCAAATTCAAAGAGAGACTTTGCAGCAGTGTCAGGACCTCTGGGCGAGCAAGACAACAAAGTCAAGGCGACCTGCAAAGCACAGGATGCCGATCCTGGAAATGGAGCTTCGACCTACGAGGCCAGTCTTGAATTCCTGTAGAAGGATTGGACAGAGGGTTACGAAGGGGACCGATGTCATTCGCGTGGTAAGACCAGGTCGTTGTGAGTTAGTTTGTCGCCAGGAAGATTGCATGGAGGAACAGGTCGATGCTGGGGGTATCTATCTTCTGCAGCCAAGACGTCTGCCTTTGTATTATTAGCAGACTTTATGGCCCTTCGGGAAGAGCAAACTATGAAAAGTCCTACCATTAATATACCACGGCCGTGTTCCACAACACTCGCTCAGCTGTCAAAGACCGTCTTTGGCCTGGCTAGCCGGGATAGCGAGGCTAGCTTCGCGAGCACCAGAGCTGCGCAATATTGCCTCCCTGGGGCGCCACCTCGGGACTCGTAATTTACATATGTCCTCTCGCTACATGCAGGACTGCATTATTTACGTGGAGGTATATTCACGGATTCAGATCCAGAGAGCGGTGTATCGCCGATGTTGGTCGTGCGCTGGAGTGGCAGTTTAAGCGAGAATCAGGACAACGACAAGAGAAGCCTTGCTAATTATTTCCGATGGGAACTTGGTAATCATTTGGATCTGCAGACCTGTCTTATCCTGAGTGATAGTTTGCTCATATTTGATATCCCTCATGTTAAGTATAGAGTGACTCATGGCCCTGCCGGCGCAGGTTCAGAGGTCAACGTTTGTTTACTTTGTCAAAGTCCCTGTTTGCGTGCGACATGCTACGTCTGCTGTCCCAGTTTGACTACCGGTAGTACGAATAGAACTTGACTTTGTTCCTAGTAGTCTAGGTCGAACACTGTAAAGGTCGACATGAAGGGATTGTAAGTCAAGCATGCTTAAGTACTTGAGCTGAAGCCCGTATCCAATACCTGGGGTTGGTGTTCTCCCGATGAGGTTTGTCGGGCTCAAGGATTGTGATGAGTCATCTGGAAGACTTGACTGTGAATTCGCCGACCCAGGATTCGACTCCCAACCTCGACATCTTACTCGTCGCCGACGTCGTCACCGGCAGAACCCCGGCATCACCACTCCATTCACACACTCACCTTCCACACCAGCCTACCAGCGCACACTCACCCACCCATATCTACCGAAATACGCAATTCTCCCACGCATTCCCGCCATGCACACGCCACATTCCGCGAAACGATATCACCAATTTCCCCCGCCGAAAGCCCTTTGCATCTCAGAGTAGAGGCCCAACGTTCTTAGCTCAAGCAGAATTTGCCCCTTACCCGTGAACGAAGGGTATGTAACGACTGGGGCCCTTGATACCTAAGAACCGGCGGACTTAAAAATCAGACAAAAAAAAACTATAAAAACTAAAAATTAAAGACGTTAAAAATTAAATTATTATCAAGTTATTATTATTATTATTACTACCAGAAAGAAGCAGAATCCTGAAGAAGGATTTGTTCTCCCGGGAGGTGCGCGGGAGTTTGTTTTGCTGTTCATTTTTCCTACTTCCTCGCTTGTGACTTCTTATCATCCTTGTGACACTTGGTTAAGTGTCAGTGATATGTATGTTTAATATTTCTTTTGGATTTTCTGCTTTGTTGATTTCGCGTTCGTTTGGGAAGAAGTGCCGCTAAGCGAGGCAGGTCGTCTTTGTCAACAATATACAGTGCACAAGCTATATAAATGAATTTTCGCTGCTTGCGCCGTGAACTCATTCCACCTTCGGTGATGATCTTCCACGTGTTTGCTGACATCGTTTCAACCTTATCCAAATCTTCTGATTCATATCTGAATCACCTGTGTCTCTCTTCCACGAAGGAAGATTCGCCAGTCAATCAAGTATGCTCGTGTTCGATTGCACTACCCTTTTCATCTATCCAAATACCCAATCCCCTGACATCAAATCAACAAATCCGGAATGGTGTAGTGGTTAGCATTTCTGCCTTTCAATTTACTGTCTGTGTGTCCAACAAACAAACAGTGAAAGCTCGCAGGAGACCGGGGTTCAATTCCCCGTTCCGGAAGGAAACATATTATTTTTGCTTTTGCCAGATTATCAGCAATTTGCATCGTCACGGTTACTGGAAAGTCTCCGAATGGATTCAGAAAGAGACCAAGGGTAGGCAAAGAGAGCATAAGCACGATCAGGGAACTTGTATGCCACTTTTTATTTACCAACTCCACCAGATCGAATTTCTCAGCAATAGGTATGTACAAATAATGCGTCCCCCCAAACAGAACGCTCGCAGAAATAGCAAGGGTATGATCAAACGAACATCTTCGCAAAGTATCCAAAGTCCTGACACGTCATTTCATCATCGGTTTCATCGTCTTCGTCATCATCACCGCGTAGTTTCCAACGCGAGCATTGCGGTAGCTGTAAGCCCACAAATCTCCAAAATATCACTCAAAACCAGCATGCAAATCGACTTCCGTGTAGCCACACATCCAATCAGCCGGCATTGTTCCTCATTTGCGCGTCTTCCACAGCTTGATTCCAATCCGCTTTCCAAATAAAGTATCCCTCAGCGGCAGCAACCCTAAATTAAGTCAGCACTTATCATCTCCAAGAGTGTAGTTGAAAGACAGAACTTACAGCCCTAGCGCAAGTGCAACTCCACTCCAGAGCCCTTCTAACTCCCAATCCATCGCAAAAGCCGTATAGAACGAGATCGGCATCGCAATAACATAATAGCAAAACAGGTTCACCCAGCCTCCAATCTCCTGCCTTCCAAGACCTCTCAGTAGACCATTGCAGTTCGCGGCCAAAGCGTCAAAGAGCTGGAATGCGGCGCAGAGAGGCATGACGCGTGCGACGAGGTCGGATACGCCTTGGTCGTTTGTGAAAAGTTGGGGGATGAGATTGCGAAGGGCGGAGAGGAGGATCACGTTGAATACTCCGATGAGGGTTGCGGTTATCATGACCTGGAGGAAATGTCAATAATGGCCAACTAGAGTCGAGGTTCGGGAAGCAACTCACCACTTTGGCACTCGTCTTTGCTGCGTCACTGAGAGTAGCTCCAATCAAGTTCGCGATACGAGTCGATGCAGCGATGGAGGTCGAGAATGGAATCTGGAAAGTCATGGCGGTGATGGTACTCAAGACACTCTGCGCGGCCAAGTGCGTAGTGCCGAAATAGCTTGCTGCGAGCGTAAGGATTTCGAAGGCTAGATATTCTGCTTCGACCATGAGCAGACCAGGCAATGCAAGCTTGATCATTGGGCCTATTCAGATCAGCTTCGTCTCGTTGTTTGGAAGATGTAGACTGGAACATACCCCAGTTGTGAAAAGCCTTCCAAGTAAAACCATTCCAGCACTGCCTCCCATCCACGAACCTCACATATAAGAAGAGAAGAACCGGCAGAAGGTTATCTGTGACAGCCACTGCGATGGGAGCTCCAACGAACCCCCAATCGAAATGCCAAACAAATAGCCAATTCATGAAAGCGTTCAAAGGCGCCGCAACCAGCAGTACGTATGTAGTCGCGGAAAACAGACCTTGAGCCTGTACAAAGCGCTTCCCACTCTCGAAACAAGCGTAACCAGGTGCGCCAAAAAGTAAGATCCGGAGATAAAGCCCAGCGAACTCTGCAGATTCTTTCTCAGGAACCATCTTCTCCAGTATCTTCTCGGCAAGTAGCCAGAGTATGCCAATTGGAATGGTCAGTATCCAAAGGAAATAGACCATCCTTTGCAACTGTAGTCCAACCAGGTGCTTCTTCCCACTTCCATATGCCTGCGCACACAACGTATCCAGACTCGTAGCCAATCCTTGGTATATCGCATATCCAGAAATATTGGCAGTCATGCTAGCCAAACTGACTGCGCCGAGTTCTACTTTCCCAAGATGCCCGACAGTAAAGATACTGGCGACTGGTAGAGAGTACTGAAGTACGAAAGTGACTACCAGAGGACTAGAATATTTCCACAACGTCTTCGCTTCTCGCTGCCATGTCGTCTTGATCTTCCCCGATGCAACAGCTGCTTCCCACTGAGCATTCAATCTCTCATGCCTGGTCCTCGCAGATTCTGGAACCCCGTCTCCTAATAATGCAGAGGTTTCTGAAGGCCCGACAGTCGCTGTTGGGTCTGCAGCGTCTGCCTCCTCATCTGCCACCGGTTTCGGTCTCCTTGGGCTGAACAATTGCTTGTATAACCGACTCAGGGCACTTCTGTCTTTGGGCTCAGGATGTTTCGGCGGAGCAAGATGATTGTCTCTTAAGAGACTCCTCTCCTCATTTCTGACTGCCTTCTTTTCCTTTTTCGTCAAGTAATTTGGTTCTTGGAACTGTTGGGACATTTCACATTAGTGACTTCTCCCACAGTGCACTTGAATTAATAATGAAACAGATATAATTCCGAGAATGCGAATGCCCATTTTCAAGAAGCCCTCCAGAAAAGCAGTAAAGAGTCTACCCACCTGCGGCGTCACAGCACCCCTAGTCCCCCCAAAAGCCACAAAACTCGGCCTCCTATACGAATTGGCCATAGAATGTTGCACGGCCTCAGGGCGCACCGTCGACGCTTCTGAAGAATCATCCTCCGAGCTTACACTCCCACTTTCGGGGGTCTCAACCTCATCATCATCGTCGCACTCCTCGAGGTCTCGTGCGATCGATTCCTGAGCCAAAGGCGAGCCAGGCAGGAAGGATCCCGAGAGGTAAGAATTGCTGAACGGTGATCGCCCAATTGAGTGCCGACTGGGCTGCTTCCTGATCGGTCGAGCAGAACTCGACATTTTGAAGAATGGGGGAGGGGAGGCGCGTGAAGATCAAGGTATTTGTCAACAGCTGTTGAGATTGGATATTTCTATCCTACAACACTCAACAGTGCGTATAGCTACCGCTCATAAAGGCGCAAGATCGCAAAATGTACCAATTGAGTAGATTCCCAAGAATTACATGAAACATGGAAGAAGTATCAACAGAGGAATAGAAGAGAGAAAGAAAAGGGACGGAGAAGTGAGCGTTGCATAAAAGAGAGCCGGACCGCTTCCCCACCAGAGCTCTCCGCCTCTCTTTCTAATCGGCCCAGGACTAACCCCTCCAAGTCTAGACCAATAGATAAGGGCCTGTCTGAAAGAGGAGCGTCTAACCGACGGTCAGTGAGTCAAAGTTGAAGAGAAAAGACACGAGGAAATTGCATTTATAGTTATAATTATAGTAAAGGAGGGGAAAGTTGCATTAATGGTAGGACAGTCAAAAATAGCCATAAGCGTCAAAGTAAAGTTTACAACACTTGAAGTTGGACAAAGCCCATGTGGAAAAAATGAGCTTGAGAAACAATCCATGCGGACTGCAAGGATGGGACGAAGACATGTGCGGCCGCTTCCGAGGCATCATCCACATTTAAAGATCCAGACGAGATGACAGAAAAAGAGGAGCAGCTTATAATGCAAACAAAATAATTATGTATTTGGTAGATTGTGGCAGATAACAAGAATCGGTACATCTACGTAATATATGAGTAAATCCAAGATGTACCATGTCCATAAATCCATCAAGTTATGAAAGGAAAAGAGTAAAATACGGAAGTTCAATCCGAAAGGGACCCTTGAAACAACTACGGGAACCAACATGCGGGCAGCTTTCAACACAAACACGCAGAAACCGAGAACAAGCATTGGCAAATGATATCACCCGATCACAAGAGCACGCAAGAACTCCGGAAGCTCAAGTCACTCGAATACTCTTCAACATCCTCCATAGGGTGATTCCCCATTTCAATCCAGAAATAGGAACGAAGCTCCGTCCCATGTATCCGCCATGCCTCTCGCAGGTGCTTCAGACGACGAGGAGGAAGTAGGAAGGAGGAATACCTACAATCCATTCGGGATCCCCCTAAGATTTACGCCCGTGAATGTCCCTGAGTGAGTACTGCTCACTTCATCTACATGCATATCCTTCAAGATTCAACAAAGGCCCAGCCGACTTGGAATTGTCAAGGAGGGACGATAGGACTACTCGCCCGCAAATGGTAACAAGAGATGGAGCGCGGGGAAAATAAGTAGGGCAGATACACCGGCAGCAGCAAGATGACTTGAAAGCTGTATCAGAGAGCTCTGGATGTGCTTGCAGTTGGACTATGGGAGTTGTAGGGACGGGGCGAGACGAGATATTACAAGGAGAACAAATGAAGATATACGAACAGTACTAACAGCACCTCCCATCATATAGAAACAACCACTCCTCAATCTTCTGCGTACCCCCCTTCTTCGGCCCCCTCCTCTTCGACAATACCGACAGCGACGCCCGCGACCACTGCGCCAACGAACGAAGTAAGCACTTCCCATCTCCCCTCCTTCCTTGCTCTCCTCGTCCCCCTCCCCCCTTCTCAAATCCCTCCCAAAAACCTCACTAACTCACCCTCCCCTCCCCCCAGCATTCCTCTCCTACCTCCGCCTCTCCGTCTACATGGCCATCGTCAGCATCGCCATCGTCGTCTCCTTCCACCTGAAATCGCAACCCACCCGCCTCGAACTACGGATGGCGAAGCCCCTGGGTATAGTATTCTGGCTGCTGAGTCTGAGCTGTCTGGCGCTGGGGTTTGGGAATTATATCAAGACGGTCAATAAGTATAGTAAGAGGGCGGCGATTGTGCAGACGGGGTGGAAGACGCAGTCGGTGAGTTTTGAGGATTTCGTTTCTTGGGTCGAGGGCTGGTGGAGGAGTGGGAGGGAAATGGAGGGTGGGATTCGGTGGCTGCAGACATCTACGTCTGATCTACCGGGAAAGTTTGGTCTGGTCATAGCTAACGACTGTCTAGGTTCTGACCGTTATTGCTTTCAGCATTGTTGCTGTCTGTGTACTATTCCTAGCTACGAATTCGAAACGAATATGATAGCATTTTCTACGAAATCATTTCAAAAAGGAGGTCTATAGAGATCGGTACAGCACCGAGTTTGGTCATTGAACTTAATTTGCTTTGCTCTGCCGTCAATTCTAACCGCTTATGATAGCATGGCAATCCCTTCCAAATACATTAAGAGATGATACTCATACTCTGCCAAAATTGAGGGTATAATACAACCACCAGAGTCCCATCCCCTGCGTCATTCATAAGCAGCTTCACAACCATCATCTCGGGCTTTCATAGTCACGACCACAACGCTAGTGACAATAGATGAGTTTCGAGCATCACCTGCAGTACCACTGCTTAGGAATTGCGACCCAGAAGTAGTTCTTGGCGATGCCAAACTACTTGTTGTCGATGTTGGGAGAGCTCCGTCTCTCAAAGTGAAAGCCTGGATGCTAACAAAAGACGAGAATGGCGGTGGATTGCCCAGGAATATAGAAGCTGCATTCATAATGGCATCTGATTTGATCGTGGAGGGAAGCTGATCAGCCGCAGCGCCAGAAGCTACCGAAAGAGATGGTTTTTGGGAAGAAGAGGAATTCCACGAACGAGTGAAATTGATAGCAAGACTTGAATTGAGAAGCTCTGGGAACGTCGAAGCTGACGGCCGGGCAGTAGAGATCGAGGATGACGTTGAACTCAGCAGAGAGCTGGTATGATTGGAGACCACTGGACCGGGTGTTGCAAACGAAGAGTCGATTCCGCAGCCACGAGGCATCAGACCTTCATTGTCGGCTTTGATGATATTCGCAGCCTGTTTGCGGCCGTTAGTGCCTCTAAGCTCCCAAATAAACGGAAAGACATACCTTCTCTGCTACCGCGTAGACCGGCGCTTGCAGATGAGCCGCAGGAATCAAAGGGAAGATACCGGCATCGACAATCCTCAGATTCTTCGTTCCGTACACGCGAAGATGTGTATCGACCACACCACCAAGTTCAAGAGGCAGCATTGATGTCGTACCAGAACCATGAAACTCTGTTCGAACACCACTTTGAATTGCTGGCATCAAGGTCTCCGGTGTAGCATCCTGGAAGAAAGGATAGTACGGAGCGATATCCAGAACTTTCATCGAATCAGTTTTGACGATCAGATTATTGAAAAGTAGCCCTTCAACGATGATCTGACAGTCAAGAGGGTTAGAACAATATCGCGGATCAATGGCTGGTTGGTCGAAAGAGCTCCTGGATTGGATGTGAACACTCCCACGGGAAAAAGTATGCATAGCCGCAACTGCGAGAAGTCCGACGTTGTCGTTCAATACCTCGTAAGCCCCAACATCGCTACGACTTAATAATTCCACAAGAACTCTTTTCTGAGCCTCGTACCCCGCAACCAAAGTTGGATCAAGACCCGGAAGAAGATGTTGAGAAGCATTCTGACTTGAAGCATCTATCATCATGGTTGTCCAGTTCATCGAGATTGATGGTAGAGAAGGGAACGCAACAGTGTTGATTGCCCCAGCTGTCCACGGCCCTGGAGAGGGTCAGGAAGACGTTTACTACAAATCGTGCTGTACATACCAGTCTTGTTGGCATAGTACTCTCGAGCAACTTGGTCCAAGAGCGTCGGATTGAAGTTCAGCATGTTGATATTGAAATAGCTAGCATTGTCGTCTTCGCGAGTTAGCAAGATGGAGAGGGAGACGGGAAATTTCACTTACAGTAGTAAATGACTCCCACGTACGGGTGATCTTGAAAGTTATTACCAACTCCGGGAAGGTTGATGGCCACTGGGATGTCAAAGTCGTTGAGAACGTTTGCACTCCCGATCCCCGATAATTCCAAAATCTGAGGCGTGTGGACGGCGCCAGCTGCGAGAATTACTTCCCTCGAACAGCTAACATTCCGGAGCGACAAAGTCCCTTTCGTTGCAAACTATCGTAATTAGTTCTATACTTCGCCCAAGGAAAGATCGTACCTCGACACCGCTGATCCATTGGCCCGATGGATACACACGGGGCTCTACACTGGCTGGAGCATCCTGATCAAGCAGCACTCTCGTAACATGCTGTTGGCTTGCGATGTGAAAATTCGGTCGGCTGTCAGTAAAGCCATCGTAATAGCCCAACCTGGCACTGGATCGAGTTTGGTTGTCGGGAGATATACTGTCAGGAATGAGCATACCACCAGCTGCAGTCCCATTGTTCGGGTCGGTGAGGATGGGGATGCCGAGTTCTCGGAGACCATCTAGGAAGAGATCTGTGTCAGGTCAGTAATGCCCAGATCAGAGATTGGTCAAGCTCACGAGATTGGTTATAGAAGTACCGCGGATAGCTGACATGAATATAGCCTTCTGTGCCATGAGTCGTCACATCAGGTTGGATGTAAAGCTCGTGGCTAAATTCAGCATTCACATTATCAGTGTAGTTCTCGCTCTATCATCACATTAGTTGAGTATTTGATATGTGGTCCCGAAATACCTTTTTGAAGTACGGCAACAGATCGTCCCAACCCCAGCCTTCATTACCGAGAGCAGCCCACGCATCGTAATCAGCTCGACCACCTCTGGTCCCTGGAGCAGTCAGAATGATATTCATTACTGGGCACCAGAGCTCGACTTTGGACTCTACGGCTCAAAGTGACATCGAACCAGCCTGTTCAGGTTCATCAAGGAAGCTAAATGTCCAGGAAACTTACAGCACATCCCGTTAATCAAGCTTCCACCACCAACTCCCCTTCCCATGTCATATGGTCGAGCTGCACCGTCCAGGTACGTTTGCGGGACAGTCCACAGATTCCAATCATATTTCGTGCCGAGCCCATATCCATCTTCGATAGGAAACAGAATGAGGTCTTCGTAGTTGTCGCTGTTGAACATCAGATTCGCCACAGATATCCATGACATGACACTCACAGATCACCAGCTTCGAGGACCAAGACCGTTACTGTTTCCGTGTGAGCAAGATGTAACGTAGCCAGCTGCGAGGACTAACCATTGGGATCTTCAGTGAGACGATTCGCGACTACAAGACCAGAGACTCCACCGCCTACGATGATGTAGTCGTAGCAGGGTAAGAAAGGGGCGTTGAGATCTCGGGGATCAAGGTGGAGCGAGAGTGTGAGTGCAAAAAAGGCGAGAAGCAGAACAAAAGTAGCCTTGGAATCCATTTCGAGCAATGCTACGTGCGTGTGTGCCTATCGAGCGGTATCCTGAAGCCAAAATGAGTGAGGTTATAGCATTCAATCAATATGAGAAGTTCAAAGACTTCTTAAGAGGCATTGTACATGGAAAGAGCGACTCATTACACTGTTTTGCAAATAGCAAAGGACTGCCAACTCACAGCTTGTATTTAGAAAAGAAAGGTTGAAGCGCCATTTGAATTGTGTGACTTCACGCAGCTATGATTGTAGCTGGAATGGTCCCCAGCAAACCGAGAACTCGAGATAATAGGTTCCGCAATCATCGCCGTTCTCCTACTCACAAGCACGTCCTTACTGAAATATGTATCGTACCTTCTGCATCCCCATTTTGGGGTGACCTCGGATGCAACTACCCTGTGAACCTATAACACCACTTCTACCCTTGCCAAGCAAATGTAGAGGTCTCCCAGTTTAACAGCCATGTATGAAATAGAGTGTTCCATGGAGGCAGTCTGATCAATACCCAAAGTACATGATCAAGAACGCTCAAAACATTCCCCTCACAATGCAAATCCATCATGCCCAGGAGGGTCGCAAAACCTCCACAGACCCGCCTTCTCGGCAGCTGCCCTGACTAGAGACACTTCGTCTTTCGTGACATGCCTGTTAATCTCTTCATATCGAACACTGTCCTCAGGTAAAGGCCTACCACCTACATCTACTGCCCTGGCTGCTGACCGACGAGGATGCTTCGCCTTCCCAACATGAGCGTCGGGATGATATTGCTCCATGATGTTGACAAAGACATCTTTAGAGACATTGTCTGCCATCCATCGCATAATTTCTTGGCCTTCGAACTCGTACCCAGGCATGACCAAGTGTCTGACAAGTAGTCCCTTCTTAGCAATGCCATCAGGCGTGAAGCACAGGTCTCCAACTTGGGCTTGCATGGCCTTGATACTTTCCATAGCGGCCTGTGCGTAGTCGTCGGCTTTCAGGAGGCGCTTTGAGGTACTGGCATTCCAGACCTTGAAATCAGGAAGATAGATATCTACCAACCCATCTAGCAATTCAATAGACGCCAATGAGTCGAATGCAGAGGTGTTATAAATGATTGGTACCTTCAGTCCGTGGTCTCGCGCGTGCAAGATCGATAGGACGACTTGAGGCACGATATGCTCGGGCGTTACCAAATTGATGTTGTGCACTCTTCCGACGTCTTGAAGCTTGATATACCAATCTCCAAGTTCCTCTGGGGTCAGGTCTTGGCCGTTTCGTTGGTGGGCAATGTCATGATTTTGACAGAAAACACAGCGAAGGTTGCAACCGGAGAAGAAAACACTTCCAGAGCCATTGTGACCCTGTATACAGGGTTCTGCAAAAGGAAGTGTCAGCATCGAATGGAGGCAGATCTGGACTTTTACGGATGGAAATTACGGATGGAAAATAGTACATCCTTGTATTACTCACCTTCTCCAAAATGGGGCGCGATCACGTTGACTTTTACGGTCTCAGCTCCAATCAAGCAAGCTCCAGTCTTCTCGTACCGATTCACATCGCAGAGCCGTGGGCACAAGTTGCACTTCCGAAGGTGCGCATACGCAGCCGATCTCTTCTTTGATGCGTCAACGGACGAGAGTAATTGGTACTTTGGAGTGTAATCGTCAAGAAGGAAAGGAGGTGCCAGATGAAGGCTTCGCTGACTCGGATCTCGAAGACGATACCTCGCAGGTGGAGTAAATCTATGCACAGCAGACGACCTTGAAGTACATCGACTCAATTGTCGAAACATCATGATAAGGGAATCGAAGCATTGACTATGAAGCGGGGGCAAATAAGTTGATCTGCATTGGATGCAGATAGTTGAGGTTCTCAACGATATTGCTCGATGCTAATACTTGGCTTTCTAATGAAAAACAATCTCATTCTCTGAAAGCACTCAGATTTCATGACTTGATTGGTGCTCGATGCTCGATGCGATCAGTTTGAGGTTCAGCATGCACCAAAGGATACAAGCTGTTGCAAGCAGGCCGAAGCTTAGTCAGCCAGGGCATTTGAGACCAATCATCGCTTGCCTGACATCTCCCGCGTCCTACTCTCAACACCGGGCAGGGCAAGTCATCGGTCAAGACAGAACCACTCATCGGCCTTTCAGCGGGAAGGTGCAAGTCAAACAGACCTCATATCTACCGAATATGTATTCATAATCTTCTCCATTCTCAGTCGGGCATTTCCCCTAATTACCAACCTTATTCTCCCCACGCGCAACGCCAAAACCAGCAGAATAACGATATGTGAAAATGGCCGAGCCCATGGATGTCGATGTGGATCTGGAACAGAGGGGAACGAAGAGAAAGGCGGATGAGGCTCTTGCAGGTGTAACTGCACCGCGAAGAATCAGGGCAAGTATTGGCCGCCTCTCAGCCTCATGCATCTATCCTAACATCATGTGACAGGCATTGGATCCGGATGTTGTCAACAAGATTGCAGCTGGCGAGATCATCGTTGCACCTGTACATGCGTTGAAGGAACTTATCGAGAATTCTGTCGATGCTGGCTCAACTTCTCTTGAGGTTCTCGTTAAAGATGGTGGCCTGAAGCTTCTTCAGATTACAGATAATGGTCATGGAATTGCCGTAAGTTGGACTTGCGCTTCTTCATATTCCATAGCTAACAAGTCGAAAAGAAGGAAGATCTTCCAATATTATGCGAGCGTTTCACAACCTCCAAACTCAAATCTTTCGAGGACTTGACTTCTATTGGAACCTATGGCTTTCGAGGTGAAGCCTTGGCCAGTATCAGTCATATCGCTCATCTCACGGTCACTACCAGAACGAAAGACTCTACTTGTGCATTTCGAGCACACTACGACAGTGGTCGTCTGGCTCCCGCCAAGCCGGGTCAAAGTTCAGACCCAAAGCCCACAGCAGGCAGGCAAGGTACTCAAATTACCGTTGAAGACTTGTTTTACAATGTCCCCACGCGGCGTAGAGCTTTCAGATCCGCTTCCGAGGAGTACAATAAGATCCTTGATGTAGTCGGCAGATATGCTGTCCACTGCGACGGTGTTGCCTTCAGTTGTAAGAAGCATGGAGAAGCCAGCACCACTATTTCCACTCAGTCAAGCTCCTCCACCGTTGACCGAATCCGTCAAATCCACGGAAGTTCAGTAGCGAACGAACTCATCGAATTTACATCCTCAGATTCCCAGTGGGGATATCGAGCTCGGGGTTGGACTACCAATGCAAATTACCACGTCAAGAAAACTACCCTCCTTCTCTTCATCAATCATCGCTCCGTGGATTCTACCAACATTCGAAAAGCCATCGAGCAAACGTACTCAGCCTTTCTTCCCAAAGGCGGCCACCCCTTCACGTATCTTAGCCTTGACATCGATCCACACCGTGTAGATGTCAACGTCCATCCAACAAAGAGGGAAGTCAACTTCCTCAACGAAGACGAAATCATTGAGAAGATATGCACCGACATTCGTTCCAAGCTGGCAGATGTGGACACAAGCCGAACATTCATGACCCAAACCCTCCTCCCTGGCGTACGACTCCCATCAGCAGCTATAGCAGACGCTGATGGAACCGCCAACACAACTTCATCAACGCCAAAGGCGAAACCCTACGAGAATAATCTCGTCCGCACCGACTCCAAGCTCCGCAAAATCACCAGCATGCTTCCTCCCAGCGCGAACCGAGCCAGCACGACTCCAGGACCCAATGATACACAATCACAGGGCCCAGACATTGAATACGAGACCTCAGATCGCGTAGCCGTCAACTGCCGTCTCGCAACCGTCAAAGAACTCCGCGCAGAAGTCCGTGACGAGATGCACAACGAGCTGACCGAGATATTCGCCGGCCACACCTTCGTCGGCGTAGTCGACGAGCGTCGCCGCCTAGCCGCCATTCAAGGAGGCGTCAAGCTCTTCCTCGTAGATTACGGCATGGTTTGCAACGAGTACTTCTACCAAGTTGGGCTCACCGACTTCGGAAACTTCGGCATGATCCGTTTCGAGCCTCCTCTCAACCTCCACGAGCTCCTGCTTCTGGCTGCCCAACACGAGAAGAGCACAACTCCCACTCCCGTCAACCCTGAAGATGATTTCGACGTCGACGAAGTAGCCGAGCTAGTCTCCGCGCAACTTATTGAGCGCAGAGAGATGCTCCTCGAGTACTTCTCTATGGAAATTTCCGAGGATGGAGAGCTCCTCAGTATTCCCCTACTCCTGAAAGGCTACACACCCAGCCTAGCCAAACTCCCGCGTTTCCTACTCAGACTCGGCCCACACGTGAACTGGACCGCCGAAAAAGAATGTTTTTCTACTTTCCTACGTGAGCTAGCAGCATACTACGTGCCCGAACAACTCCCGCCTTCTCCTGGTCCCGAAGATCCAGAAGAGGATCTGAGCGAGGAGATTAAAGCACGAAGACAGCAGATTGCGAAGGCGGTGGAGGATATCCTCTTCCCTGCTTTTAGAGCCAGGTTGATTGCTACGAAATCGTTGATGAAGGGTGGTGTCGTAGAGATTGCGAATTTAAAGGGGTTGTACAGAGTATTTGAGCGTTGCTAGAGTGGTAGCAATCTGGCTGTATATTATTGCTTCTTGGGTTTGGCTTGGCTGTGGTATAGCTATCTGATTTTGGCAATACATATGGGCAGGGGTGTTGCTTTTGGAATGTATGATACGGGGTACTACACTCATGCTTTCATAGGAGCTACTGCTGCTGGCGTTTTTGGCTGTCATATTCGCTCATAGATCATATCTTCTCAGTAGCCATAGTCCACCGAAGTATCCACTGAGAGATTGCAAGAACAAATCAAACAAATAAGTAAACCTGCAAGATACCTGATATCATCTATCGTTTTGATTGAATGTGACTAGCCGATGACGTTCCTACGACTCACCAGATCAGTCCAGAGGTCTACGCCGCTATTATACAGTATAATTTCATCGATCCATCCGTCCGTCCATCCATTCATTCCAATCCATGCCTATGCTCCGGTCGATTCATTTAGCTCTTTCCATCCTCCCACTCTGGGTTCTATTGTATTGTCAGCAATTGGTCCTCCCAATCTTCGAATGCGAACAGGTTGGGTTATAAGTAAATTGACATACCTTTCTCAAAATGACCAAACCCTCAAGATTACTAGTCAACGGGATATACTGCTCATCCTCCAGCTCCGCACGCTCGCCATACGCCAACAACACGGGCGTACTCTGTGTCTGCCATCCAGTGATAGTCTTTGGCCGACCTGCCTGTCCCACAACATCGACAGCTTGTCCCACGCGCACGTTGACTGTGAGAGGCTTGAGCTCTTCGTCCAGAGTGACGAGGAAGCGGGGGTGCATGGCTGTGACGAGGTAGTAGAGGAGGTAATGTGACTTGTCGGTGACGAACTGCTTGGCGTCGATCATGGCAACGAGGACAGCGAGAAGACCGGCAGCGGAGACACGAGATAGGACTTGTCGGTCGGTGTGGAATGGGCTGATGGAAAGCGTGCCCTTGCCCATGTGGAGAAGACCTTGGGCGATTCTGACCATGAAGAGAGACTCCTGGTCGCGGTGGTAGTAGCTGGCCAGTTGTCTGAGGAGTTGAGCCAATCTGGCATTGTTGGTTCCGGCTCCGAGAAGACCCATGGCAAAGATGGCGTTGATAGCTACATCGTTGTCATTGTCGTGACTGTACCTCGACAAAGTATCGTAGACCTTCATCTGTGGGTTGCTGGGGCTCAAAAGACCCATTGCCAAAGGAACAGCCTTGCGGATATTGGCTTCGCCGTAGTGCATCAGATGTCCGAATTGGCGGAGAACCATCTCCTGACCAACATCTTCACCCATAGCTACCAATCCAAGACCAATGACAGCGTATGCTTGTAGCAACTCGTCTCCCTTCTTCTCATCACTCTCCTCAATATGGTCGTTACAGATGTGAAGAAGCTCTTGGAGTTTCAGAACAGTTCCAGTTCCAGCCCAAGCACAAATCTCAGCCAGGACCGATGTTGGCTTCGACATGGGGTGGTCGATAACCTTTAAGGTCTCCAAGATAACCTCAACCTCTTCTTGGCGTCCAAAGAACAAAAGACCAAGGCCAAGAGCCATAAAGCGAGTCCACTTGTCCTTGAGCTGCGACTTTCGGTCGTCGTCAAGGAATGTCTGAATAATCGCCTCACTGACATCGCTGTTCGAGGAGCCTACAAAGACCATACCCAGCGACAGGGCGGCCATTGCCGACACCTGCATGTCCAGCGAAGTGTCTGTAACTATAGGGATCAGAATATCGAGCAGCTCTGTTCTGTTCGAACCAGCATAAGCAAGTCCAAGACCCATGATTGACGCTACCCGTACGGCGGGACTCTTATGGTTAATTCTATCCTCATCACTCAAAAGTGCCAAAGCTGGGTCGGAATCCATTCTGACACCGGTGTTCATGATACCGATAGCCAACATGGCACCAGCGAGGATTTGGTCCTCATCGGCGTATGTGTATTTGTCGATCTTGTCCAGGCCGCCTTCGACGTCCCACAGAAGTAGCGTTCCCAGCGAAGCAACTGTGGACATCATACCCTCCTCCTTGGTCTTCCAGACCCAAGCGGACTTCTCTTCCTCAACCATCATCATCTTGTCATTACCGAATCCAGCGTTAACAAAGGCATTGACAAACGCCGCAGCCAAATTGTGCCTCGCGGAGTCCAAGTTCGTAAGGCCGGCCACGCGGTTGCTCTCAAGATGGCTCTTGTAAATATCCTCAGTCGTCTTCGGGTCGAGGATGTTCAGCTCCTTCGCCAGAGCTTTGAAATGCTCGGGCATCTTGGTGCTGTTCAAGCACTCCACGATTTCCCTCTCGTCATCGGTCTCCGTAGGCAGATCCAAAACGATTTGTTGTCTTGCAATCAGGAAAGCCATCTGCTTCTTAAGCGCCACATCTTTCGTCGAATCGAAATCCTCCTGAATGAGTGTTACGTCGTTGAGGCGGATAGCAAGCACGATGGCCTGAGTAAGCTGGCCATAATGTTTGTAGATATCGTGTGCGGTTCGGAGGAATTGTTGATCTTCTGGGTAGGTCAAAAGACTCACCATGCTGACCATGTACAGGCAGACTCGTGGGTATGTATCTTTGTCGAGGAATTTGGGGATATCTTCGATGATTTCGAGCTCGCTCATCAAGTCCACAGCGTCGGCTTCGGCATTGCTCTTGAGGAACAGAGGGACGAGGACTAGTGCAAGATCAATAAGGTCTTTGTACGGCTCATCTGCTGTTAATCTCTTGGTGTACACCTCTCCAATTTCCAGTGCAAGATGCCGTGTGTATTCGTGACCCCAAGATCCAATGTCGGATGTTGGCGCAAGCAGGCGGTATTTGAGGGTATCTTGTCTGTCTTCGTCTGAGAAGGTCATGCCGATCACTGACAGCACATCTGCCAACGAAGTCCTATCGTCTCCCTCCGGCCATTGCTCGTACAGCTTGATCATGGGCTCGTAATGTGGTCGCAGGAATTTGAGGGGTTTCGGAACGGCTGTCATAGAAGAGGTAGAAGTCTTGATGGAGTCCTTGATAGCCTCCAGCGCAGACTTGTATAGTGTTGTATCTGATTCCTGGACAAAGCAAGTCAGCATCCAGCAGAAAGAAGTTTTCCATTCGCTCATACCGTCAATCGCTCTACGAGCATGTCCAGTTCACTCTTGAGCTGTTGGTCCTCCTCACTCAGCTCTTCGGGCGCTGAAGCGGTCTATTAGCTGGATCCCTTGTAATTCGAGGCTGACACCCATACCTCCAACAGTAGGCTCATCAGTCTTCCCATTTACGAGCGGCTTTCCATCCTTATCCTTCTTGACCTCCTCGGCCTTGCTAGGCTCGCCATCTACAGCCTTTCCCTTGCCCTTGTCAACAGACTTTGGAGGTTCGCCATCCTTCGCCATCCTAGCTGCTTGTGTTGAGCCTCGTCGTTTGGATTAAGGGAAAAGATGGATTCCGGCAGATTGCACACCGAGCACAGAGAAGTTCCTTTAGTTCAAAGGTTTCGAGAGGCGATGTTCGTGGAAATTCGTGGTGAGGTTAGAGGTGGTATTGGATTTGTTGTGGTTCCTTCAGGCACTCAAGCTTCCGCGTACAAATACAGCTTGAACCGCGAAACGACATGGGGCTGCTAACTAAGCGAAGTTTTAGTCCCGACAGGGATCCTCCGCGGTCTGTCAAGGTCCCAGCGCAATTGGGTGGGCAGAAAATAATAATTCTGGAGGATCTCAAGAAATTCAAAATCAGCAAATAAGTCCGCAACCATGAGGCTCGATACGAAGCATATGCGATACCTGACTCCCGAGGACTGGAGGACCCTCACAGCCGTCGAAACGGGCTCGAAAAACCACGAAGTCGTCCCTACAGCACTCATCGGGCAAATTTCTGGGCAGCGTGGAGGGGTACACAAAAATATATCTGCGCTGGCGAAAGTAGGACTGATCGCACGTCTCAAGAATGCGAAATACGACGGATACCGCTTGACATACGGAGGACTCGATTATCTCGCTTTGAATACCTATCGAAAGCGCAAAGATGTCTACAGTGTTGGGAATCAGATTGGTGTCGGCAAGGAAAGTGACATCTTCGTGGTGGCAGACGAACAGGGAATTCAGAGAGTTCTGAAAATACACAGACTGGGTCGCATATCTTTTCGAACGGTCAAGGCGAATCGAGATTATCTCCGGAATCGATCTTCGGGCTCTTGGATGTACATGTCTAGACTGGCAGCACTCAAGGAATTTACCTTCATGACGGCACTGAGAGAAAACGGGTTTCCAGTTCCAGAACCTCTAGCTCAGTCACGGCATACGATAGTCATGTCGCTGATTGATGCCTTTCCCATGCGCCAGATCTCTTCGGTCCCAGACCCGGCTTCTCTCTACGCCGAGCTCATCGCTATGATCATGCGCCTCGCACAGTACGGACTCATTCATGGCGACTTTAACGAATTCAATATTTTGATCAAGGAGGAGATGAAAAAAGAGACCGTGGACGGCAAGACGACGGAGACGCTTGTTCTGACCCCGATTCTGATCGACTTTCCCCAGATGGTATCAGTCGATCACGGAAACGCGGAGTACTATTTCGACCGAGATGTGAACTGCATCAAAAGATTTTTCGAGCGCCGCTTCCATTTCACAAGTGATGCAAAGGGACCATACTTCAAAGATGCTAGAAAGTTGATTGGGAAGGATGGTGTCACAAGACTTGACGTTTCAGTCGAGGCTTCTGGATTCTCAAGAAAGATGGCGAAAGAGCTCGAGGCATATATGAAGGAAGTCGGCGTTGACGGTGATGGCGATCCAAACGCTGCTCGTGGTGATGAGGAATCGTCAGATGGTGAGGATGGAGAGGACAGTGAAGAGGACATAGGTAATGTGGAGGACGAAAAAGATGGCCACATTGATCCCGACACCAAGCAAAGCAGCCAACCTTCTGAAGACCAAACTAAGTATGAGTCAACTGGCTTGAAAGATAGTCTGGGAAACGATATAATGGTGTCAAAGCTTGAAATCAAGGATGAAACTTGAAGACGTATCCACCTTCTGTCACTTCACAGATCCAAACACCGAGCGCAGGTAGCGTTATAGAACGGGAAATGCAAATCCGCGGCCCGAGTGGCTCAAAGAGGGAGAAAGGGTTTCTGAGAAGGCAAGCTTTCTCAAAAAGAAGGAAGAGGTCACAAGACGAGGCATTTGAATCACAATGGCAAGTTGAATTGGTGGAATGCGTTCAATTATGCTACAAGAATCCACATCTAGAGTGAACTAGCCACAGTAGCAAGAGGAAGAAATGTTTACAGTGCCAGTTGCAATACTTTTGATATCAGTCCATCGATGCTCAACATGAAAGCAATGTTTCCTGCTCGTGCCGCCCATATGCCACACTCTGCCTGAAAATACCGATGGAAGTTGTCCTACATGCGATGTACCGACCGAAACAATTCGAAGAATGATGTCGGTACCAGTATGCGAACAACATATCTATGTTGACAGGATATGTATGTCTGCGATTTACGCATGTATGGGAGACGAATTACCGAGTAAGGGTAAAGGTGCAAATGACTGTATAGAGGCATCAGATCGCATGTGATCGAAGTCGAATGATAGAACTATGCAATGCCGATTGCCGATGAAGAATGTGTAGAGAATGCATGTCGATGATGGATGTACCTTTGCAGTGGCAAAGTCTTCAAGAAGACTTGCGAGCAGAAGGAGAGGTGGAACCACCATGGGCGACAGCAGGTGAGTCGTGATGAACGGTAACACCATCCTCAGCCGTGCCATCCTCTGAGACCGTAGGAGTTGAGTGCGAAATCTTGCTGTTCGTTGGTCAGTAAGGAACGCACCAGGAGACAGAGGGGTAGAACTTACGTATCCTTCGACTTTGCCATCGACTCAGCCGTAGAGACTCTGATGCTCCGATCAAGATCCTTGAAGCCGCCGACCGAACCAGTGGAGCTGCGGGGTATGTCAGCTTGTGAATTATGTGAGAGCCTTTTGGGATTCGACATACCTGTTGTCACGACGCTTCCAGGAACCACTGCCTCTGGTTGGGAAGTGGGCAGCGATCTGGCCGGTACGAGGACCAACTGGCGATGGCATGGATGGGATGGGAGGAGAAAGAGCAAGCATGTCAACAGGTCCACCATAAGCACCAACATTGTACTCGTTGGTTCGGAACTGACGACGCTCAGTGGTGATGCGCTTGAGATCCTTCTGGGCAGGGGTGTCCGCATAGCGAACCTGGAGAAGAAGACCTTCCTCACCAATTGGCTGGCCATGGAACTTCTTGATGATCTCCTCACAGATATCGCGACTCTCAAAGCTGTGACAAGAGATTAGCCTTTACTGCGCCAGTCAAAGATGGCGGGACATACCGAGCAAAACCAACACCACGGCTGTTGTTCTGGTTATCACGAAGGATTCTGCTGGACTGAACAGTGTAATCCATGAAGATGGCACCAAGCTCCTGGATTAAAGTCAGAAGAATTGTGATTGAGGGAGAGCTTGGAGAACTCACCGACTCGGTCATATTCTTGGGAAGGTTAGAGACATAGAGGTTAGTCGACTGCTCATCTCCCTCCGCCTTAAGACGGGAATTGAACGACTCCTGTGCATAGTGAGTATATTTGCCGACCTCATGAGGTGCATGGTGTGGTACCCTAGCAAATCCGACTTCATAGCCAAGCTTGTAGAATCCACGAATGCAGAGCTCCGAGTCACGAAGAGAGAAGTACTTGGCAAATCCGAAACTGAGAAGAAATCAGAAGCAGTTTTGCAACGGGGCAGGAAGGAAGCTTACCCCTTGCAGGCTCCAGTGCTGGTGTCGATAATGGCCTTCGATGTCTCAACCTTACCAAATCGAGCAGCATATGCAGCAAGTGTCTCATCGTCGGTATCTGGGTGAAGACCGCGGATATAGACGTTGCGATTGCCTGGGATGGGGTTGGACAAGCTCTGGTCAAGAGTTCTCATGCTCTCACGAGGGGTGAAGACGGCAGGAACGGCTGGAGGAATAGCTGGGTGCTGAATGAGCAAAGCGTCAAGATCAACATTGATAGGAATGGTCTTGTATGGAAGTGGCTTGGCGTGCTGCGCAGCGTGCTGGACCGGGAGCTGTTGAGGCGATGGAGTTGAGCCGAAAGGAGATCGGTCAACTGCAACGATCTGAGTACCTTGCTCAGGTTGAGAAATCGTGCCGTAGTTGGGAGTTCCGGGAGCAGACTCATTGGTGGAGTACGATCCGCGTCGGTTCTCAAGACCTGGAACCTCCTTGTACAGCTCAGGGTAGCCAGCAGAGACGCGACTAGGAGTGTATGGCATATATGGCATGGCCGGGAGGTAGCTTGGATAGGCACCTGGGGTATAGTATGGCATGGGAGCTGCGTAAGAGTTGTAGGCGCCATCAGCAGGTTGAGTAGCAGCAAGAGGTTGAGCCGAGTACATAGGAGGAGCGGCCAAGAAGGTATTGTCGACGGGGTTGTAATAGAACTGAGCACCGCCAATTGGGAGTTGAGCAGCACCGAGGCCAGTTGCGCCAGCCATGTTGGCTCCAGACATTGACATGCCGCCAAATTGAGACATCATGGCGTTCATGGAGCTGTCAGTCTGCGTGCCTGGCATAGCAGTTTGACCTTGGGAGTCGCGGTGAGTGCGAGCTTGAGGTGGAGCGTACATGTTGGAGGTAGAACGGCTGTGAATCGAAGTGTCTGCGGTGTGCTGGTAAGACATGGCAGTCTGGGGTTGCTCGAATTAGCTCAATTGATCTCGAAAGAATATGTTGAAGAGGATGAGGATCGATCTGGGCAGAAGCGGAAGTTTTGTAAGAAAATATTGTGTGGAAAAATGGAGGGAAGAGAGGCCAAAAGTGAACAGCAAGGTGAATGATGTGCAAGAGGTGAAGGTGTTGCCAGAGGTGAAGAGGTCCTTGACCACATGCACCGGAGAGACACAACTGCGCGTCAAAATAGGTAGAGCACAATGAACTTACAATCACACACAATCTCCAGAAAGAGAGCTTGGAATCTGTATTCACTGGGGAAGCAAATAGAAGTGACTGCAGAACAAGATCAGTAGGCTGTATATGAAAGCAGTGGGAGATGCAGAAGTACAAACCTCAAATGAGCTGCCACAAAGCCGATCTTGCCGTACTGTTTGACCGGTGTCGCTGTGACGCGGGTAGGATGCTGTTCCTGTTCCTGCTCTTGGTGCTGTGTTGTGCTGCTGGTGAGAGAAATGGGTCAACGGTGGTGATGAATCGAGCGAGTGAGGATTCTGTAAGATAGGAAGCTATCAAGCCAGATGGGGGTGTAGTGTAGAGATTGTGGTTGTGATTCTGTTGGATCTGATGGGATTTCGAAGTTGATGGGAAGAGAAGAGAAACAGGAAGAGAATGAAATGGCGAGGGCAGGTGGTATTTATGAGGAGTAAATCGCAAATGTGAGGTTGTGGGAAGGCGCGAATGGCGGGGTGAGCGGAGGATAAGCGCGATGAAGCTGAATTCCTAAAGTGGTGGCTCTTTTGCTCTGGAGAGGAAGAGAATGGAAGGGAAGGAGCGAGATAAGGAGCTTGTCGGTAAGGTGAAGCGAGTTGAGTTGGGTTGAATTGAGTCGAATCGAGTTGAGTCTGGAGTGCGCTTCGGCGAGGACGTGCTTCCGAGTCCGACGATGCTGGAGAGCAGAGTGTAAACAAAAAACAAACAGTTCCCGTCCTTCAAAACCAAACCAGTCCAGAATGTGTAAATCGAACTCCGCAAGCAATACAAGCCAGCTCAATCAAACGAAGAAGGACAAGAACAAGAGCGATAACGATATACTGCCCCGAAAGTAATAGAGCGATAAGGAGCGCTTAGAGGATACAGATACGGATACAGATACAGCACTGGCAACGCGCAGCCACCGCAAGAGACATGAGAAGAGGGGACAAAGCCTTCTTTATGGAAGAAAGCCCACCATCTGTGCGTTCAAGTGCCCACTATGCCACGCTTTGCTAGGTAAGTACCATGCAATGCGGGCAGGCAAGAGCCATCTGCACAACATGAAATGCAAGTGCAGCAAGGTGGACAAGGTATACTGGTGGGTGCGGTGCGTGCTTTCGCTTGTCTCCTCCGTTCGCTCTACCATAGAGGACGGACTGTTGCCCATGCAATTGCTTCCAGAAACGGGCAAAGCAGGCAAGGAACAAGGAACAAGGAACAGGTTCATGCTAACATGAGCAGAAGAATCTTTAGATGCAAGTAGCCCCCCTGAGACATATGTTCTTTTCTGCGGTGACCAGCACCGCAGAACCTACCTACTATTACCTTGGTACATCTCCATCTGCAGGGACCATATGATAGGTCTGCCTGCTTGAATTGCTTTCAGGGCCAATGAGGGCAGGTCCCCACTAGAGAATCTGAGATCTGATGTGATGGAGGGGTTGCACGGATGTTTGGACAAGCCAGAGCTGATCACTTTGCGCCTCTAGACCCCCCGTTTGCCCTCCCCCAGACGAATTCGCAGGTCAGGCTAGATTGCCCTTGATGCCGACAAGACTCGAATAAGGTTACTCTGATCGCTGGGCTTCACCTCTCCCCCTACTTGACCTCGAAAATGGCGCGGACGCCTCTTGCCACACGTCGGCTACGTCCAGGGATGAGAAGGGAATACCATTGGTAGAGTCTGCAGATGGGGGAATACAGACCTCAGAATAGACGGGATGTAGGGAGATCGTGGCCATGGGCATTGATCAGCCCTAGGGTCCAGATGCCTGTGTATAGTATTTTCGGTATTGCAGGCCGTTTGAAGGCGCATCCATGGGGACAGCTGGGATTGGAGTGAAATGGGAGCACGATCGTTTCGACTTCTTGCACCTTGGTATCCCTTCCTCCCACTTACAGTCCATTGCTACGGCTACAATCCCAGGACAGCTGTTAGACTTCGGAGTGGAGAGTCGCTCGAGACAAGAATACTTTCCGGCAACCCCTTGCATTTGCTACTGATCCAGAGTCTCGTTTTAGGACTACCCCGAAAAAAGCAACGAAGACGATCCTTCTCGAAAGCAACCACAGGATGACAGCCTTCCAAGCCCAAAAGGCTGTTCCTTGCACGATCTGCCGATAATTCACGACAGGCATGTCGTTTGCTTAAAGAGAATACAATTACATTTGCGTTTCATAAGTAATGGGACGAGGTGGGCAGTGGGATTGGAATGCAGATGCAGTCCACTGTCGTTGGTAAGTGGATTCGAACAGGGGCCATTCAGCCCTTGCCTCTCGCTAATCAGGATCTATCCGCGGCCGGGGCCGTTACCCAGGATCCTCAAACCAAGAGCAGAGAGTCTGTTTGTCTTCTTGCCGTGGCTTAAAGGTTAGCAATTGACAGGTGTTTGCAGCTATTGATCCGACCGCCCGAGGCTGAATCGAAGTCTCAGATCTGACATTACTTCAATACTTTAGATATCGTTCTGGCGGCAACTGCGCAATCACTTGGCTACGCAAACGAGCACTTCCATAATTCCATACCGAGAGCAAGCAACAAGCAACAATACGAGGCCGTTATCTATTCCGGGACCTGTCCCTTTCATGTTGTGTTCAACGTCATTCAACACAAAACTCAGAAATAACAACCTCAACATTCCTAAAGAGAACCCAGCAGCAACTCTACCTACAGATTCACCAAACCTAGAGTTCCACACCACTACGCACCTCGCCAAAAGTCCAGCTCCCCACAAGTCTCTCCTTACTCAAAAGCAAATACCGGACCCCATCTACAAGTCACTATCGCTTCGCTTCCACGAACCGGATCCTCCCTCTGACGCCATGACCTCTCCCAAAACGTCCCGAGATCTCAAATATCATTTTCTTTTTCCTTCTCTCTCTCCCCTCAATTTCTATCACATCTTACAAGGTAAGATCTATCACAAAGCAAATTCGTACATGGATGATTCGCAAGACTTGCTTATCGAGATCCCTGGTCGCGAGCTCGAGGGGAGAGGATGAAATGGTACAGGATAGGATCGAATGGGGCTCAGTGTCTTGCTGAAAATGACGTTGGCGTCAACTTCCTTTATTACTTAATTAGGCACTCGTTCACATTCATCGACGCATGCTCCTCTGTCTTCAGAGCCTGCATCATTCAAAATGGAAAAAAAAAAACCCGAAACTCTTCTCTATCCATTCACCCACACCTTCAAATCAGGGAAATCATTTTTAAACGATTTTCATTGAAGTAAGTAAAAGCAGAATTTTCTAAACCTTAAACGGCGCAACGTAGTGCAGTGCAAAATGAACAGAAAAGGCAGGCAGGCAGGCAGGCGAAGACTCCACACCGCTCAGCCCACCCCTGAAATGAATCTATGTAGAAAATAGAAGAACGACAAAGAAGCGGTCTTGAACAAGGCTCCAAATTGAGGCTCTCAAATCGCATCGCCAACCTCTTTCGCGATCATTACATCTCCGCCAAGCTCTACATCAGGTAATGCAGCTATCGTAACCATACTGAGATCAGAACGAACCCAGCCGGCATACATCCCAATTACATCTCATGATCCAGCCGCGCGATACACGCAATGAAAAGCTCAAAGCAGCTCAGCAGGCAGGCAAGCAAGCAGATGAATCCCATCCCACCAACTCCGCCATAATGCGGCCAGAAAGAAACGTGACGGGCATGAATGGACTGCGGTGTAGAGTGACGTTGTATGGTGTAGATACGGTATGCAAGAGATGTATACGAATGCCATCCAATTGCGGTGTGGGATCGAAGCAGCGGGAGGGGAGAAGTGTTTGTTCGGATGGGGTGGAATGAGGTGCATTAAATGACTGCTGGTTTCTAGATGTATAGTCTATGACCAAACATCTTCCTGTGAGTTTGAGCTTCTGTCAGTATTTGGTTCTTCGTTTGCTTCGTTTTCATATCCGAGACGCCAGAACTTGGGAGCCGGGGGGTTGATAGATAGATGGGCAATCTCGGCTTCGGCACGGGACAAACAGACGAACCAGCAAACAAACGACGGCAATAAGTAGGGAAGCAAAGAATCACGTACCTGGTACTGGTTTGCAGAACGCATACCCTTGACGATTTCCTCAGCTTTGAACTCAGGGATACCTCGTTGCTCGGCCATGATCTTGCCTAGCACAGTGTTGACCTCACGCGCCATGTTCGCCGCATCACCACAGACGTAGAAGTACGCCTTTTGCAGGAGCAGCTCGTTGACTTCCTTGGCGTGCTCTTGTAACCTGTGTTGGACGTAGACTTTCTTGGGACCCTCACGAGAGAAGGCTGTGATGAGGGAGAACTTGTCACCAAGCGCTTCCTTGTATTCCTAAAGTTGTGTTAGTTCGGAAATTCAGCTGAAATAGTTTTCAGAGTCTAAAAGCTTACCTCCCATTCGGACGAGTACAAGAAATCCTCCGTTTGCTTTCTGCAGCCGAAGAAGAGCAGGGTCTTGCCAACATTCTCTCCAGCCTTGGCTTGTGCAGCTCGTTCTTGGACGAATCCTCTGAATGGTGCCACACCTGTTCCAGGACCGACCATGATGATTGGCTTTGATGGATCGGAAGGGAGCTTGAAATTGGAGTGGCGAACGTGGACTGGTACGTGGACACCATCATATTTATTGCGTGGTCCGGTGATATTGTATGTGAGTCCATGAGGATCTGGGTGTGGATCGCCATGTTGCTTTTGCTTCAGAGCAAGGAGGTAGTTAGTGGTGACGCCCTTGAGAGCATCTTCCCGGCCTGGGACCTCTAATGACTCAACAACAGCGGTAATGGAGATCTTGGTCTTCTGGACCAATGACGAGGAGGAGATTGAGTAGTATCTTGGCTGGACTTTGTTGACACCTTCAATGAAAGCTGAGAAGGGAATGGCAGTCCATGGCTCCGAAGAAATGGAATGAAGAGCTTGAGCAATGTTGTAATACTTGTTGCTAATCTTCTCGTGGAAATAGTCCTTGTCACTACCCAACTTTGCCATCTCAGCCTTGGCTTGCTCTGTTGGTGCGAAAGGTGCTAGAGTTGCAATGAATTGACGCGAGACTGGAGCGCAAATTTCCATGTGGTATCGAATAATGGCATCGTACGTAGTTGGGGTTGGGAATGGGACTTTAGCTGTTGGATCAAGTGCCTTGACGCTGATGACTGAATCCGCCTTCGACTTGAGACCCAGAACATTAAGGAATCGATCGACCTCCTTTCCTGCGTTTGTAGGCCAGACTGCAATGTGGTCACCGGTCTGGTAGCTGAGGTTGGATTTGCTGATATCGATTTCCATGTGCAAACAGTTTCGGTCCTTGACTGTGAAGATTTCTCGAGACTCGGCAATTGGTGCAATGTATGGGTTGTGGGCGTTGAAGGGGCCCTTTGCGGTACCCTCGAGATGCATCTTGTTTGGCTCTCCAAGATAGACTTCTGGGGAGTCTTTTGTCAGGCCTTCTCTCTCAGTGATAGCGAAAGTTGGCTCGTAAACAGCTTCACGCTCCTCCAAACCCATCTTCTCAGCTAGATCCGCCCACATTGGGTCCTTCCAGGCCAAGAAATCTTCTTCCATGGTTCCAGCACCATCGTCTCCCTCACCAGCAGCACCAATTCGCTTTGCCCCCAGCTTCTCCAAGGCCTTTGTGACATTTCGAACCATGGAATTATAATGTTCGTATGTGTTGTTTCCAAGACCAAAAGCAACAAACTTCAGATTCTCGAGTGGTGGATCTGCGGCATTCGAAAAGGAGGCATCTTCGCCCGTAATGAACTCATAGAAGTCAACAGCGTTATCGGTAGGCTCTCCCTCACCATAGGTCGCAAGAACGAACATGGCAATTTTGTCTTCTGGTAGAGTATCGAGATTCTCGTAATCGTAGTCCTCCAAATCTGCTACCATGGTTTCCAATCCAAATCTGCTCTTGCCCTCCTTGGCCAATCTCGAGGCATAATCCTCTGCAGTTCCTGTTTGAGAACCATAGAAGACCACGCAGTTCTTGCCAGACTCGTCCATCTTCTCCACGATATTCCTCGTCTTCCCTGGCTTGTTTCCATTGGCATTGGCATAGCTGTTTGCGTATGGATCCTTTGCCACGCCCCAGTATGTGCCCTTTGTGAAATATGCAACTGTGCCTAGCAATAGAACGCCCAGGACAATAATGTCCAGCGTGTCGAGTTGCGCCATGATGGGGGATGTGGGGCACTTTCAGGACACAGATCGAATGTGAAGTTCAAGGAGAAATTCGAAGAGAGCGTCGGCAAGACCCAGCGGACTTGGACCGTCGTTGTTGTTATATTCTGGGCGAAATTGAGGCTGACTGTGTTGCAATATTTCAGCGGCGTGGTCTTATTTAGGCATACGATGCGATAACCCTGCGTGTACGGTATGAAAGAAAGGCTGCCGGGGAGGTGATTCGATTAGACCGGCCGGGACTATTTGGCACGGATCTGTAGGCGGCCGAGGTGGGAAGATAGGCTGAGTCTGAGTCTCGAGTGAGTGAGTGTTGAAGAAATGGAGAGGACAGAGGAGAAATTTAGGTAATTGTATACAGTCAGTGAGGAATTGAATTGAAGTGAAGTTTTACTTTCACATATCAATCATGGGATGGAGTCAAGCCGGGCAGGTAGAGGTAGAGTGGGATCTAGATAGTTCTCTGCCGGCATCGCTATAACTTTTGTTCCAGCCAGCGCCAAACTGTCGGAATCTTCTCGGTTCCATATTGCCGCCACATGTCCTCCTTTTCCTCCTTTCACCTGCCACCACATCCATCCCAGCCCATCCCACATTTTGGTCTCCAAGCGGGCTGTTTCCGCGCGAGTCAACAGATCATGCCCTCATCACTCCCGACTACGAATACGCTCCGGAGAGTCCCTTGAGCATGTGCCGAGTTGCCTCTCTCTGTGCAAGTACAAGATATACTTCTGTCCACATCAACTACCCCTCTCAAGCGGAACGGAATTCGGGAATTCTCCACTGCAGTTGAACAGATTCCATGTGGAGTCTTCCCGCGCTTGCCACAGTATTTGGAAAAGCCATTCTATCCGCAGCAAAATAGCAAAATGAAGAAGTCTTCTTGTCATGACTTACTTGATTGCCTCTTCAAGACGGACTTGACAAGCAAGGCAAGGCTGACGGCTGACAGCCTGTTATCGCTACCTTGACCCCTATTTCTGTCGCTTGAGAATAAGCCAATTACTTCTTCACCTGTCGTGGACGTCAAGAGGAACAGTCAGATATTACCTACAGTGCCACAGCCACAGGAATCTAGCTCTTACTTGAAAAGGCGAGGTTACTCGTCACCTCGTAAAAATCGCATTGTGAACCTATCCCCATCACATCAGAAGCCACCGGCCGGTGCCTTACATGTGACGTTGATGCATGGGAGAGGCAAGGAACACCTCAGTTTTGGAGATCTCCCGAGGACTTTTGGAGATCAGGATCAGGTTACCCCAAAACATCTTGGAGTCCTGATCTTACCCCGAGAGCGCCTTAGAGCTCACTCATGCGGCCCGACGGCATCAACAAGTCCCAAGAAGAGCCCGATGGCATGAACCGAGTGAGGGGTCGCATGTGGCTTCTGTCCCCGCTTTATTTATTATGCTTTTGCTGTTCCAAATGTCTTAGACGCTGAGATAATATCAAGAGGCTGTGATGCCTCGTTTCTCGGCAGCGCACATTCTCAGCAGACCGGCTGGGACTTTATGAAATGTAAGGGAAGGCGAACATATGATGTCTCCAGAATAAATGGATGGAAGCTCTTTCCGTGCCCTCAAGCGCTTGTGACATCTGACAAGAATGCTCTATTCGACGTCGTTGATCCTATTCGAGCCTCTCGCCAACTGGGGTCAGCGCTGTGACTTGAGCTGTGACTGTTAATTGGCCTCTGCTGAATTCCACGATGATTTATCCTCAATTGCGGTGAGCGATCGAAGCGTCAAAAGTATAGGGAGAGATCCCCTCGTAATCGACAATGTTAATTCCAACAGCCATCTGTCCACGATAGAGCAGCATCAGCGCGCATCCTCACCTGCAATGGACTGTCTGCGAGCGCATGCTTGCCCCTGGATCTGTGATACCCCTGGCACGTGATGGTCCTGAAAATGAGTTCTGGTACGTCTGGATTCGAGCTACCACCCGCCATGGTTTGACGACTCGTGGGAGGACTACGCTCGAAACCTCAAAGCTCTTGAGCCTCCCCTCTATCTATATCCTCTTGCACGTACATCCTTGCTGACTCGGCTGTTGGTGTCAAGGTCAAGGTCAAGCTCACGCACCAGCACCAGCACCGGACAGCCTGAGCGAGAGACTGACAAACAGCTTTGCTCCAATCGACTTCGACATTTGGAATGCGACCCAGGCACTGAAACCATCCTCCTCCACTCCGACTTTCTCGAGATTCTCGCCGGACGGACGTGATCCGCGAGACCCTCCCTCGCACCAGACCTCACCTGCGACTTTCGCAACGAGGACCCTATCTTCGGACCCTCAGTCGCAACCATTCAACCTCTCCCCGCGCCTGCTCACAGGCAGAGGAGGGTTGACCGAATCCAAAGCCCACAATCGACAGACGAGTATTGTTCATGGCATACAGCATTCGAGGAATGGGAGCTTCGCGAGCGCTTCGTCTAGTCCGCTGAGTCCTCAGATGATCATTGCAGCGGGCGATGCATCTACGATGGGAGACACAACATTTTCTAACAGTCTGGTCGGGCTCGCTGGAGGTGCCTCCTTCAGCTCCTCAACTTCGACAGTAGTACCCGATCGAGCCTCGTCTGCTACAGAGAATGGCAACTACCATTCAACACAGAAGAGGGTGGAGCGTATGCACAGTGGGAGAAGTAGTAGGGACCACCGACACCATCATTCACATTCGCGACATCACCACAAGGAGGAGCTCAAGACCGTTGGAGAATATGCTTTACATGTGCTATTTACATCAGTCAGTTCTTTCAGTATATACCCATCGCAGAAACCTTAATAACGCCCAATCAGTTTATTGCCCAAGCAGAAGAGAAAATCAGCCAATGCATCACCGTTCCCTTAGATCCTGAACCTCAAATAGAGCAAATATGTGGTCCTGGTGTGGATCCGACATTCGACCAGTTGATCTCGGCGCTGGGCCATATTGCAAGCCAGAAACCAAAGCCTCTGATCGATTCAATGATGTTGTGGCGTAAGAATAAAAGTGATGCTGCTAGTGAGGCAAGAGTACAACTACAGCAGGTAAGTAACCTGTAACCACTTTGTTTCGGACGTTGCTCATTCCTGCAAGTCCAAGATACAACCAGGCCAACTGTTACGACGAAATACCGAACCTCCACATATGATAGCCGATGATGCGCTCGCTGCAAATAATCAACCTACAATTGCTGCCCGCCAAGAGTTTGTTGCACAAGCCGAGCGCCGCTCGACTGCTTCAATCTACATACTATGCCGTGTATTAATGGAGGTGATCGGGCAAAGTACGCTGTCGTGTATAACACCCGAAATGGAAGAAAAGTTGGAGGGTATTATTTTTGGACAGTTGAAGATCGCGGATGCGGATCAACTAAACAACTCGCCTTTGAAGATGGCAAATTGGTACCTCTTCAGCCAATTGCTGGGTGTCATGAGCGAAATAAACTTTGAAAGTGTTGCAGACAGGTTCATTGCCGATTTGGAGAAGTCACAAAAAGATCTAATCGGCAAAGGCCCAGCTAATCGCGAAATCGAGGGAAGAATGGAACTTGTGCTCGGGGGAATGAAGCACTTGCGGATCAAGGTATATCCAGAAGATGCCTGGGACCAGTCTTGCGACTTTATGATATCTCTTGGGCGATTTTTTGCCCGCTCACACGGCCAACGTCTAAAATATGCCTATTGCCAGGCACTCGAGATTCTGCTGCTCCCCATCGCGGCAAAGGCCAACACAGAGCTAAACATGCCAAAATGGACAGAAGTGCTTGGAACAATTGCTCCTCGCCTTGCCTCTATGTTCGTCAAGCCTCGACATTGGGGTGTTGCTTTCCCATTGACAGCTACCTTACTTTGCGTATCCCCAGTCGAAGCTTTTTCGACTCAATGGTTACAGCTTGTGCTTCCGTTGCAACCGAAATTCAAAGACCGTTTCGCCAGACCTTTATGCTTACAAGTCATATCAAGATTGCTCTGGACTTATCTCTACCGCACATCTGATACCCTGAATTCAACGATCAAAAAACTGGAGGAGGTTGTCAAGCTTGTTATTCCACCTGGAAAGAGGACCTATCTTTCGACCGACCCATCAATTGCTGAACCTTTGATTCAGATCATTCGTATCATTGGATTTAAGCACCAAGACTTTTGCTTGAGAACAATAGTCTTTCCTCTAATCAACGCAGACCTCTTTGCTTCTGGTCGAGACTTGAAAGTTGAGCAATTAGAGCCAGAGAAGATGGTGATTGGTATCAGAGCATTCCTGGCTATAATGGCGGATCTCGAGAAAGGAGAGCAAGGTCGACCGCCATTCCCACAGCATTATGCCCCCTTGCCATCCTGGGACCGAATGCCCACTTCTCCTTTGATGACTGCACCACGAAGTCCTCCTCCACCTCCGACCGAGATCCGAAGCCAGGAAGATCGGTTGTCTCGTCCAGTCTTGACGAACACTCTCAGCGACGTCGCTAAAGAGTACTACTCGAAGTTCTGCGAGATACTTGGGAAGATAACTATCATCTGTGACAACACCTTCGGCGGGCAGGCTGTATTGGACGAGAAGTTCAATAGCCCAGTACCGAAGACTCCATTGGCCGAGAGCTTCAATTTTGCTCGCCGTGATGATCACCAAAGCTACTCAGACCAAAAGCAGGGGTTCTATGAGCTTCTACATGTCGCCGTTCAAGCTCTCCCACGCTGTCTATCAGCCGACATCCCCTTCAACTCTCTGGTCAATCTCTTGTGTACTGGCACAGCCCATGTTCAATACAATATTGCCGAGTCCTCAGCGCAATCATTGAAATCCATCGCTCGACAGTCTCATGCCCAGCAAGTCACAATTGGATTCGCTCGATTTATCTTCAATTTTGACGACAGATATTCCACAATGTCAGATGGAGGTATGCTTGGTCCGGGGCATATCGAGAGCACATTGAAGTTATATGTTGAACTTTTGCACATCTGGATCGAGGAAATCAAGCACAAGACGAAAGAAGCTTCTGCCGATGTCACTGAAGATGGAGCCGCAGATAAGCGAGGCGTGCAACTAGATCTATCGGGCATTTGGGCACATGTCGATGAAGTAGAGTCTCACGGACTATTCTTCTTGTGCTCCCAGTCGAGGAGAGTCCGCTCATTTGCTGTGACAGTCTTGCGACTGATCACTGAATTTGATACAGCGCTCGGGAAAGACAATGGGAGACTCATACATATCCTTGAGGGCGACTCTATGCGTGTCATGGATTTCAATGACGAGCATCTTTCGGTTGCTGAGCGCAGCAGACTACAGCGAGGGATGCGCAAGAGCAACTCGCAAAGCGCTCTTATTGATTTGTGTAGCAGCGAAGTCTCATACGATACAACTCTTTGGTTCAAGATCTTCCCCAACTTAATCCGGATCAGCTACGACCGATGTCCATTTGCTGTTACACTTGGGCGAGAGCTGATATGCAACCGCATCCTCCAAATGTACAGGGGCATTGTAGCCTTGTCAGAAGTCACCAGAGGTCCTCAATACGGCTCATTCGACCGATTTGAAACAGGCAGTGGGCGCTTACTATCGAGGTCATCAACAACGCCTCCAGAAGTGTTGATTGAGCAGTGGAAACTGTACCTCATTGTTGCGTGTACAACGCTGTCCGATAAAGGCGGCCAGCAGCAATCCTCCCCTCAGGCCTCTCAGCACCTGCGGAAAGGCTCAAAGCCAAGCCAGGCCCAAGAAAAGATCACATCTGCTCGGTCACTGTTCAAATACATCATACCCCTTCTTCCCGTCAACCCGGCTTCGATTCGAGATGCTGTGGTCGTTGCCTTGGGATCTATCAATGTCAATATCTACAAGACTCTTCTCGAAGAGCTGCAAACAGCTGTCAGTCGATGCAATGACGACGCGAGAGCTCGAATACATCAGCGAACTGTGAGCAGTCCAAGGAGGAATAAGCGAACTGATCTCTTGAGAACCGAGATCACACATGTGTACAGGCTCACATCACGCTTCTTGAAAGACCCAGAAGTGCATCAAAGTGATTGGATATTGAACAATCTGGTCGCATACACGAAGGACCTCAAACTCTTCCTCATGGACGGAGAGGTTCAGATGGATTGGGAGTTCCAAAAGCTTCGCAGGCATTACTGCGGTCTCATGGAGGAGCTTTTTGAGGGTATCAATCTTACAAAAGATCCTTCTAGGTGGATGACTTTCGAGTCGAGAAAATCATCCTTTGCTCTGATGGAAGATTGGTGCGGGTATTCGCCCAATCAGCCGCAGATTCGCCAGCGGGAAGACAGCATGAGGCAGTCGATGATCGATCAGCAGTCACTCGGAGAGAGGGGAACAGTCACTGCCGCAATGGAAATTGAAAAACGAAACCTTCGAACCGCGGCACTTAGTGCAATGGCCGCCCTATGTGGTGGGCCAGTAAGCATTACAACCCAAAGCCAAGCGAACCTTCAGTTTGACATCAGACGAATGCTATCGTGGATTGACACTATTTTCAGCTCAGGAAGTGATCGGATGCATGTCATCGGACGAAGAGCTCTGAAAAATCTGATTGTGCACAACAAAGAATTTACATATTTGCTCGAGCACTCGATTGCCCGTTGCTACCTGGCAGATATGGGAAAGGTGTTGGAGAGCTACTATGAAGTGGTTACTCAAGTCGTTCTAGAGCATCCCGATTATCCAATGCCATTCTGGAAATTACTCGGCGTTGGTCTCTACACACTGGGCAGCGAGCAGAGCGAAATGCGATCCAAATCAGCTCATATGCTTCGGATACTCGAGGAGAGACAACAGAAGAGCTCGAAAATACAAGATTACGACATCAGTATCTCTGACAAGACCAAAGCTGTGTATAAGCTTGCTCAATTTGAGATCTCCAAGCGACTCTCGAAACAACACTCGGAGTTGGCCTTCATTATATTCTCGGAGTTTACGGCATATTTCAATCAGCTCCAGTCGGGTGCCCAGCGAAACATGGTCGCTGCTATTCTTCCCTGGATCCAGATCATTGAACTGCAGATCGATCCGAATGGTGGACCAACAGCCCAGTCATACGTGCTTCTGACCAATCTGTTCGAGATCACGATCAAGTCTAGCAGTGCGCTTCATAATGAAGTTCAAGCTCTGTGGCAGGCTCTTGCGACTGGGCCACATGCTGGCAACGTTCAACTTGTACTCGACTTCATCATGTCCCTCTGTCTGGACCGCCGAGAGCAGAACTTCGTTGAATATGCCAAACAGATTGTCGTCTTCCTATCAAGTACACCTGCTGGTGTCAAGGTCGTCGAGTTCCTTTTGATGCAAATTACGCCCAAGGCAATGATACCGAACGAGAAGCGCGAGCTCAGTCCACCTCCCCCAGATGTTGGCAAACTCCCATATATCGCAGAGCTCGCTGAGGCGTTACCCATCGGAGCCAAGCAGGCTGGGTTTTCTCTTGGGCAACTATCTCTGATCCTATTGGTTGATTTGATGGTGTCTCCTGTTCAGCTTGTTGCTGAGAATGTGCCTCTACTACTCCAAGTTGTCACGGTTTTGTGGGATCACTACATCCCACTTGTGCAAGAACAGGCTCGAGAAATGCTCATCCATCTCATTCATGAGCTGGTCATATCACAAATCGATGATGAACTTACGACACCAACAAAGAAGTCTATCGAAGACTTCATTGAATCTATTCGTCGTCATGATCCAAAGGTCATCTGGGCGTACGAGGACAATAATGGGAAGGTCGACGACCAAGACAATAAAGTCCCCACCGGAATGGAACTGCTGACTACAGAGGTCGTAAAAGATTTCGAAGTCACATATCCTGGTATTCAAGAGCAATGGGGAAAGCTGTCTCTGACTTGGGCAACTTCCTGCCCTGTCAGACATTTGGCGTGCCGATCGTTTCAAATATTTCGCTGTATTCTCACATCTTTGGATCAGCCTATGCTTGCGGACATGCTTGCACGGTTGTCGAACACCATTGCCGACGAGGATTCCGATGTCCAAACATTCTCAATGGAAATCTTGACGACACTGAAGACATTGATCTGTAAATTGGATACCCAGGAGTTGAAAGCCTTCCCACAGCTGTTTTGGACAACATGTGCTTGCTTGGACACCATCAACGAAAGAGAATTTTTGGAAGCATTGAATATGCTGGAGGAGCTTGTTCAAAAACTAGACATGAGCGATCCGAATGTCAGATTACTCCTAGCCGAGGGGAGACCTCTTCGATGGGAAGGCGCATTTGAGGGCCTCCAACAACTGGTGCACAAGGGACTTCGTTCTTCTGTGTGTCTCGACTTGACGCTGAAGACGTTGAACAAGCTTGTTCAACTGCCAAACGACGACCTGATTGGAGACGACAGCCGCCTTCTTTTCGCTGTACTGGCCAACTTCCCAAGATTCCTTCACGCAATGGATCAAGACACGATCGATGCCGAAAGCGCAAAGAGCGCCGACATCCTCGCACAAGTCGCTGAAGCTCAAAGTTGCAGTACCATCTCGAGAGCATTGAGTGGATTTGCAGCCGCTCGGTATAGAACAAGTAAAGATTTCCTGGCCCAGCTTGTATCCGCACTCCGAGAAGCGTTCTTTCCACGATGGGACTTTGGAAGTCTCACATTCCTCATGGGTCTTCTCACGAACAACATTCCCTGGTTCAAGCTTAAGACAATGCGCATCCTCTGCGCGATTATACCAGACATCGATATGAAGAAACCCGAGATTGCTTCTCATGGCCCAGATCTCATCTCACCACTACTGAGATTGCTGCAAACGGAATTCTGTATGGAGGCTCTTGAGGTATTGGATAACATCATGACAATGACGGGCACCTCTATGGACAAGCATCATTTGAGAATGAGCATGACCAGGTCCTCATCCAAGGCAATCCGAAAAGAGTATGAGCGTACCCAAAGTCTGTTTGGCATACCAGAAGAGTCAGGATGGTCGATTCCAATACCTGCCAAGCACGCCGAGACTACCAGAGCCAATGTTCATGCTGTGTTCTACATGTGTCAAAATGCGGAAAATATGGACCCTGAGACGGCGCCAACTCCAGAGGTCGAGTTCCATGTCGACGACTTCCAGTACGGATACTTCCCAGTCACTGAAAGAACAGAGACGATGATGTCCGATGAAGGACGAGGAGATGGTCATATTGGAGATCTTGTGATGAAGCTTGATAGCCTAGATGACTTCTTCGAGGACAGTCTACAAAGTCCTACAAGTGATGGTCGATCCTCACGAACGATCACCGAAGCAGGCTTTGCCAGTGAAGGATTCGAGTCTGGCGCACAACTCTATGATGAACAGACGTTACCAATCCTCCATCAATCGCTAGCCAGCACTTCTAGCAACACATCATTTCAAAACGGCTTCACAGATATGCGACCACCTCCAAGTCGCGAACACAACGCCATGAACCCCGGCGCATTCAATCTCGTCCCAGGTGCCCGCCCTATTATGCACTCTCGATCCGTCACGTCTCCCTCTGCCTCCGCTACTACCCACCCAAGCATGACCTATACCTCCGACGATGACTACACTGAAGAGGTGTTCTCAGATGGCGATGATGAGCGGGCAGCCGCTACGGGAGAGGGCTCCTTCTTCCTTGAGAACATGATCAAACCTCTCGCGCAAGGTACTCGAAGCAGCATGCGACGACTCACTGGTGGACGGTCTCGAGACACCGACCGCATGAGAGATACTCTCCGCGCCGAGCGCCGCGGGATTTCGCAACCGCCAAAATCACCGCGTGTACCAAAGATTCCAAATGCCTATGTGCAGAAGACAACAAGTCCTGGCGAGCCGCTGTAACAATACCATATCACACATCTTAACTACCACATACCAGAAAGAGGAGGAAATGAAGAAGAGAAGAACATCTTACTATAATGACATGCCATTCATGCAGCGGAAATCTTACTTTATGCTATTTGCTTTGAGAATGATGATGGGACAATCTAGAATGGATGGAGGGACATGGATGGGCGTTTATTTCTCTCCAATCTTTGCCTTAAGGCTTGGATTTTCAATGTTGGAGTGCGCGATCCGACTATTCGTTTCTTGTGGGACGATTGTATATGATGTGTATTCGTAGAGGCATTCTGAAATCTATGAAGTCTTTTTCTCTTGGACTTGGTGTTTTCCTTCTTGACTTCGAAACTTGCGGCACTGTCCCTACAAGTTTGCTCAAGTAACCTCAGCTACACAAAGACTTGATGAAATTGTACTATACCTCCAACAACCGTCAGAGGCTTTCTGAAGTTGACCTTGAGCCAGCTTTCGATGCAGCTTTCGATGAGTATTATTGTTCCTAACCACTGCGACGGAGGAGGCCTCGCAGATGCCGCCCCCGCCTTGTGTTTGGTTTCGCTTGCCAGCGAGTCAATGCCTTCGGTCACTCAAGCTTTAAATCAACCTCATACAACGTGGCACAAATCAGACTTCAATCTTATCTGTATCTATCCACATCGTCTCATCTGTGCATTTTTGTTTCAAACATTCCTCCAGTTCTTCATTGCCACGTTCAGTATAATAAAGTGCTTCTTTCATTGCTAGCTAAGCCAGGAACAATACAATTCTGTACCCACTCCTACTCCCCCACTCTTTGGCATGTGAAGATGACGTGGAGACGGTGGACCCTCTACCTCGACCCCAACATCCTCGACGGCATCGGATGAATGTAACAACATCACACTTTTCCTCGCAGATGCCCCACCCGATCCCACGAAATTACCGTTCTTCAATTCACATATCTGCATCTGCTATCTTCTCCGCTGAATAAATTTTGCTTCGCAACAAGTCGCAGTCTCATCTCTGCTTCTTATTTGAGAAGACAGAGCGTGCCCTCGGCCTCAACCACCTTCCTCACAATGGCCTCGTGAATCTACCAGCTCACGCAGCAGAAATTGATTGAGCAGACAGAATTCCAGCCGAATGCGAAAAGATGCTCCTGATCAGCCACTCGCCCACCTACCAACACGTCCTCCAAAACGTCTCCCTCATCCTCCTCTCGTTCTGCCTTATCCCACTATGCACCTTCATCGCGGTGTGTAGCCGGGTCGTCTCTCCCTTCCTCAAGATCTCGAGACATATCAAGCACTACCGGAGATGGCGGCAGATCTCCTCGTCGACCTTCCGGCCGCGCACGATTCTGGTGACAGGAGTCGGCATGAGTAAAGGCCTCAATGTAGCGCGCACATTTCACCGGGCTGGACATCGAGTTATCGGCGCAGATTTCGAACCATATCTCATTCCAGTGTGTGGACACTTCTCTACATCCATAGATAAATTCTATCGTTTATCTAAACCTACAAGCGAAGCTGGGTCTGCCAAATATATACAGGATCTGATTGACATCATCAACAAGGAGTGCGTGGAGTTATGGGTCCCCTGCTCAGGAATAGCATCCGGTATTGAAGACGGTGAAGCCGCTGAGGCAATCTCGAAGGAAACTCGCTGCAAAGCAGTACAATTCGGGCTCACACTCACCGAAACCCTGCACGAGAAACACTTCTTCATAGACAACACACGGAACCTCGGTCTCAACGTCCCAGACACCCATCTAGTGACTTCAGAAACCGAGAGTCTTTCAGTCCTATACCCCGAGAAGCCCAGACCGACGATGCAGCCAAACGACAAATACATCATGAAGAGCATCCTCCTAGACGACTCGAACCGCTCCAACATGACACAACTCCCCCTCCCAACCCTCCGAGAAACAGAAGCGCACATCAAGCGCATGAACCCGACACCCTTCCGCCCCTTCGTCCTCCAGAAATTCATCAAAGGCCCCGAATACTGCACGCACAGCCTCATAATAGGCGGCAAAGTAAAAGCCTTCGTCGCCTGCCCCTCCGCCGAACTGCTCATGCACTACACGCCTCTGCCAACCTCATCAGCCCTTTCCCAAGCCATGCTCCTCTACACCACACTCTACGCGAGGAAAACGGGGAACGGAATGACGGGGCATTTCAGCATTGATTTCCTGGTCGAGGAGGATGTCGCGAGGGTGGCGGAGACGAGGATGGGCGTTGAGGAGAGTGAGGTGAGAGAGCTGATGCAGAAAATCTACCCGATTGAGTGTAACCCGCGTGTGCATACGGCGGTGGTGTGTCTTAGTGATGTTTGTGAGGATCTGGCTGCGGCGTATCTTTCGATTCTGCCGGATCATGAACCGAAGGGTATTTCGAATGGACATAAGAGCGAAGCGCTTGTTGTCCCCAGACCAGATGTTCCGGGTTATTACTGGATTGGACATGATCTTGTGACGAGAGTCATACTCCCTGTTCTCAGTGTCGTGAGATCTGAGATCGGAGTAAAGGATATGCTGAGCATGTGGATGGAGTTCGTGGAGCATGTTTGGTACTGGAGGGATGGGACGTGGGAAATCTGGGATCCTTGGCCGGCGTGGTGGTTGTACGTTGGGTATTGGCCAAGTATGTTCTTGGTCAGTCTTTGGGAGAGGAAGTGGTGGAGCAGGTGTAATGTGAGCACGAACAAGATGTTCGGGTGTTGACATATCTACGACGCCAATTGTCAACAATCTTTGGCGAGGAACAGGTTCCGGCACACTTATGATACAATGATGCAGGACGTGGAAGTGGTGAAATTTTGAGAGTTGCGGATCAGATGCTGGGCCTTTACTTTGGAGAGATGGCTAGGCGGCCCTTCTAGGGTTGACGGTGATGTTGATTGATGAAATTATGGCAACAGAAGCGAGCTCTCTTTCTGCGATGATATCCCATTGCTTAGATTAGATTCATAGACTTAGGAACTTAATCAACAACACAGTATCACTTATTTGGCACGCATTCTTTGTCTCTCCATGATCAGCAATGAATTCGCCAACAGAGGACGTGGTCAATCGCTTATGCGGATTAGATGCCAATGGAGAAGTCAGATCGACCTGTTGGTAGTCTTTGATATATAACTTGTAGAGCAGAAACATGGTCTTCCATTTTTTTGGAATTTAAGCTGATACATCTCCATCAAAAATTTTGACTAGTTTATGCATACAACAACGTTATATCGCTTCCAAAGCTCCCAAAACCCCTTTAAACCACATGCATAATCATGATACAACTGCTAGGTGCTCTCCCACCTTTCGATGACGTTTCATTTGCCTCCAAAGATATCGCACAATCTCGCAACTATACCGCAAAAAGTCCTTCCAGCACCTGCGAATACCTCTGCGCCACATCCGATCAATCCTCTCTTACTTCCGGATATCTCTCCTTCGTATCCATCTACCTTCTGAACTATCAGCCCCATGGACTCGTTGTTCAGCATCAGCGTCTGCAGAAAGGCTTCGTGTTTGTTCAGGCCTGCTCTGACCAGATCTTCCTTGTCCAATCTCATGATCGCTATCACGCTAACAAGATCCTGTTGAACAAGAGTAAGAGAAGATCTTGTGTTGCAGGTAGTGACACCAGTGCCGTCGTGAGATCCGCTGCGAGCTTGCCGATATCTGGTGAGGGTGCTGGGATATTTGAAAGTGCAGACGCTGGATGCAGGTATTGAGGAAGAGAAGCAATCACTTTGCCGAGGTCCAATCGTGTCTGCAAAAGCAGGAGGCTCGGCGGTATCGACGAACTGATCATCAGAAGGGGTATCGGTGACTGGGTTCGTAGCGGCGATCGTCTTTGTCGTAACGTCTGGTTTTTTGGCGGCGCATACACAGCAGGCTTGAAGAGCATCGCCGACATATTGGGTTATTCCTTCAGTGTTGAGGACTGAGTGGTCGCCATCCACTTTAACATTATGCAGGGATATCTCTCTATCATTCTCCACCTTCTGAACGGCAGCAGCAGATCCATCATCTACCCTCTCGACAATCTCTTCGTCACCATCACTGTGCTCGTGGCTGACCACTGGACTCTTGGCCTGTTCTGAAGGCTTCGAAACGCTCCTTGCAAGGGATTTGGTCTTCCTCTTCTTCATAGGCGGAGGCACGGCTGGGGAAGTATCGACAGGAGACCTCTTCGGGGGACGTCCGACCTTTCCATTCGTGGCTTTTTTTCCAGTTGACGGGGTTTCAGTCTGCTTTTGAACTGTTGGATTTGGCTGAGTAGCTGATGTAGGTTCTTCGGACGCAGTTACCAAGGGGACGATCCAGAAATTTCGAGGGCGCTGACGGTCTCGTTTGGAGCGACTGGACGTCGCCGTTGGCTGGACAGGCATTTTCCTTTTCGCTACCGCATGTGTTGACGGACGTGAGTATCTGCAATGCCTGTGGAAGCTGGTGCAATGTTCGATGTGCAAAGTACCAAATGAAGATGTCTTGATCTTGTTTGTACTTTTGAAATGGAAGTCTTGTGAGCTTTGCCTCTACTTAAACTAGGGCGGAAAGAGGTATTCCTCCAAAGGGAAATACCTCTTTCCATTATAAGGTCTGCAATTCACTACAAAGGGAAAGAAGGCCAAGCTCTGAAGGTCTGCACCTCGTCAAGAAGCAGCTCTTTGGTGCAATCAGAGTGACATCCCCAGTGAGGAGTTCAATTTACTGGTGGACCATCTGCTATCAACCAATTCGTAAGGCGATCAGCTGCTCAAAAGGTATCAGAAAGATGCAGGTGAGCACAGGAAATGCTACCGGTATTTCTATCTTGAATTGTCTAAAGTATGGACTCGGATGGACAGATGCCACTTCTGTCTTACATGGAAGGCAGGTGCTTTACCTTCGGGTCAGGCACGCTCCCTCCTTTTTGGATGTCACCCTTTCCACAGGAAAGATACCTCCTAAGAACTTAAGCTAGAGTTGCTCCTGGGGCTTAGAATTGACGTAATAAAAGGGCATCCCAAGTCTCTTGAAGATGTAGACAAAGGAGCGCCGAGAAACAATTGAGCAATTTGAAAATAGGAGAAGTGAAAACCCGTACTGAGATCACGGAAAGTTCGATTGTGCTTGTAAGATGAGGAAAGCGAGAAGGAAGCAGGTAGCATTGAATGAGAAACCATGCATGTAGCAGGGAAGCTCGATGCAGAAGGTACAAATGACTGATAATACAGCTCACACGGGCTACTGAAAGCTGAGCCAGTAAGATTGGACAAATAAAACACCTACTCGCGATCGAAACGATTTGCATTCTAGCATGCTTCATAGAAGCTCTAAAGCTTTATCATAGGGTATTCTACCCGGGTATCTCAACTAGCCATCGACGATCTGAGCATG
This sequence comes from Cadophora luteo-olivacea, assembly GCA_026120085.1. Lineage (NCBI taxonomy): Eukaryota > Fungi > Ascomycota > Leotiomycetes > Helotiales > Ploettnerulaceae > Cadophora > Cadophora luteo-olivacea. The sequence goes on from JALRMC010000002.1 coordinate 392,882, forward strand.
GGAGCAACCTGCTTCCTCGAGTTCTCGATCTTCTTCTGCTGCCAGCACTTCCTCCACAGACTATCATCCTCGGAATCCAAGGATCCTTCCTTCCAGATCTCGAGACCCAGACTGTCACTCGATTCAGCCTCGAACTTCTTCGAAGCTTGAACGCCCTTGTCATCTAATCCCCAAACGAAGAGTTCTCTTTGGAACCCATTTCCGTTTTTGGCTGAGGATCTGGTCATGATAGAGCAGATAGAGAGGTCTCTTTCCTGAGAAAACTTCTTCAAGGTTTCGAAAAACTCTTCTTGGGTTTCTTTCTTGGAGAGCAGAAAGTCCATGTCTTTCACAACAGAGCTAACTCCCAGATTAACCCCTCCCTCAGTCCACTGCTTATAGTCCTTCCTCAACAAGTCCATCAGGCTCAACCCCTCCACATCTCTCTCGGCGGTCCAAATCTCCTTGTAATAACTCTTCGCATCAAACCCCTCCCCCTCCCCAGCCGTAATCCACTTCTCGAGATACTTCACAGCCTCCACATCCGCAGGTGTAGTCTTCGCCTCATTCTCCAGATTCGAGGTATCAATCAGCACAGGGCCGAGCGCCACTCTCGCAAGCTCTGCATTCCATTTCGCTATTTCGCTGTCATTTGACTTGGCGGATACGGCATCCCATGCTTCCCTGCAGTATTCCACCACCAGACTGGCACAGCTACCACTCTTCCTCACAACCCTCGGTTCATCACCGCAATCTTTCGGCACTTTGCCTTCTTCATCGTGGTGATCTATGCAGCCCATTACTCGCCCGCTGTATATCTTGCCCAGCTCGCCGAGCAGCGCGTTGTGGTCAACGAGTATCCATTTCGTCTTTTCGGGAGGAAGGCGGGATGATTGGGAGAGGTTTGGTAAGTCGGAGAGGGTGATGAGATCGCTGGGTTTGAGATTGGCTCGGGAGAGGACGGGGAGGAGTTCGGGGCGGAGAGAGAGGTCGGTGTGTGGGATGTTAGAGAGGGGTATGTAGAGGGTGTTTGTGGGGGATGTTGAGGTGTAGGTTCGGAGGTATGCTAGGACGACTGCGCTACAGAGAGAATCTAGATCTATAGCGAGACAAATTAGCCCAAAGAAGTCCTGCAACCGGAAGAAAGAACTGTTTACCTGCTGCTTCATTGCCAACGACGAAAGTGAGGGGTGATGATTGCTGATTCGCATTGTGCAGGGCGGTCTTTGCTGAGGAGAGAAATGACCGCAGAGATACACGTGGCAGAGGCATTTTGAAGAATGAACTATGGGTATGCACCGAGTCCGGGGCCGGAGACCAGCACTCGTCGACGTGAGAGTGTTGGAGCGTTGTGTAATACTGTGTCGCGTTTGCGATGTAGGGCTGACGTCAGTGAAGCCTCAAGCGAGAGCCCCTGAATTTGGCGAGCTTTTGTTGACTCCGATTTGAGCCTTGGTGAAACCACTGCCAGGATCAAGCATCAGCACTGATGATGACTCGACGTTCTTCCAGCCTTCTTGGGATCTTCGCACATACGTTGTCGAAGCTCTTGGATGTCTTTGTCATCTTTAGGCCCCTCCACATTCCACTCCGCGACATGCCCTTCAGCTAGACACTACAGAAACTGTATTTCTGTGCGACTCTGCTTTGTTCCAGTAGCTTAGTCAATTCTTCCGTTTCTCAATGCTCACTCGAGCTGGAGGGTAGAGATTGCTCGGAGGGTAAGGCTCCAGCGTGACCCTCCCGGTCTGTGGATTGTATCTGCGGAAGGGGATTTGCTCGTTTCGAGGTAATTGTGTCCTATGAGGCGGCGGTAGACCGACGTTATTTGGCAGATTCGGATTGTAGAATATGCTATCCGGCTTGAACCAATCTTCTGGCTGGCCTTTGACTTTATCCTTTTTTGAAGTGGTAAGTGTGCTGGCAGGTGAACTGGCAGCTGTCTCTCTTACGCCAGTCATATTGCCCTGTCCTGTTGTTGGTGCGGAACAATCGCAGCGGCGAATTTGACACAAGACTAAGAAGATGATTCTGAAAGACTGTTCAGGCATATATACACGTCGGCGTGGAGGTGGCATGGCTCCTTCCTCGGTAATGTTAGCAGAGATCCAAATTCACCCTTAACTACGATATTCACCTTTTCCCGGTGGCATCAGGCAGTTGAAGCTGAGATTATCACCAATGCTTTATATTCAAACGTATGATTCAGATTCTTGCACTCGCCTCCCACAATTAATACGCCATATCTAATTGCCTACTACGGTTTTGGGAGAATTTGCAGGACGCTCAATGCTCATTGTCTATGATTGTAGCTAAAGCTACAATCAAATCCGCTCTTACTCCCGAGACTCTCTAATTGGATGCGAGTCCTCAAGAACCGACACTCGTTGCAGACGTTTATATGTGAAGACGTATGGTCAACGTTTTTGCTGTGAGTGAAGGGACGTATGACATTAGATCATCAAAATCGAGGATTTGGTCTGTGATTCAAGCCTTGCCGCTTTCACCATTTTAGCAACACATTGCACTTTGTTTCTCTGCATGAATCATACAGCAGGTTACGTCAGGGTACAGACTGACGGTGCTGGCCATATGCTATTCCACCGTTGAGCCACCGTTGATACAACATGAAATGATTTCCGTGAATCTTTTGGCAAGTTGGAAAATTGCTCTTCGAGGCCGCACAAAGTCGAAAGTATAAAAAGCTTGGCATATCTTGCTCACAGTAGTAACAATCACCTTTAGTACTCCACAGTACCCAGATTCAGCAAAACAAGCTCATCGATATTGATATCTAGCTCCAGCCTCTGTAAGTAAGCTAACATTCATTAGTAACCCAACGACCATGCATGCTTCCAGCTTCTTGTCTTGCTTGGGCCTCTACCTGGAATTCTTCAACGCCACCATATCTATCGTCGTCCCTGGCCTGGAGGTGGAGGCGGTGGTGGTCTCACTCTCCCACCTGGCATGTAACCTGGGATGTAGATGCCGACGGCATTACTCATGCCCGGTAAAGGAGCCAGACCAACGCCATGAGTAAAACATGGATCAATAAACTGACTTCCGGCTTGTCCAAGACCTGGCCAGTAAAGGTTAGGGGGCCGTCGGTTGTTTGGCATGCTGGATGGTACTTGCTAGCCTTCAGTTGTGGTTATTTCAAGCGTGCTTGGATGGTATTTCCAGGCTCAGATGTTTTCTGTTATATTTGTGGAAGTCTTAAAGAGCGAAACCCCATATGTTAGGTGAAAGATGAGGGAGTATTTATAGTAGAGGAAAAGTTGAAAGGTGACGAATGTCAATGACATAGGAATCAACATAACTTTCAATACCAGAGCGATCTCAAGAAGGCTTCTAAAACTTCCCAAATATACTTGAAGTCATAAGGAATACTGTCACTAGCAAGCAAGCCGAGAGGCTTCGTCTGACACTTCACTATGCGCGAGTCAAAAGAACGCCGAAGTAATACATCACGTGACGTGTCCCGCCCTAATTGGTCCAGCAAGACAAATGTAGTGCTGAAGTGTATGGCACGGTATGGATAGACTGATTTGCAGAATCTTAGCTCGGTCTGTTGAGTTCTCGACTCGCCACAGCGTTGCCCTGATTCATGCAGCAATTGACCCCAAAAATGTATGCTTTCTTGTAGCTCCGAGGAATTCCGAATGCAAAAGCATTAGCTTTCAAAGTCTTGTATGTAGCACTAATACCAGCTCCTTGGTTGAAGGATTCACCGAAATCTATCTGCAAGTCTCTTGAATAATCCTTAAGTGGCTGCTCTTTTGCATAGCTACAAACCACACTGAGAGCACGGCCTGTTTCCCAAATTGGGTGAAAAGGAATAAGTAAGGGAAATGATTGTATAGCTATGCGCAACGACCAAGATGGAGTTTATTGGATTCACCCGTGCTGTGTAGGTAGTTCGGAGTGTTCAGCGCGAAGCTGGGGATGTGGAGTGCGGGCAGCTAGCATCGGTCGAAGTTGGACTCGCTTAGGTCAAGGACCGGACATAAATAACATCGGTATCAGTTTCTGCAGAGAATGTCCGATCTCCATTCAGACACCCCCTACTGCTCTCTGAGAACCGGACATATGTACAAGATACGTTGCAGCATATTTTGTGGCCGGATCAGAAGACATCCATCAAGTCTTGGCTTCTTGTAAGTTCGCCATATAAGTCAAAAGGACCCAAGCCGAATCAAAACATCAACAACGAAACTTTGGGAAGCTAGACACGATCAATTCGCAGGCACTTTACATCAGCAAAATTCATCATCTGGTAATCCTCACCTTGAACCCTCAGAAATCGCCACCCAACATGACCTCCCAACCCCGTCTCAAGCTCGCACTCTTCGGCCTCGGACGTCTTGGCGCCATTCGCGCCCGCATCCTCGTCGCCCAGCAGCCACGAATTGAACTCGTTGCTGCGTGCGAAATCAAGCCAGGAGCCGCAGAATGGGCAGCCGCCAACTTGCCATCTTCCGTCAAGTTCTTCTCAGATCCAGAGGATTGTATGAGGAATAGCGGGGCTGTAGCCATTCTCATTTCCACGGCGACAGCCACTCATGCGCCTCTGATCCATATGGGACTAGATCTGGGTCTGGTAAGACTTAAATCTCTTCATATATGAGTTTGTGTGTGTGGAGAAGATTTAAGACTGACAGTATATAGCATGTTATGTGCGAAAAGCCTATCTCGGTTGATGTCTTGGCTACTGAGGACGTGATTCACAAGGCTTTGTCGAAGCCAGAGCTCAAATTCTTGGTTCCATTCTCAAGAAGATGTAAGTATCCGCTGTCGGATAGGTAACTCCCGAACTCTAACTTTATACAGACGACAGATCATACCAACATGTTAAGCAACTGGTTGAGAAGGGCTCGCTCGGAGATATCCATGCTGTAGAGACAGCCTGTATCGACCAGCAGGACCCTACTGGTAGGTGAACTTCGATACTAAAAGAGTTCAGCTATGCTAACGAGTCTAAGGCTTCTTTGTCACGTTTTCCGAGCAGTCAGGCGGAATCTTCGTGGATATGGGCATCCATGATGTAAGTCATTCGATTCGTCCATCACAATGTATGACTTTTATTGACATTGATTGCAGATTGACATCGGGCGTTACTTCCTAGACCCCAAATCAGGCCTCTCCAACCCCAAGAAGCAAGTCAACAGAGTCATCGCCATGGGCCAGCAAGCCGTCTACGGCGAGCTATCCAAGTATGGTGACTGTGACAACGGCTGGGGTATGGTCGAGTTCGCTAACGGCAAAATCCTCACCACTCATCTCGGCCGAACTCTTACCAACGGCTACGAGGGCGCAACCCGAGTATGCGGCACCAAAGCCCACTCCGTCATCGGTGGCAACTCCAATATTGATCGTGTTGAGATCAGAGATCAATATGGTGTACGAACGGCGACGACCCCAGATGCCTTCACGCTGTATGATACCTCGTTCATCAACGACCTCGAAGAGTTTGCTGCTGCAGTTTTGGACAATCGCCCGATGAGCTGCTCACCAGAAGATGCGTTTGAAGCGGCGAAAATTGTTACAGCTCTGCAACACTCCTTCAGGACGAGAATGCCTGTATACTTTGACGAAAATGGATTGCCGATCATGGAGACCGCGAAAGTGAACGGAAGTGCCAAGGTCAATGGTTCGGCTAATGGTGTTGCTAATGGGGAGGTTCACAGCAAGAAGATTGATGCGGTGAATGGGGCGACAAATGGAAAGATTGCTGTTCACTGATTGTGAGGATTTCTATGGAGAACTTTCAAAAAGTTGGATGTCTTGCTGGCATTTCGTAAAGTAGAAATCCATCTTGAAGCATTGTTCAATTACCACAGTTTCCTTCACGTGACACATAACGCGTTCATACCTTTATTGTGCTTAACGCTACTCGGCGGAATGCTATCCTGAATCTTCCTACCAACACCCGATGACATATGGCTGACTGCTAAATCCTCCATCGAATGCTTTGCTAAAGCAGGGAGTGCTCAAAAACAGACGAGAATGGCGAACACGATACCTCAAAATATTTCCTCATCTTAATGGGTGATTGGCAGCTGTCTATTTGCAAGAAGCATTCTGGCAGGTCTCCACTTCAGAATAAAGAGTTGATTTCCACTTCATAGTATGAATTTCTATCAAGGAGTCACGAGAGTCAATAAACGAGACATTCACTCATGGGCGGGGAATATCCGATTTGGGGCAGCCACGGCAGGATCACTCTGGATGAGGCGGTTCGGTAATGCATCTTACTTTCTCTCCGAAGTCGAACGGGTAATTTAAAGGAGGAGAAGTTCCAGAATACAGCAGTAGCCAGATTTATAATGCCCTGAGATTAGTCTATTTTATTGATTCCCCATCTGAGAAGCATCGTGGGCAGCTAGCGAGTCCTCCCACCAAGCAGAACCGTTGATCCCGTGTGACTAAATTCGAATTAGTCGTTTGCTTCTGGGTAACTCCTCGAATATATACTTGCATTGAATTGATCAGGAGGCGCTGCGAAGATGTCCTGCATTATCAAAGGATCCCAGAAGTCGCGTAAGATATCGTCAATCGGATCTGGAGCCGTGAAAGGAAGGGATGCGTAAGGCCTGTTCGGGTCAGTACCCTCTAGATGATTGTTATTGCCCACGGTATTTTGATCAGTGACCGAGCCAGGAGCATTAGAAGTTAGAGAGCCTGTTGGTGTTGCAGGCAGGCGAATAGTGCTTCTGGTCGGACGATCCTGGCCTACGCGCTCAATGAGTCTAGTACGCCAGCCGAGCAGTTCAACATCGTCAGCATCCTCCCTCTCTTCGCTATTCTCATCGCGTTGCGGACTGAGCCTTGGGGCTGCAGATGCCTCGGAGATCTTGTCGGATGCTTTGGCACGAAGCTTTTGGAGCCATTGCAAATTACGCCGGTAGCGAGGAGTATTGGCACCGTGCTGAGTCAAAGACGTGAATAATGCAATGGCGACGTCGATCTGCCCAACTGCGAAGCTGGCCATGGCGTTGCGTGCGTCGCGCAGTACCAACGTACCCAAGCATAGAGCCGAGTTATACACATGATACTATAATAATTGTGAGCTTCTACCGCGAGAAAGGAGAAAGGCTGCCACTCACCCAAAAGTTCCACTGCCTTATGCTGACCGCGGGAAAGCGGGCGTGAATGTCGGTGACGATTGCAAGTATTATCTGCGGATTTTTAGTCTATGGAATCGTATGGCTTAAAAATTTACTCACAGCACAACGTTCGATCACGGCCAGAAATGAAGATGCGTATGCAGATTTCATTCTATCGTCGATCTGTTCGTAAAGAGCTTTCGCAAAGTAAGGCCGGTGGAGGTTGATGATTGTTTCCGCAACATTCAGAGCGAGATTTGTTTGCTGAAGACAAGTCAGTACATGATGGAGATGTGGTCTGGACAATGAGCTGACCTGAAAAGAAATGGTCATCGAACTTCGCGAAGGTTCTGGCGACGCCTCAATCGCTGCCTCGGCTTGCGGATAGCGGGAGGGCATTGCCATAAGTGCTGCACGACAGCGGATGGAGAATGGGAGACTGCGCTCAAAAGCAGCGCTAGAACTGGTCAGCTTGTAAACATACCCCGATTGTGGATGATATACAGTTTAAGATCTAATTCGGTTACTTCGGAATACGGTGGCTTGCGTATCCTCATTGCCATGGTGAGAATCCTGAAACTCTGTCAATCTCGGCTGCTCATCCATTTTGTGTTTACTTACTCAGACGATATCTGTGATAATTCAAATCGAAGGATAAAATAGCTCTTATCTCCATGTAGGTTGAGCGGCTCCGATGGAAACGCAGTGTCGCAATGCTCAGGGTTGACAGCACTCCTGTACGAAAATGAGCTCAAGCGGAAGAAAAGAATTGGATATCATACGGCCTTGAGAAACAATGTGCTTGGAAGACATCAGCAGCATTGCACTCCCAGAACACCTTCCGTCGTTCTTCAACAACATCTTCTGGTAGATTCCAACGGGTACCATCGCGATGCATGCCCATCTAGTTTATAATTAGTTTCCTGCAGGTTATTGTTTTTAGGAAGGATCATACTGCTCGAACTAGGCTCATCACCAGGCCCCAGAGCGGCCAAGCACTGTCGCTGCGCCGACCTTTTTCAGATTCTCTGCACATTCAGTCAGAGAGATCGATGACAGCTTTGCTTCATTGGCCTACAATTGCATATGCCCCATCAAGTGCTTGAATGATATCAGCATTTGATCACAACCGAGAGGCTCGGACGCTTACCAGAGTCTGTACCCCAGGAATCATGTTGTTTGCTAGGAAGTCCCCCTTGACCAGAGCCAGCTCCGCGAGATGCAGCCATGTATCAGCAGATGTATCGAATGCGGGCATTTCAATATTGTACATAGTTCCTTGAGCTATGATGATATAAACGAGAGCAATCTCTTGAGCGTTGACCCTATTCGAGGGATTTCTTCCATCCGCCAGCATGTAGACTCGATCGAAAGTTTTTACAAAGCGAGACTTAGGAGCAACATCATGACTGACTATAATTAGCAATGTCAATTCGTTTTAATAAACAGCACTTACTGCCACGCACAATAGCGGTAGTACGCTTCGGCTAAGGTCCATGCCTCATCTTTCGGAGGTAAATGGGACAGCAACTGCCGCGTGCTCATTTTTGGCATCCCAGCACTAAAAGGAAATGCGTTGGGACTAGTGATTGTAGAAAGCAGACCAGGTTGAAATGAAGTTGAAGTCTGGGGAATCTCGGGAGACGGAGCACGAGTGTTTTCGGAACTATCCAATCCTTCTTGCATTTCTGACTGCAACGAATTAGCATGATCAATGGTTACACACATGAACCACGAACATCTTTGAGCCATTCACTGCCCGCTGTCGGGCCCAGGTACTTTGAACGGCCTCCTTTATCCAGCATCAGCGTCCCATCAGAGCCCATCTGCTCGTCATCGTCCAGCATCTGCAAAGGGGCGTTTCGAAGAGCTACAGTTGCATTCGCGTTGACTTGCAGGGTTTCTTCAATTCTACTGGAAGGTACTGAGCTGGAACCAAGCGATCGGTGCTGAGCTGCAGCTTGGCTGGGCAGATTGTCTTCAATCCTTGGCGAGGCTCTCATGGCTGGAATTTGGGGATGGTACTGTTGCGTTTCCCTAAGATGTTTCTCTTGATCTTGCAACTGCTGACGATTTGATGGCCGGGCACTTGTTTGAACATCATCTTGGACATGCTCGACAGATGTTCGTGGCTGGTGAGGATGACTATTGTTCTGTTCCTGTTCCAAGTCATGGTTTGATTCTGCACTGTACTCCTCATTCAGCATTTAGAAAAGTCATCTACCATGGTTGTGTACAGACCGGGAAGGCGGAGGAGTAGTAGCCGAAGTCTCCTTGCAGAAGTCAACACGACGTCGTCGGACACAGTTCGAGCAAGGGGCTGTATTACTCCTCTCAGTATAGTAATGATCACATGAGATAGCTGAGTCTGAAGTGCAATACTGACCTGCACGATCGCACTTCATCTTCAAACGACGACATTCTGCCAACCATCGATCACGGATCAGCCTCGTGACTCTCTCGCTGCACAGCTCCCATACAAGCACCACTACTATGTCTGTAGTATTCTTCGCTCACCTGTGCAACTGAAGCATGGTCGCTGTTTGCGTGGCTTCTTGTGAGGTCTTGGAGCCTCGGTGGCTACCGAGTCATCCATTCGCCGATACATTGCATGGAGTTGTCCGTTCTGTCAAGTCCTACCACCTTGAGTCCGGTCGGTCGAATCTGTTCTTTCGCGCTACAAGATGCCGATGTCAAACTCTCAACGATACTAGGTAGGTAGTAATCGGATTCAAGGAGAACAGAACAGACGTCGGAGATGAGATGATTCTGCAGGCAAAGCGTCCCGGCCGCATGTTACGCAGATTCGGCCGTTCGGAAAGTGTACATACAGTCGGAGGAGTCGGGACTTGGCTCTCAAGGCACTAGCTCAATGATTGGAAAAGACAAGATTGGTGAGAATGATGAAGTATGATTAATAAACAAAGCGGTTATCAGACAAACTTCCCCTAACCCCTCATTTGGCCCCCGCCCAGAACCCCACCCAGGTAGTACCCCGCTTGCCCGCCTGCCTGCCCAGCCAGTACCCAGAGTGAACGAGTCAGGATCACCAGGGCAGGGCTCGAGACTCGGCTGGAACTGTCAAGTGCCAACATGGAGCCTGCGACGGACATATTTTTCAAGTCCTTAAACCGGATATTTCTCTCAATCCGCTTCGGCCAATGATTCTTCACCGGACTTATTCTTGAATTCTGACTGATAGAGATGTGGCACCTAATGTTTTGCCTATGGCTAGCAACATGCACCGGACGTATCTCTCAAGTCTCATCGAACACTGCAATCGCATCGGACCTATTTTTGAAGACCTTTGGGGTTTATCAATGCCATTGAAATAGCAGAAATGGAATTCGAAGGACAGACAACCAAAGCAAAAGCTCATCCAGAGTCTACCACTACACGTACGCAAAAATGGCTGTCGAAGTTGCACCCCCCTCGAACGTCAATGCCATAGCCCCCAATGCAGATATCAAGTCCAAAGTCATCGTCGACCATGTCGAGATACAGGTTGCTCCAAAGCCTCCTGTAGCTGATGATTTCATGTACGATTTTAAGTACAATCACGAACTTCCTACCACCGATGTCCTCGGAATCGAAATTCCTGGCGACTGCGATGCTCAGCAAGAGGCAGAGTCCATTGTAGCACGGCTGTCCAAGGTCATGGGGAATGGAGATGCTCAAGGATTTACTGATATGTTCCTCGAATATGGTAAGCTTTACTCCACACACATGTCTGAGAGAAAACTTACTGATTACCACCATAGGTGTTTGGCGAGACAAATTATCCTTCACCTGGGACCACCGCACCTTCAATTTCCACCCGGCGATTTTGAAGGCTGCTACCGATCTCTTCCCTACCACAAAAGCCACCAACTTCAAGTTCCTTAAGCCAGAGCCAGTTGTCTCTCGCCCGTATCCAGACTTTGCTCAATTGCAATGCGTTGTGTCATTCGAGACGGAGCTCGTTGTTGCTTCCGCTGTGATCAACTCAGTGCTCACTAAGAATGGTTGGAAAATCTACACTATGCACACAGTTGCCGAGAAACTGAATCAATTTCCTGAGGTTGCGCCTAATGACGGACACATGACTGGTGATATCAGCTGGGAGAAGCAAAGAGCAAAGGACGTCGATGCCGCAGATCCAGAAGTCCTCATCATTGGAGGTGGACAGAAGTAAGTATTTATAACTCCATAATTTTGGATATACGGCTCCTAACATTCATAAGTGGTCTAGCAATGGCCGCCCGATGCAAAGCGCTCGGTATGGAGAACCTGGTCATCGATCGCAATGAAGAAGTTGGCGATATTTGGAAGAAGCGATACGAGTACTTGTCGCTTCATTTCCCTCACTGGCCTGATGACCTACCATACTTCTCCTATCCAAAGCACTGGCCTACATTTACTCCAGCTCAAAAGCAGGGAAAGTATATGGAGTGGTACGCTTCAGCTCTGGAACTCAATGTCTGGACCAAGTCTACCGTCGTAAAGGCCGATCAGGACAAAGACGGCAAGTGGACGATCGTAATCAACAAGGAGGGAAAGGAACAGCGAACGCTGCATCCAAAACAAGTGATCATGGCAACCTCACTTTGCGGCGTACCCTTGACTCCCGTCATTCCTGGCATGTCAAACTACAAAGGAGGAGAGATCCGTCACTCATCAGAGCACACGAGCTCTCGTGAATTCGTCGGCAAGAAAGTTTGTGTGGTGGGTACCTCATCCTCCGGCTTCGACACTGCCTTCGATTGTTCTCGTCGAGGCATAGACGTCACCCTTCTCCAACGCTCTCCAACCTATATCATGTCCCTCACCCACTCCGTGCCTCGTATTCTCGGCGGCTACAAACCTGATGCTGAAGGCAATCGTCCGTCTCTCGAGGAGCAAGATCGCCTCTTCTTTAACACTCCTGTTGGACCTGGTGAGGAACTTGGTCGACGGAACGCCAAAGTGCTTGAGGATCTTGACAGACCATTACTTGATGCACTGAATGCTCGCGGACTGAGAACCTGGCGCGGACAGCGAAACACCGGCAATGCAACACTTGGCCAGACTCGCAATGGCGGTTTCTATTTTGATGCCGGTGCTTGCCAGGATGTCATTGATGGCAAGATCAAGGTCGAGCCAGGGTACATTGAGCGCTTCACAGAAGACAAAGTGATTCTGAATGATGGCCGGGAGCGTCAATTTGATCTCATTGTTTTCGCGACTGGCTTTTCCAACACAATCGACTCGGTACGTGCGACTCTGGGAGAGAAGATCGCAGACCAATGTGGCCCAATTTGGGGTATTGACGAGGAAGGCGAGTACAAGACTGCATTCCGAGAGACTGGCGTTCCCAATCTCTGGCTCATGGTTGGCTTCTTGCCTATGACACGCTTCAATTCGAAGATTCTCGCGCTGCGACTGAAAGCGTTGAAGGAGGGGATCTCTCCACCTCCCTACAAAATTTAGACTGGTATAGATAGAACTTGGTTATTACATAATACTTTCTAGAGGATATTGCAATGAGAATAGATTTTTGTACTTCTTAAAAGATTGAACGATGCTGCTTGATAGCTAAATGTGGTGCTGTCCTTCAACTTCCAGCTGGTGTTACAAAGCAAGGTCGAGTTGCTAAGCGGACCCCCTGTTCATACCCGTTGATGTTTCTGCCAGGGGATACAAGGCTCCTCTGATTCAATCCCCCCTTCCAGCGCTGAGAATTGAGATAGCTCCTGCTTCGTTTTGAGTATGCTAAGCGCGGTAAAATCAACAATTTAAAAGTGTCTTCGTAAGAAAACAATCACGACAATTTTGTTCTGTGATGATACATCAGCCAGTTGGGAAAAATGCTTTTCTCAAAATTAAAATTCACTAGATCTATCTGGCTCCAACAATATCTTGTTGAGATATTTAAGGTGTATTTGAATTATATGCTTCTACCTAAAGTCCCATCATAATATAAACTTTTGGCAAACTTTTCAATCGTCCACCCTCAACATATTCCAAATCGCATACCTCCCCACTAATTCACTTTCCCTTGACAGGCCCATACCAATCCTCGAACCCCAAATCAAATCCCCAAAGCGGTGTGTTTATCCTTTTGGCCTTACCATTTGCAGCAAGCCCATCAAGAACAGCCAGATCCTCCTTCGACAACTCCACGACTTCCTTGTTGCTGTCAATGCGCTTTTCGGTAACTGATTTCGGCAGTACCACAACGCCCTTGCATACATGGTAGCTGATGAGGACTGTAGCAGCAGAAACACCGTTCTTCGAAGCAATATCTTGGATGGTGGTATCGGACATGATGGGTGCGCCTAAACATAGTCAGCACACTCGAACTAGAGGATAGAAATTTCCAAGTTGGAACATACCAGTGGAGCCCAACGGCGAATAAGCCTCCAGCAGAATCCCCAACCCCTCACAATACTCCTTCAACTCATGCTGTGGTAGCAGCGGATGCAACTCCAACTGATTCACAGCCGGCACAACCTTCCACGTCTTCTTCAGCTCTTCCAGATACGGGATCGACCAGTTGGCTACACCGATCGCGCGGACTTTGCCAGATGCGTAGACTTCTTCCATTTGACGCCATGTTTCGCCTTGGTCCCAACTGCGATCGACAGAGCGGCTGCCATCTGGGTTCGTGGGGAGAAGAGCAGAGGTTTCGTTCTATGGCGGGTCAGTCTTCTTCATGGTTGAGGTCGGCTGAAAGGAGTGACGGAAGAGGAAAGAACTTACAGCGACGAGCCTGACTGGCCAATGCACGAGCTGTATTCGCAAAACATCAGCTGCCTCGCCCGGGAAACGGGTGATTCTCCTCCAATGGGAGAAGAAGATAATCTCACATATAAATCCAAGTAATCCAACCCTAAATCATCCAGACTCTTCTGCAACCCCTGCTTTACATTGTCCTGGTGCGTATTCCATAGTTTACTCGTAACGAAGATTTCTGAGCGTGGGATACCGCTGTCTTTGATTCCTTGGCCGACTTCGTTCTCGTTGCCTAGCAAGTCTAGTGTTAATTTGGAACACTCAAAAGTCACTCAGAATCCACAAGTTCACTCCATGACTTTGAAATATTGAAATAATGAGCTTACCGTAGATTCTATAATCCGTCAGTCAGCATGGTATACTGGAATCTGGGGCTGGGAATGGTATATTACAGTGCAGCGTCAATGTGACGATATCCACTCTTCAGAGCGTAGGCCACTGCTTTACGAACTTCTCCTTTTTCAGACTTCCAGGTTCCTATTCCATGTCAATGGACTGCTATCACCATATGTATGAGGGCTTTTGCGCTCACCAAGACCAACAGCAGGAATCTTCGCGCCCGTATTGAGCTTGAAATGTGTTGGTGGTGCCATGGCTGTTGATGATCGGATTCAAGAAAATCAGGGTTATCAAAGATTTAGATCAAAAACTTTGAGAATTAGGCTGGGAACGAAAGGGAGAACACCGGATGGACCTGGTGTATATGCGACTGATTCTACTTCGTCATCTCTCTATTATTGAGAGCTCTCAATCCGAACTCCAGAGCTTCAATCCCGGATCGGACATATTCAACTTGTCCTCGCTTAATTTATCTCCTGAGACGATACCGGACATATCCATGGATCCCGCAGAACGATACGGAAAGGCGAGGCGGCAAAGACTTTAGCCTTGCTCCGATGCCCTGTTATCCTGTGCAGGGTTTCCAAGACCAAGACTCCAAGACTTCAGACACAAAATCCACCAACGGACATCAGCGAGCGGGATAGCGGGGTAGCGGGGTAGCAGAATCTAGCATCGGCAAGGATCCTGGACCAAGTAAACAACTACATCCGATCCGATGCTTAGTGCCATCCGACCTCGTCCTGAAAAAACTATGCCCGCGAAACTCTCGTCCGGAGCATCCTATAATCTAGACTTGTCAAAATACCTCCGCCGATGTCTCACAGCCTGTACAGCTAGGAATCCCAAGCATGCACGTTACAACGAAATAAGGTTTAGCGACTAGTCATCTCGGCTTCCCCAGACTTCTCCATGAAAGCACGACAGACCACACACGAGCAGTACATAAAGCTCCAGGTTTCTCCACACAATCTCAAAATCGCAAGAGACACACCAACAGTCAAGCTCCAGATCTCACAACACCAAAGGATCACTCAACTTGACAGTCTCTGCACAGGCAGATAACCATCCAAAATGGCTAACATCGAAGAATCAACGACGGCGCCGCTGACTCCTTACGGACAAGATGAGAAAAAACAAACACACGAGAAGCGAGAGTCTGTTGTCGTCAGCAACATGTTCGCCAATGCTGCTTCAGCAACCGGTAAGTTATTCTCTCCCATTCCCCTCCCCTTCCCACTTTCACCAAATGCTTCTAACACTCCACACAGACAAGGAACACAAGATGGGCCTCTGGCAAGGCATCAAGCTCTACCCCAAAGCCATCTTCTGGGCGGGCCTCATCTCCCTCTGTTGCGCAATGGAAGGCTATGATATCGCCCTGATCGGCAACTTCTATGCTTTCCCGCCGTTTAATCGCAAGTATGGCGAGTTGCAGCCGAATGGGACGTATCAGGTCCCAGCTAGATGGCAGGCGGGATTGTCGAATGGGGCGCAGTGTGGGCAGATTGTTGGGCTTTTGCGTGAGTAGTCGAGCTGCTCAAGAGGATGAGATTGTTTTGAGAATTGAAGGCTGACTGGCTTGGTGGGTAGTTACTGGATATGGTGTTGAGAAACTAGGATACAGACCTTTCCTTTTGGGTGTGCTATTCTACCAGTGTGCGATTACGACGATCTTTTTCGTGGCGCCTAGTGTCAAAATTCTGCTTGTAGCTGAATGCTTCGCTGGTGTTGCATTTGGTGTCTTTATGTCTGGTATGTCGCTCATCCTGATCGAGAGTAGAAGCTCGGAAGTAGCTAACAGAATTTGTAGTCGCTATCTCGTACGCCAGTGAGGTCTGCCCTGTAGCTCTCAGAGGATACCTTACCACCTGGGGTAATTCGTGCTGGGGCATTGGACAACTTATCGCTATTGGTGTGATCAAGAGTATGTTCAAGCGAGATGATCAGTGGGCATATCGCATTCCGTACGGTCTTCAGGTATGGCAAACCCCGGATTTTTATAAGATGACTCAAACTAATGATCATTCAGTGGATGTGGTTCCCACCACTCATCCTAGGCATTTTCCTAGCTCCAGAATCGCCGTGGTGGTTAGTCCGAAAAGAACGATATGCAGCAGCTAAGAAGTCGCTACTTCGACTGACATCGCCCAAGACCGATCCGACTTTCGATGCCGACGAGACGATTGACATGATGAGACACACGAACGAGCTCGAGAAGGATTTGATGGAAGGTGTCTCCTACCTGGACTGCTTCAAAGGAGTCAACCTAAGGAGGACCGAGATCGTCTGCATGCTTTTCGTTTCGCAAAATTTTGCAGGTAACACCTTCTCCAACTACTCGACATATTTCTTCGAACAGGCTGGTCTGACCGGGGAGATTCCCTATGACTTTGCTCTGGGACAATATGGGCTCAACACCATTGGAGCATTTGTTGTCTGGACATTCATGGCTTGGGGTGTCGGTCGCAGAACACTCTTCTTGGGTGGTCTCACTGGCCTATTCTGTACACTGATGGCAGTGGGCTTTGTCGGTCTTGTGCCAGATAGCCACAGGAACGCTGCTTCGCTCGCCACTGGATCTCTCATGCTGGTCTGGGCCGCGTTCTACCAATTTTCCGTCGGCACAGTCGCTTTCTCGCTCGTAGCCGAGATGTCCACTCGTCGATTGCAAGTTAAGACAGTCGCCTTGTCCCGCGTCGCCTACAACATCGCCGCAATCGTGGTCAACGTCCTCACACCGTACATGATCAACCCTACAGCTTGGGACTGGGGAAATTTCGCAGGCTTCTTCTGGGCTGGTACTTGCTTCTGTGTGCTCGTCTACCATTATTTCCGCCTTCCCGAGCCCTCTGGACGGTCTTTTGCTGAGATGGATATTTTGTTTGAGCGCCGTACTCCTGCTCGCAAGTTCAAGACCGCCCAGGTTAATGCTTTCGATGTTGCTTTGGCACATGATGTCAATATCGACAAAGCAGATGCTTCTCATCATGAAAATGCTTAGAGAATCGCTGAGACCGGAGTTCTTGATGCTCTCTTCTACGCGTCTTTTGTTCGGTTGCTTCTCTGTATGTTTCAGATGTCGGATTGTGCTATATAAGGGGTTGTAAATAGTTTTGAAGAATAAAAGGACAGGAATTGAATCATTTTTCCAGATTTTGTGTTAGCCAATCAACAGATGATAAGGCTCTCTAGTAGCGACCGGAAACTCCAAGAGACGGAAGAGCTCCCGACCACTGAACATTCCGGAAACGACAGGTAGTGTGGCTAAAGATGTTCTCACTAACCTCTACTTAGTGCCGGTGGTGCTTCATGCATACCGTATGCTTCACAGCCAAAGAAGCAAGTGTAAAATGCAAAGTAAGAAGGAATATGCACTTCGTCGAGCTTCGATTCCCGCCCTGTTCATCAAACAAGTCAAAACGGGAAAAAGCAAGTACTCGCGTGATGTAATGAGACTGGGAGATTTCTTCTCCTGGCGGCGAGTGCCCGAGTGCGGAGAGTGGTTTTTCAACCTCAACCCTTTTGACTTCCCCATACCACTTGGTGGCGGATGAGGCGGGATATTCGCGCAGCTGTGGAGGAGACATCTGATCCATCCTTTGCCCGGGGCATTCCCGTCTTGGTACTACTGAATTTGGTTATTTGGCGTCCGGCGGGTATCTCGCCTTGATTCATTGATACCACAACAATTGGCTCTGTGCATGCCCAGTGAGCTGAGAGTTTTGACTAACTTTGTGCTTCTTCCAAGCAAGCATGGTCAGTTACTCTTTTGATACTGCCGTCCAGTCCCTTGGGATGGGACAAGGCCCGTGTCAAACACTTAAGACCAACGAGTGATCCGAGCTTGACGGTGTGCTTCCCGTCGTGCCAGTCGAGGCCTGTACCGGTTTTCTGCACACAACATGGATGCGCGGGGATTTATAAAATGCATGCGTCGAATTGCATCCTCACCATCATCAGTCGGACAAGCCGGGGTCAAAAGTGACCATACAGGATGAGAGGGCCGAGCAAGCAGAATCAACTGTGCAGCAGCAGCAGTAGCGGCTGCATTAATCAAGATTTTTCTGCTTTCATGATGTGTATCTGGTGAGGACGCCCGCCGCGGGCCATGTGCGTGGGCGGCCATGGGAGTTGAAGCCGAGAAGTTGAGTTGGCTAAGAAATCGATAAGACCGGAATGCGGTGCATCGTGGCTGGAAGAGATCCAGGCGTGGCCATGGTACGAGTAGAGTGCGGCGGCTATCATTGGTGAACCCACGATACTTTTGGTGATGGAGGCTGTTGTTGGCGTTTGAACACGCGTGGAATTGGTAGGATTGTGAAAATCTCGACCCGCAGACAGGCCGTAGAGACATGGATATGAAAGACAGCGAGCATTGATTGCAAGCGTGCAAGGACATAGCCAGCGAGAGAGCGCAGCGCTTCTTTGTGAGTATTGTTGATCACCATCGGTGCCATGGACCAGTGAGATTAATCAAAGTTTCATGCACCACGGACTGACTGATGTGGAGGTTTGATGGGCGGATTATGGCTGCCTGCTTGTCAGTTTGTCTGCCGTCTTTTGTTCTCCAACCTATGGATCCTTTCCTGTCTGGCTGTCCTCTATCTCCCTTCCTTTTCGCTATTGTTGACTCGCTGCTCGTATGCTGTTTCGCTGATCTCCTCCCGCTGCTCATCCCACCATCCAGCTAGTACGGTACGTACACGGGCAACGCAACGCACAACTCACACCGTTCACAACTTCCCACTTCGGATCCTTTCTGCTTCTCTCTCGCTCTCTTTTCTCCAGCTTCACCATTTAGAACCGGACGAAAAGATATTCAAGGTCCATCTCTCACGGTGTTAAGGTTAACTCTTGCCCACAGACCAGGATCTCGACCTCGACCGTTGCCCCACCCTTCTCGGCACTGAGGTCATCGTCTTTTTCACAAGGCTGGCTTGCTTTTTTATACTTTGACCGCCTTGTCAACAGCTGGCACCTCCCCGACAGCCTTCAATCGAGGCTTCGACAACAACGGTTGGGGAACCACGAGGAATTGGGAGATCAGCTCTGCGGATACCCGTCGGGAACCTGCAGCACACAATACAATACATCCCCGATCGTCTGCAAATTTGGCACCTCAATTTCTCGAATATTGACATTCGGCTCGCCGCATCGGCCACCCATAACCCGAGCCCGGAATTCGAAATATGCGGACGCTACGAAGCAGAAAGAAAACAACAACCTCATAACTCCCCTCTTCGTCCTGCTTCTCTGCCGAAATCCTCGAAGCCGACCTCGAAGGTCGAGCCATCGAACAATGGCTCCTCTCTCTTCGGGTCTGTTTGCAGACGCAATGGTGAGGGCAAGCATACACCTCGAATCTCGAGGCCTAGGCGGCAGTAATGGCAATAATACAAGTTCGGCACCTTCCCTATCGGATGGACAAAAGAACACGCTGCAGATTTTGGCTTTGACTTTCTCTGCGGTCAGTGTTGCTTCTTCGGTGTTGACTTTCTACTGGTTCCTGAAAATGCGGAGGAGCTTCCGACATGAGTGAGTTCCTCGAATCATTCTCGAAAGAGTTCAAGTACTAATAGGCACTAGCCTTATTATGTTATTAATTCAAAGCGACATGTTTAAAGCCCTTTGGTTCATGATATATCCCATTGTAGTTTTCACACATGGACCAGTGAAGGATACGTCGACATTCTGCCAAGTCAATGGGTTCATGATTGCGCTGGGAATTGAAGCTTCTGGTAGATATAAGATCTTGTGACACATCAATCGTTCATTGCTAATCGTTGCACAGATTTCTCCGTTCTTATGATTGCGGTTCACAGCGCGTTATATATATTCAGCCCTCGATCCTCTCGCGGCGAAGGAGGCCTCTACCCATATCGAAAGCTTGCGTACCTACTGTGGGTCATATTTCCGGTACTGATGGCCAGTCTTGCTTTTATAAATGGTCGTCATGCATACGTCTCAGAAGGGACGTATTGTTATCTTCCTGTACGACCTTTCTGGTATCGGCTAGCCTTGGACTGGATTCCTCGATATGTGATATTCATTTTCATTCTGGTCATATACGTATCAATCTATTACTATGTACGATTCAAATTTCAGGGATTCAACAAATTGGCGAAGCACAATTCAGACAGGAACGACGAGTCAATGGGGTCAGCGGAACGACCCGCCAAGAGACGAAAGCAGAAGGCTATTGTCCCGTCTACACCAACTTTGGCTTGCCACGGCCTTATCCCGGATACCAGACAGGATACAATGACAGAAGAAGCGGGTAGGAAACCATCCGTATCAACAGTTGACTCATACAATCCGGAGCAACGACCATCCGTAAGGACGACTGGAGCACATCGTTTCATGTGGCAGAGCTTTTCAGCACCGGATAACTCGTCCCCGACACCTCCTTCAGAGGGTTCGGTTGAAGAAGATTCCTTCGAGGGCCCCTCAACACCTCAACCCCTTCCACCAACGGTACCAGCAGCAATCTCACCCCGAAGCGAGTCAATGTCCGAACTCCCCTCACGAGCATCGTCATGGAGAGATGGCTTCGTCAGTCGATTCTCACCCCAGCAGAACACAAGCGGTAACACAACAACCAAACACTCGGTTGTCGACATCTTTACCGTCCTCCGCAAACACCCCGACCAATCCGACACATCAACACCAATATCTCAACTTCAACTAACCAACACCCAAGGCCAATCAATGGCCGACGCCGAAATGGACCGTACACGCGACAAAATCCGCCGCCAACTCCGCTTCCTCTTCATTTACCCACTTGTATATATCGGCATGTGGATCCTCCCGTTCGTATCCCACGGTATGCAATACAGCGACAAATTCGCCATCGACCCTCCTTTCGCCCTAACCTGCTGTACCACCATCTCCATCTGCATGCAAGCCGCCGTGGACGCCTGGCTCTTCTCTACCCGCGAGAAACCCTGGCGACACATTCCCGGCACCGACGGCGGGTTCTGGGTAAGTCTCAAATTCTGGGCAGACTGGAATGGGTTCCGCAAGCGAAGGATTGTGCAAGGGCCTGGCAAGACGCGGGAGGAAATGGTGCGTGAGGCACGAGCGGCATACCGTCGGCGCGATGAGGAGATATTGCAGCGGAGAAACCAGGCCGATTCTAATCACTATGGACACAGGGAGCCCGGTGCGAGGAGAGCGGAGTGGTGGGAGGGTGTTGGCATGGACGGAGCGATGAGTCCTGTTCATGAGGAGGCGAATCCGATGGAGATGGAGAGGGGGGAGGGCGGCATTGTGTTTAACGAAGAGACATTCTCAGATGGTGGGAATACGCTTAAGGGGTCGGATACTAAGGCCTCGAAATACGAAGATGATGAGAAGGCACCTGAGGAGACGGATGGGAGTGCTAGTACGAGTTTTGGTACTCCAGGAGTGGAATCACCGGTGGAGCAGCCAAGCTCGAAAGATAACCAGAAAGAGATGGACGAGAAACGTACATAAACGTCAGGAAAAGGAGGATTGTGCATAGGACAGTACAGGAAAGGACATACAAGACAGGTATAAAAGCGGCCAGGCTTGAGCTGCGCAGGATGGATGGAAGGACGGATGCATAAAGGCGGCGTTTTGGTACTGGTGTTTCTATTGGTGCTCTCGACTTTGCAAGGTAATTTTCGAGCTTGATTTTGGGCTCAGCCTCGTCTTTTATCTGTTCAGCGATCCTTGCTGATTTCCAAATGGACGGCATTTACGAACGGAAGGTTGGAACGACTGGTGCGTCTACGGACCCGGTCTTGCATAGCGTGGTTATATTTACAGCATGGGATGGTGTTCTGAAATGCTTTACACGGCAGAATCATATCATTATGGAGGATGGATGACGAAAAGAAATATAGGTGGATACATAAGGGCTTTTCAGAATCGAACTTTCGGCGTTTTTTTGCATAGCGAGGGACAGGGAGGTGTGCTTAGGCTTAGGGTCAGGCCTAGGCATCACAATGGTAGCATGTTCACTCTATAATGGGTTTGAATGAAAGAATCGTCGTCAAAACAAAGTCTTCTAAGCTGCAAACTTTATTCTGGTCACCCAAAACATTCTTAGCCTTACCTTCCTTGGGCTATACCAGTTACTGATCAGCTCTACAAACTCCACCATTAATCTAGAGTAAAGCCTCTGCTTGATGCACTTCTCTGACTACCTCAAAAGCAGTGTGCAACCGTTCCCACCCTCTTCTACGATAATGTAAAATACATATTCCTTGCTAATTGTTTGTCTGACTCTGGCAAATACCGCGGATCTGTCAAATCTTCGTTCATGTGCGGCAGATTCCAAGAAACTGTCCTCGTATTAATAACTGCATTATCGAGGTACATTTCATCATTCAATGCTTCAGTATCACTATCGTCGATGGCTATAATTCGTCCGACTGACTTCACGAAGCTGAGATTCGGGGGAGGTGGAGCGCGGTGGAATTGCTCGGGTGGCTTGTTGTTGTTGTTGTTTTTGAGGGACTGCATATCAAGCCTAAATAGCCGAGGGAATTTCTGGGCGAGCCAACATCGTATCTTTAAGAGATTGGGTATGATGATTGAGAAATCTATGCAGTAGTGTCAGTCCGTCGTTAATTCGTCTTATTGGGAGACTAAAGGAAATGAAAATATTGGAGACAATGGCTGGAAGACAATTCCGTACCCGGAGTGGGGCTCACTTACATATTTCCATAGCGGTCCAAAACGTGGCATTCGCGAAATCGCCTGCAAAGCTTCACTCAGTCCAACCTTGTCTACCACAGAGTCTAGATCCGACTGCGCGCGCGCAAAGTAAGACTACCAGATACCTCCTCCGATTAAGTGTGAGATTGGAGTGACGAGATCGACTAAAGGTTCAAGAGCGCAGGGTTCGGAGCAGACAATGGAAATGATGGAATATGCGCTAGGCTACGAAACGAATGAGGATAAAATGCTAAATATGAAAGAATCCTTTTGGCCCAGATACCCCATCAGAGCACCGCCCATATGCGACTGAATCCAACGCAACCCATGCTTGACAAACCGTACTTCGAGATAGACTGAAATCGGACACCTCAAACCCCTCACTTCCTCTGACCCAATCTAGGAAGTTTGAGAGGAACCACCATGCAGAACGCCACAATTGACAAAGCCGCAGACATTATGAAAGTCGCTCTCAGGGATGCTGCATATGCATCGATGACTTGCTCGCGGTACATAGGCTCGAGATCGGCGATAGCTCGAACAGATTTACGAACTTGCTGAATGACCTACGAAGCTTGTCAATAATGCTACAACAGGTGAAATGAGGAGAGTTTGTCCTACCTCTTCTTTGTCTGGTCCGATCACGAATTTCTCGAGGTAAATTAATAGGGCGTTTTGCAGAACTAAACTACTGGTTGCAACGCCTAGCACTGAGCCTATCGATCTCCAGAGGATCAATGTAGAAGTCACTACAGCTTGATCTGCCTGCTTCGAGACAGCCAGGACTGTCATGAATGTCGCCGGAAACATGAACCCCTGACCGATACTCTGCGGCACCAGAAAGAGCAAGTATACCCAGTCTGCCAGACCTCTGTGCATGAATGACAGCGCCACCGTTCCAATAATGAAGAATATAACACCTAGAACGAGCCAGATTTTCAGCCGTTTGGTGTATGTGATGAGGAAGCCTGTTGCAGTACCAATCGATGAAGAAGCGATCGAGGGAACGATGAGTCGAAGTCCGGAACTCGTCGCACTCTCCAATAGAACGGCTTGGAAGTATAGAGGAATGTTGAACAAGACGGCATTCATGATGATGGCGCCGAGGAAGTTGGATAATATCAGGCCAGCGCGAGGGTAGCGTGTGAGTAAGTCCAGAGGCATGATGGGAAGTGCGACCCGAGATTCGATCCAGATAAATGCAGGGAAGCAGACAGCAAATATTGATAGCGATGTGATCACAAACGGATGTGACCAAGGGAAAATGTTTCCACCTAAATTAATTCCGAGAATAAGGAATGTGATGGATGTAGTCAGGAGGATTGACCCCTGGTAATCGAAGACTTTCATGGCCTCCCAGACGGTCCTCTTCTCTGCTCCTTCGGCCAGGCCGAGCTTTCTTGGAACAGTTGTGTATGCAATGCATAGCCCAATTGCTAGGAGAGGGACTTGAACACCGAACTCCCATCTCCACCCCAAGCTATCGGCAATAGCTCCACCAGTCGCAGCCCCTAGAGCCGAACCAGCTCCATACACAATGTTTATGTACGACTGATACGCTCCACGAATCTCGATAGGCACTAGGTCACTAGTGATAATAGCTCCCATACTCATCATGCCACCAGCTCCCAACCCACATACAGCCCTTGCAAGAATGAAGCTCGTCATGCTTTGGGCAAGAGCACACCATATCGTAGCCAGCAAGAATAAGGCCATGCTAAAGATATATGGCGATTTCCTACCAATCGTATCTGACAATCGTCCAAACAGCGGCTGAAAGCTCGTCGAGGTCAATAGGAATGCTGTTGACAACCACGAAGCACTATTGGAACTGTGGAAGTACGAAGTGATTACGGGATGCGATGAAACCATGATCGTCGAATCGAAGCACGCCACAAATTGAGCAGTCAGAATGCCTCCAAAGATGAGCCAAAATGTCGAAACACTGACACCCGCGAGGAACGGAGATTTCGGTCCCTCATCCTCTGCTTCCTCTGCTTCTCGAATAGCTTCGTGGGCACTAGCGAGACTGCTCGCATGTGATTGTTTCCGTCGTAGAGTACTGACGTGACTTGGTGCTCGAGAACCTCCTCTTACTGTGCTGTATCGTCGGGGACCTCGGAGCATTGCTGTTTGTTGGGATTCTGGTTCGATCCCGAGACCGCTGGTGATCGACTGAGATCTTGAGAGGAGGTTGTCAAATTCGTTCGGATCGATGTCTTCCCCGTAAGGGTCATCGTCTTGCAGAGTTTCTTCTGATGAAATAGTGCCATGATTTGAGTCTCGTATATCACCCTCAGCGAGTAGTGAAGTCCGTTCATCAAAACCATTCTGTTGGCTATTGGAGCTTTCCCCATACCCCGCCATTTTTGAGGATGATGTGAAAAGTGGGATCCAGAAAATGAGAAAGTTAAGTTTTAGCAGCAAGTTGCAACCAAATATGCATCTAGAGAATGGAGATTCCAAGCGAGATCATCGGACTGGCCACAATCGACTCCTTTGCCAGCAAAGCTTGAACTCTGATAGCCGTCGCTGACTACTGGCTGATGGGGTGAGAGCAAATCGAATTGCCGGATGCAAACTTGCCTCTCGCCGTCTGAGATTATCCTGGTATTCGCCTAACAGCGCTTGTCGTTGGTCAAATTATGCGAGATGAAGATATATAAACATAGTCATATCCGAGAAGGATGAGAGTGAAAATTCAAGAAAGTCGTCGACTCATCTCGATCGGAGATAGCAAGGCCCGGCCGCATGCATCACATCTGCGCGCATGGCGCAATAAATAATGCTTGCATATTGAAAGTACCTGCACCGGTCGTGACTTGGCCAATCTTTTGTATAGCAAAGAATTCTTTGCTCGTTTTCAGATACTGTGTTTGCACACAGACAACAGTGAAGTTCTCTTCTGTAGGAAACTTTGTTCAAGAAGTTGCCAAAGTCAAAAGAAATCGCCTTCCATCGCCAAGACTTCACATTTTGGGGCCAGATCGGTTAATCTTTTGATCCTCCGATATCGTTGGTGAATTCTTATCGATAAGCAGGAGAGATATCTACACGAGGTTGAGACAATTACTTCACAGTGTACCCGCCAGTACAATTGTCCAGGGCGCTTTTGTAATTTACTGCTTTATATTTCTTCCTCGTTTGTTAGACTTGTCCAACTAATCAAGTTATTCTCTTCTTGAAGAGATACATCACAATTGGGTCTAATTTTTCTTCTTATTTAGAGTAGCAAATGTCACAAAATCAAGCTAGACGATCAAACAGGAGGGTGCACTGTATCGCCATTGTCTTTTCCATGAGAGGATATTCGGGACTATGTAATAGTTTGGTCTATGTACTCAGTACATGCCCAGAATATACAGCTCTCTTGTTGAGCGAGTGTTGTGATTAAGGCATTGCCAGATCAAGCCATATTATTTACATTGGAGATATTGTTTCCGCTATCTTAACAAGGGCAAATATACTTGCAGTCTTCTCGAGATATACATGTCTTCTCACAACTCTGGCTTCTCGACCTGTCCTTGAACAATAAGATCCAACCACTTCGCAAGTCTGTACCCAGCTTTCGCAACCTGCATCTTCACAATTGGCGCCGCAATCTCGTAATAAGTGCCATTCAACTCCTTATCCTGAACCCCCTCAACACCAGCCGGTAAGACTGCTGTACACACAAATTTGTTCGTTTCCTCTGCCCAAGCCAGCGAAGTCGACACTGGATCAGCTAGGTCAATTCCATCTAGCCAAGAGGAAGCCAGAGATTTGTACTCGTTCTCAGTAATGGCGAGTGTGAGATTCTTGGCCCATTCTTGAGCGAGAGGAAGACCGTATCCGCCAATCAGCTTTTCGGCAATGCTGGTGTCCCATACGTGGTGTAGATTAACGTGGGCTCCATTGAATAGTACTTGAATGCCATTCCCTCCCTTTTGAACGTTCTCGACGTGAAGTGGTTGATGGATGTCACCTACGAGCTGAATTTTGTCATTAGCGAAATCATCAGGCTCAGAATGTCATCACATCACTTACATGAACCACGAACTGCAAATAAAGTCAGAAATTAACATGATAAAAGTCACGAGATGGATACGAAACTTACCTTAGCAGCCATATTCCTGAGTCCTCCATTCAGATCTGGACGGAGTAATTGTCTCGTCTATGAATCGTCAGCATACCTTGGCAATCCGGCCAACCATCACCAGACTCACGTAATTCTGAATAGCGCCAACCACACACTTTACAAAAGTTAGCTTTGACGTTTCTGTAAAGTCTATGATCTGCCACATACTCCTTGCTCCCCACAATCTCGAGCATATTTCACTCCACAGCTGGTAGGCGGGCTGTCATCCGCATCGATGAAATGAAAAGGCCCTGAGAACCTTCCAGCAGCCGTGTAACGAAACGAGTCAGCCCAAGTGGCAACACCAGCTAGGTAGGAATCGGAGGTATTGTGTAGGATGTTTTGGAAGAAATCCCGAGTCTCTGCTTGTACGAAGTTAGACGCGACATAAGCAACTGTCGTATGACCTAGTGTACCCCACGCAAGGGTGCTAGGCAGGGCGGATAGAATGGCGAGGGGTGTGAGGACTGCGGTTTTCATTTTGGTTGATTTTTGGAAAGCTGTGTCGCGAAATGGAGATGATCAGGAAAAAGATAGAATGTTATTTCTATCGTGTATTGGACGAAGGCTGAAATATATAAACAACAGTCGGGATGAAACGAGTCCTTAAGACGTGGGACGGGGATGTTTTGGTTGGGTATTGTTGTCAGGTGAATCGTTGCAAGCGCGACCGCGACCACGTTGAAGACCACGTTCTGTGACCAACCAAATTCTTAGACCTGTTTCACCGAGCCATGGATGGAAGACACGTGTGGGTACGGCACAGTTTGCAAGATCATACTAAATTATTGCCGTAGATACTTGATCAGCGGCGATTGTTAGAGAAGCATTTTGTACATCGCTGTTGATTACATGGTGGTATTTTCAACACACCAGATCTAGCTATGTTACACATCTATTCGTACAAAAACGGATTCTTCTGGCCTCCAGTCAGATTTGTCCGCTTCCACAGAGACAACCATTCACTCGGCGTTTCTGAGGAGTCGATAGCATCCTGCTCAACAAACGGATCAGCAATTCGCAAACATGCCCTAATAGCTTCCCCAACTTCTCCGTCAAGTTCCACCGCTGGCATCTCTGATTCGAGATCTGGTATCCACGTCCGCAAAACAGCCATGCATGATTTCTGGTAACCCGTCTGTGCTACCGAGCCAAACATGAACGCGTACACATTTGCAGATTGCAGCTGGCCCTGGTTTGGCGCCATCCGAAAAACCTCGAAGAACTCTTTCCAGTGACCAAGTCGTGCGTACAAGTCCATAAGCCTCATACGTGACACATCCTTGAAAGGTGGCAGCTCGAGGTACATGATCAAAGCATGAAGCCGTTCTTGTATGGGAGACATTGGCAAGCTAGGAAGATCGAAAGTATCCTTTGGATCGGAGTATATCGAACCTTGTGGTACATCTTCAGTAGGTCTTCGTGGGGAGGCGATCTCTTGAACGTAGACGAGAAGATCTTCATTCAAAATCTCGATTCCCTGGTCATGCATTGTCTGCAGTATTTTCATGGCCATTTCAGCGGATTGTCGTTGAGGGCCATGGTAGCTAATGCCCTTTCCAGGCCCGAGTATCCCTTTGAGAAGCCGCATATATGATGCATGGGATATCTTAACTCCATAGCTCTGCAGTTCTTGGAAGACTTTGAACAGCTTAGATCTTGTGTACTCTTCATGCCCAAGTTCTCGGGCATAACAGATCAACCAAATTCTAATGTCGGCCTCGGCTTCCGTCGGAAAGGAGGACAAGAGTCCATTGAAGCAGGTTAAGTATGGCGTCGTTGTAGAATTGGATTCCAGGATACCCAGCTCCTCTAGGGCTCGTTCCTGTGGCACGTTTTCAAGGTAAGTCCTCAACTGCTTCAAAAGAAACACTTTCCATTTACCCTGTTGCAAAAACTTTGCATAGGGTATGGATTGGCGCACTACATCCACTGCCTTATCATAAGCCCCATCCACAATAGCATCTATCAATGACTCTTCCATAGCTCTTATGTGGAATTGGTGATCTTCGGAAGAACTATTTGATACCATGCGGCGAGCTGAGGTGTGCAGTTCCCGCATCTGTCCGCGCCCGAGCATGGCTGCAAGACTGGTCCGTTCAGTTGACCTAGGTGGGCCAGGCTGAGCAGCAGTCTCTTGAGACTGCTGAGACTCGAAGTCAACCACTTCGGTCTCTGGTTGATTCCCTCGCTTGAGAATACTACCCCACAGTTTCTCCAATCCAATCTCCTCTCTTTTTTCCTCCGTGAGCATCTGTACGACAATCCGTACACCATCCGTCCTTCGTCCAAAGCCAACGAAATCATCCTGACGAGCAGCATCCGCGGCGGCAACCTCGCCTCCATCAACGACACCAATATCAACACAGACCCATCCAGTTCGTACTCCATCATCCCCGTTCTCATCGTTTGCGCTTCCCATGAGCTTTGCTCTTTTCGCCTTCCTTTTCAGCTTCAATTTGAGCTCGTTCCTCCCCAACAAACCGTCGGCATCAGGCCTGAGTTTGTAATTACTCCTTAGCCATCGACACAACCGGTCTGCAGATACGTGTAAATGCTTTTCGCTGCGAGCAGTACCGAGGACCATCAATAGGTTGGCTCCCAATGCTGGAGGAGGATCGAGCTTCCGTAGGTCTAGTAAGGAGAGATCATCCAGGCCAAGGTCAATCGAAATCTGTTGAAGTAACGGTTGCAGGATTGGAGGAGGCGAATCCGGGAGGTCTGGCAGACTCTGACGTTCTGATAGTGGCTTCGGCGCCCTGTGAGGAGATTCGACCTGTAGATACCATGGTACGCCTCCTTCCTCAAGATCTTCAACCTCCTTGTCACCATCCTTAATAACTTCTGAGTCCTCAAGGAGAGGCTCTTCTGCCGACACTTCCTCCTCCTCGACCGTCTCATGTCGACTGGATCCGAGTTTTTGACCATCGGAGAATAAGCGCGGGGAAAGTCCAAACGGTCGACTTGAAGGGGGGCTACATCGTGATGCTCGAGCAGAGAGTTGCGGCGCTTTAATCGACGGGCCTGCAAGTGAAGTAAAGCTTCGTAGTATCGACAATCGACAGCTGGCGCATGCTGTAGCACGTATAGTTCTGCTCACGACCATCTTTGCATAAATCGAAGTACTCCGATTATTACTTTCTCGGCCTCGTTCTTCCTCTCGACTTCATCTTCGAAGAATGGAGTTCGATCGCAAATGTAATGTGGTGCAGTCGTCCTGGAAATTTCTACGGAGACCGAACGTGCAGGGGTCCCAGCTCCTCCTCCTAGTGCGTTTGGCCAAAAATTTGTCGCCATCGCCTCCTATCTACTTAGATATCAACTGCATTGGGACTCACGCGACAGGCAGTCTAATGGCCTTGTATCAACACACTCTCTCATTCTTCGTGTAAATTCCCGTTTTTAATTACCAGCGTGCCTTCCTTTCTGCTGTGGCCTTTTTCCTGTGCTTATATCCAACGATGCTCGTACGAGCTGCACGCCGCAAAGCTCGCCCAGAAGCTCTTCGAATTCGAACATCCACCGACCAGCTATACCTGCCTTGGCTCTGTCCAACATACAATGCCTCTCAGAGAAATCGACGATGGTTTGTTGCCGACGCTGGGTCACAAGTAGGGGGGCCGAGGCCGAGGAGGAACTCCCAAGATGCTCCTAGTCGTCCAACTCGAAGAGCGCTGGCCACAGCAACCGGATACATGCCCATGGACGACATACCATTTGAAGGCATGGGGCCTATGCCGCCGTCAGGAGGATCTAGGCTTGGATATGGCTTTGCTGATGGCAGTGGTCTCTCTACTCTCGACTCGTACCGCTCTCCCTCACAACCATTACAGCTCGGCGGGTCTTTGTCGGTGCCTCCGCAAAGATATACAAAAAACTCAAAGGGGATCATCGGCAGCATAACAGAGATTCAATCGGTATTTAACGCATGTCTGCAGGTTGGCAGAATCGAACGTGCGGGAGTTATTCTTCAGCGGATTGCTAAAATTGATGGCTTGGATCGTAGCGAATTGCTTGCTTTCCACAATCAATACCTGCGGGCTGCTGTTGAAGAGATCATGGTGAATCCTACTTCGAAATCCATGCAAGAGCTGCATAAATGGTACGAACTTCGAATCAGATTACCGGGCGTACCGCAGAATACAGACACAGTCGCATATCTGATCAAGGCATCACTTCAAGCCCCCTTGGATAAACGAGAACGACTGGTCCGACGCTACATGGATATGTTGGACGAAAATTCCGCCGCGCAGTTGTGGGACGCAGAAGTGTTGACGGCGCAGGAAATCAATGAGATCAACCACATCTATCCGAAGTACAACCTGATGGTAGAAGCGGAAGAGGACGAGCATATGCTCGACGTGGAGGAAGTGGACCCATCTTCGCTAGAACAAGTTACATTTCAGTCACCAGTGCCCCATGTGCGACCTACTGGACAAAAGGGCCTGGGGTTGAAGTCCTTGAAGAAGTCTCTTTCTCTATTTTCAACCCTTCCTAACGAAGGAATCGACCTCTCCTCAGCAACGGCACAGATGAAGCGAGACGTGCAAACCCGACTAGAGGAGGATGCAGTTACCTCTGCCATCGATCGGTGGCGTGATGAGAGCACCCATCTGAATAAGATGGGGCTCAACACTTCACTGCAGACCAAGTCATTAGGCGCGAGAATGTGGAAGTGGCAGGAGGCCCTGACGGAATACTTGAAAGTCGAAATCGAAAAAGTCAACGAAGCCGAAGCGGCTGAGAAAATGTCGAGAGAAGATCTGGAGCGTGTTTCATATGGCCCGTTCCTACGCCTCTTGCAACCAGAAATATTAGCTGCCGTGACGATTTTGTCGTCCATGAGCGCTCTGGGCTCATTGGGGGCGGACAAGGGCTTACCACTGTCTACCGCTATCATGTCGATATCTAGGAGCGTTGAGGATGAAAGCGCATTTGATGCTTTGCAGAAAGAGAGCAAGAAACAGATGTGGCCAAAGAGCAAGAATCGGCCGGATGCGAAGGATATTAGACGGGCCGCTCGATTTCATACATCAGCATTCAAGAACGGCTCTGGACCCGCTCTACTGGACCGAAATGAATCGGTTTCAACACATCCAGAGGGCGAATGGCCCCTGTCTGTCAGGGCCAAGGTGGGCGCTTTCCTGATGTCAGCTCTGATCCAAGTCGCTAAAGTTCCGGTAACTTTGACCCATCCGGAATCAGGAGAGACTGTGACGCAGATGCAACCAGCTTTGTCCCATTCTCATCAATACAAGATGGGCAAGAAGCTTGGTGTCATCATCGTGAACAAATCCCTCGTGGCGCAAATGAAGCGTGAGCCAGTCCACAGCCTTCTTGCAAAGCACCTCCCAATGCTTGTAGAGCCTGATCCTTGGACGGAGTTCAGCAAGGGTGGTTTCCTTGCCCACCCGGCCAAGGTCATGAGAATCAAGAATGGAGACAAGGACCAAAGACACTATGCGGAAGCAGCTATTGGCCAAGGAGACATGCAACAGACATTCAAAGGACTCAATGTACTTGGCAAAACCTCTTGGAGGATCAACCAGTCAGTTTTCGATGTTATGTTGGAAGCGTGGAACTCAGGGGAAGGCATTGCGAACATGCCCCCGGAGACACCAAATCTGACTATTCCACCCGAGCCTGAGCCATCGTCAGATCCGCTTGAACGCCGACGCTGGATTCGTGAAGTTAAAAATGTGGAAAATACCCGGAGTGGGCTGCATTCACAACGGTGCTTCCAGAACTTTCAACTCGAGATTGCTCGTGCGCTGAGGAATGAAGTATTCTATTTCCCACACAATATCGACTTCCGTGGACGAGCTTACCCCATCCCACCATACCTGAATCACATGGGCGCAGATCATTGCAGAGGCCTTCTGAAGTTTGGAGAGGGAAGAGAGCTTGGGAAAAGTGGCCTGAGATGGCTTAAAATACATGTGGCAAATGTTTTCGGTTTCGACAAGGCTAGTCTCTCGGACCGTGAAGCATTCGCATCGAAACACTTGGAGAAGATATACGAAACAGCAACAAATCCTCTGGCAGGCAGTAGATGGTGGCTTAATGCCGAAGATCCATGGCAGTTTTTGGCAGCGTGTATGGAACTCAGAAATGCTCTGGAGTCGGCGGACCCAACAAAATTCGTCTCGGACCTACCAGTCCACCAGGATGGTACATGCAATGGCCTCCAACATTATGCTGCCTTGGGCGGAGACCTCTGGGGAGCGCGACAGGTGAACCTCGAACCAGGTGACCGCCCTGCCGATGTGTACACGGCAGTGGCGGATTTGGTCAAGGCAAGCATCGCCGAGGACGCTGCCAATGGAAATGAAAAAGGATTGCTTCTCAAAGACAAGATTAGTCGGAAGGTTGTCAAACAAACAGTCATGACCAATGTCTACGGAGTAACATTTATCGGGGCCAAAGCTCAGGTCAAACGACAATTGCAAGCTGCACATCCAGATCTTCCGAACAACGATACACTGAATCCAGGTACTCTTGCCGGGTATGTTGCAACGAAAATTTTCACCGCACTCTCAACTATGTTCAAGGGTGCGCATGACATTCAGTACTGGCTCGGGGAGTGTGCCACACGGATCTCGACATGCTTGACTCCAGAACAGATCGCCCGGCTAGAGTCAGAATGGCCGAGACTGACGTCCCCTTCGCCCGCCGCGAGCAGCTATAAGGCGGCATCTGTTGAAGAATTGGCTCAATTTAAGTCCAGCGTCATCTGGACAACGCCACTGCATATGCCAGTGGTACAGCCGTACAGGAATTCAAAGTCAAAGACCATCAAAACGAATATGCAAAAGCTCAGTCTTTCGGAACCTCATCGATCGGACCCTATTAGCAAGCGGAAGCAGCTTCAAGGATTCCCGCCAAACTTTATCCATTCTCTTGATGCTACACATATGCTTCTTTCTGCCCTGCGCTGCGATGAACTTGGCCTTTCATTCGCTGCTGTTCACGACTCCTTTTGGACACATGCCAGCGAGATTGACACGATGAACACGGTACTACGGGACGCTTTCATCAGAATCCACAGTGAAGATGTTGTTGGTCGCCTGCGAGACGAGTTCGTTGCCAGGTACCAAGGCGCAATGCACGTAGCTACTGTACGACAGGATTCTCCCGTTGTACCAAAGATAAAAGCCTGGCGTGAATCGAAAACGTCTTCTCGAAGCTTGAAGCTCCCGCGGTCGAGGAAGTCTCCATATCTTGACGAGTTGATCTTGGAACGTAAGCGCATGCGACTACTAAGCTCTGCGGACCCCGAAGAGGTCAAAATTGGCAAGAGCATGGTGACACCAACGAGTATCTTTCAAGAACATGCCGCTGAAGCAGATCTTGCTGCGAGCGCTGATCTCAGAAGCACAGGGCTCGGGGACATCTCGAAGAGCGCCTCGCGGTCCCCTGCAGATACCGACAGCACAATCGAGGATATTGAAGAGAACAATAACGAGAGTGAGGTTGATGACATGATGATCGCGAGCAACGAAGAAGGGGTAGATACCACAGGAGATCTTGCCAGTGATCAGGAGACTGAAGAGGTTGACAATCGAACTGTGTTTGAGAGAAGCATGAACGCCACCCCTCGGTCAGCCGGACCTACAACGCAGATCTGGCTTCCATTGACATTTCCCCCAGTGCCTCAAAAGGTAAGCTTCAATTGTCCCAGACATCATGGCTCTCGAAATAGTTACTGACAACTTTCTAGGGGGAATTTGATGTCTCCAGACTGAAGGATAGCCAGTACTTCTTCTCCTAAGACGGAATCGAGTCGTGCGACAAATAGTCCTAATCAAGCTCGGCATGAGTTCTGGGGAAGTTCGCTTAAATGGCAGGCCTCCATACCAGCTCTGCCACAGCGTCCTCAGCGCTGCGCGGCAGAACAGCCGCCTCACAGAATGTGATAACATGATTGCGAGTGCGAGTCCGAGTTGGAACAATTTTAGAGAGACGGCTAAAAGGCTTTGGTGGCCAAAATGGGCAAGGGGAATGTGCGCAAGTGGAGTTATTTTCTTTTTGTTCTGGAATTTTCCCTGCATAGCAGCATAGCGATGGTCTTGCATTTCACGGGCGTTGGAGATTCCGCAGTTCGGGTGGGCAATTAGAGGTGGCCAATCCGGCGCGGTTGTATGATTATTGTACCATGGGGGCCATGTCACTGGAGTCACGAGCGACATTATTTCCCCACACTCTTCTCACAGGCAGAATGAGAATTCATATAAACGCTTGTACTTCGAGATATTGTACTATATCTAGTTTCTAAAAATGTACAACCATCTATACAACCACAGCGTACTGGACTTGAATGGACAGTGGTTTATTCGCCCACGGGCTCGGCCCTCCGTTGAAAAGGGCCTGTCCAGATGCTACCTTATTTTGACTCCGTCTGGTCCTGAATGGGATTCGTCGTCCACTTGCCACGAACCGAATTCCAAGCCGGCCACTTACTCTCTCGTAGCTTGGTCAGAAAGTGGAGGACTTCGGTAGGGTGTAGTGAGGAGAGTATTATCGAACTCCACCGCATGGTCACATCGTCGGGCAACACAGATTAAAGACTTTCTCCTCACTTTCCCCTTCACTCTCACCGTGCTCCTTTCCATCTCTATCCCTCCTTTTCTCTTTCTTGTCGCGTGCCCTGTCGCTTCGACGCAAGTCTTGTCACCCCGCCACTCGAAGACTCAGCTTCGTCGGTTGCAGGACAGGGGAAGCATAAGAAGTCATCGTTAACCCCCCGCCTAACCAACGGCGTCATGTCTTGATATGAGGTCTGCCGAACACTGCTGATCGTCTGAACTTCGAGCCAAATCCGTCAACAGCTGATTTGAGATCCTGATCTCCCTCACTCCAGTTCAGTTGTTGGTCTGTCAAACCCACCCACGCTCGGCATTCCTCAATCAACATGGTGCTTCTCCATGCTCCATCAGCGATATTGCTGCTTCTAGCTATACATGCGTAAGCACGATCCCTCTATCATCTAAGTCTGCCTGTTTGGGAATGTTTTGTGTGAAGATCTCAGATGTCTAATGAT
Source organism: Cadophora luteo-olivacea (assembly GCA_026120085.1). Classification (NCBI taxonomy): domain Eukaryota; kingdom Fungi; phylum Ascomycota; class Leotiomycetes; order Helotiales; family Ploettnerulaceae; genus Cadophora; species Cadophora luteo-olivacea. The sequence continues at coordinate 428,904 of JALRMC010000002.1, forward strand.
CTGCATTCGTATCCCATATCTATACTGCTCTCCTACTCTATTCGATGCTGATCGGTTTTCATATATAGGCAATATGTCCTCGGCAACCCTGCTGCACCAGAACTCGTGCAAGCACCTCCTACACCATCAACATGTGGCCCGACAATCGCAACTGTAGGCCGCGTAACGACCATCACCATTGAGAGCATAGTGACGCTCACGCACTCATGTTACACACAAACAGTGACGACGAAGCGACTTGCTGGAGCTAGTGGTACGTCCATACCTTCCCTCCCCATTTCTCCTCCCTACCTCTCCTCTTCCATAATCCAAAAGAAGATCTTCTCTTCAAACAAACGATCATATCATATCGTTAACTAACAGAATCTTACCCCACCCCAGGCTGTCCCACACTAACAAAATGCCCCCCTCACCCACTCTGCATCATCCTCTCAACCCAAACCATCAAAGTCCCCCCTTCAGACGCCTGCTGCATATCAACACCAACATCCATGGTTCCAGGCCCCTGTCCCACCTGCCAAGCAGGCTGCGATACCTCGGTCGCCACCGCTTACATCACTGAGACTCCCACTCCCACTCCCACTCCTGCTCAGCCAACTGGCTCTGTGGATCTCGGAATCGGAGTCCAGGAACGTGAAGCGGAGGCTGAAGCAGAAGCAGAGCCACAAGTTGCACCATGCTACACGACAGTCATCAATACGGACCCAATACCGACTGGGGCGACGCAGACGGTGTATCCCGTGACGGCGACGAGGACGTCGCTGTTGAATTGTAGGGGGTGTGGGATTGTGACGAAGTTTCTGAATGGATTTGGGCCAGCGAGTCAGTTTAAGGCTACGACGACGGCGTTGGGGAAGACGACTACTGTGTTGGCTTATTCGTGTATGTAAAGGGAGAGCTGAGCGTGAGAGTAGAGAGGTGAAATGTGAAATGAATGTTGATTGTCACGATTCGTTCAAGAATGAGGAGGGAGAAAGGCCAAGACAAAATATTAGCTCTACATCTGATCGTGTGCGTAGATGGGTATCATCACTCCTCTAAAAAGAAAGCATAGCCCAAACGCCTCGATCCCATTTTCGTCTTCATCCCTTTAGGTCTCATCTCATCTCATCTACCAGGCGTCAGGCATCAAGTTATAGTAACTGTACCTCGTCTATCGCCATCCTGGCTGTCTTCTCCAACAACGCCTCAATCTTCGTACGAATCTGCAGTATTCGAAATGGTTTCGGCATCACATCATCCATGCCGCTATCCTTCGCTAAGGCAATCTGCTCGCCTCTTGCATTTGCAGTGACAGCGATGATAGGCAAACGTCCATGGATCAGACCCTCTGCTTCCATCTCTCTGATTTTGCGGACACAAGTCAAGCCATCCATGACCGGCATTTCGAGATCCATGAGTATGACGGAGAGGTCTTTCCCGTCGAGTTCTCGGCCTTGATAATGTTTTGTCTCTTTGATAATGTCGAGTGCTTCGCCGCCGTGGTTAGCCACATGGACGATACATCCTAATTTTCCTATCTGCTGGGCGAGAATACGTTGGTTGACAAGGTTGTCTTCTACTATCAAGATGTGCCAATCACTTGGTTTGGACTTCAAGCTCGATAGTGGTGGCGTGTCACGGAGTTGGAGGAGTGTTGACATGGAGCCTTCGTGCTCTTGATCACTCTTGGGAGTATTGATGGGGAGGCGAGTTTCGGATTGCATCTCTGAGCTGAGGCGTTTCGATATGGCTTTATGGTCTTGCTTGGTCTCGGCTCGCCGAGCTTTAACGTAGAATGCGAAAGTTGATCCGACACCTGCTTTTGAAGCTGCACCGATTTCACCACCTTGAAGTTCGGTTAGTTGGCGAGAGATGAATAAACCCAGGCCACTTCCACCGTACTGAACATGGGTACGTGGTGAAGCCTGCGAGAATCGATTGAATAGCTTCTTCTTCTCCTCTGCTGTTAGACCACAGCCGCTGTCTCGGACCTGCGGGAAATTAGCATCCATAGGAGTCTTCTATTGATTGACCAACCTCAAATCGTAGATACAAGATATCACCGTCACCCCAGTCACTAGAAGTAGTGACGTCTGATTTGGCTTTCTTTGTCGGAAAGTACTGAAAACTCGCATCTTGCTCTTCGGGTGGTTCCAGGTAAGCTCCAATCGAGACATCGATAGTTCTCTTCGGTGATGATTTGGTGAATTTGATAGCATTTGTCATAAGATTGATCAGCACCTGAAGCAATCTCGAGGAGTCCAGCATCACCATATCAACATTCAGCTGCTGAAATGAGGGACTGATATGGAATTTCATCTTGATGTCATGGACCTTGTGGCACTCAACCATGAACATCTGTAGAGCTTGTCGAACTATTTCAACTGGTTGTACGGGTACAGGTGTGATTAAGAGAAGGTTCGAATCAAGCTTCGAAATCGTAAGGATGCTTAAGACTTATCAGTATTGCACTTATGGGGAAATTTCATACGCACTCGTCAACAATGGACTTCTGATGCTGCGCACAAAGTTGAATGGTCTCGGCATTCGATATGCTCTCTTTGATGCTGGCAACAGCCTCGGCATTCAGCTTCGAAACATCAATCACGTCCGCCAGTGAGCTTGATATTCCATCAGCACATTGTAAGATTGCACCTGTGCCGATATTAGCATCATGTAGAGCGGTCAACGCCATGGATAAAGGGCTCACTTACTTAAAGGATTTCTCATCTCATGTGACGTGATATCGATGAAGTTGTTCTGAGCTCTTCGCGTCTCCTCTGCTTCGAGCAATCTCCGAGCCTGAAGGTTCTCCGCCCATTTGATCCGACTGATATCAGTGATACCTGTGCGCAGATCTATCAGCAACGAAACAGTCTCGTGATAAGATATACTTACTTCCCATCACCGTTTTCAACTTGCCATCAGAGAATTCTGGTTGACACGCAGCAATGATCCAGCTGTCGACTTGGTCTCCTGTGACTTTATCATACCACGGCTTCTTCAGTTGCTAGAAGGCATCAGTGTTCAAAGCTCGCATTAGGATTGATGGCCAACCCACCAATTCTGCTGACCAAGGAATTCCTGTCTCGGTCATGATTTTCCAGCCTTCTTCGACCGTTCCAATACTTTCATCATGCACCGTCTCCATCCAGGACATAGCAAAGATCTTGTCGCGTGAGTGGCCTGTCATCTCAAACCATCTGTCATTCCCCTCCAACAGCAAGCCAGCGGCGTCTACGGAGAACATGCCGACCGGAGACACCTGGAACGCGTCAGTACCTTGAAGAGGACATTTGAACTGTATACAAAGGGCAGAAGCCACTCCTCCAGATGATGGAGCGAGACACTTTCAATCTTTGGAGCCAGGGAATCAACAAAGAACATCTTGACTGAGATCGTACCTCAGCAATCCGCTGTAAACGACTCTTCTGTACAGCCAACTCCTCTGACAATCTCGACCGCTCGATAGCGGCAGCTTCGGCTGCTGTAAGACCTCTTCGTACCTCTGCCTCTAGCAAAGTCACTGACGCAAGAGATGTTGCCAACTGTCTGTCTAAAAGCTACAATGAAAGTCAGAATACCATATGGCCTCAATTAGATGCGCCGAAATACCTGGATGAAACTTTGGTAATCATCATCAAACGGTCGTCGAGGGTTCACTCCCACGACGAGGAATCCAAGGACATTTTCACCAGTTGTTGGACGGATCGGACACACGAGTGCTTCACTGCAGGGCTCACCGAATCCACGTAGCTCGAAACCTTCCATCAAAGATTCGGAGAGCGTGCCGTCTTTGATGGTGAGGAGAGTTGGTTCCCGAATCTGTAACGAGTCGCGAAATGCAGGGACGAAGCCACCGTATGATCGCTTGAGATCCAATCTCTGAGGGGTAGAAGGATGACCAACAGGAATCTGGTCGAAGTCAGCCATCGATTCAACAGTTCAAGAGATTGCAATTATGATATCCGAGCACTGACTACCGTCCTGCACGAAAATTCAGAGTAAGACTTACGCCAATCGTACCCTCTAAAGCACAACTCTTGAACGTCTGCGAACTTGACGACGATTGAGACATAGTTCCATCTTTACTAGTGTCTTCCTCGTCTTCAGCCACTGAGTAGAGAATAGCAAACGGAAAGTCAACCTCGTTCTCGCTCAGTGCCGAGAGGATCTTTGGCCAAAACGTGGCAACAGACTGTGCCATCGCTGTTTCTTGAGCAAGCTTCAGTAAGGTCTTCATTGCTCGAGTTCCTCGGGTCTGTCGCGTAGTTTCGAATGGAGAGTTGTACAGCCCGAGCATCTGATCTGTACCTCCATAGAGGGGCGTCAAACTCCACTAAGCAAAATCTTCGTTAGCAGCCTTCACCTTCCAGCCATTATAGGAAATGAAAGGCATGAATAGAGCGTCGTTTGGAGAAGACGGAAACGTGTATCGGAGTGACTCACAGTGTAGAAAGTTTCCTCAACAAACCCTGAACGTTCGATGGGGAGCATCTGGTCGTAGACGGCTACAGACTTCCCTGTACGTCGGCATTCGTCGAATATAGCACTGACGGAATCCCCTGTAGGCAATTGTTAACCCTGAAATCGAGTAATGAATTAATGCTGAGAGAAGGAAGTCTAGCCTCTGGCTTACGGCCTTCCGCACATCAAAGCTTTCGGGACTTACATAGTTCTTTGAAAGGACCTCTAAAACCTGTGCCCATCAACTGAGGATGTTTCATTCCGGCTACAGTCTGAGCATATGCTTGATTGTAAATTACTGTAAGTTCGGCACCCCAGAATAGCGCCAGAGGGAATGGATGAGCCATGAGTAAGCAGGCGATTTGACGGAATTCTCTGGACCTATAATACGTTAGTATCTCAAAGCAAAAGTCCGATGAGAATGCTAGGAGAACATGAAAGGGGGGTTCTTTTTACTAACCATGATTTCATATCTCCCAGCGGTGTTGCACCCCTACATTCAGGTTAGTACATGCTGGATAAAGCTTGAACGCCCAGGGGCGTAGAGAATGAAAAGTCGAGACAAACTGACCAATCGATACTCCTCGCAAAAATGACATGAGAACTCAGTTCTCCTTCAGGATGAGGCAAAGTCCAATCCGGTGTCCCAGGGGTAATGAAAGAAGGTTCCAGCGGATTGGCCTTGTGATCCAGTAAAGAACTCCCATTGTCACTATCATTGCTCAGGACTCTCCTCGGCTTGGGGAGTTCTTCTCGTCTGTAGATTTCCATGCGTCGAGCAGATGGGTTATTGATCGTTTCGCTCTGCAATGCTGGGCCTGGAGGATTACGATCAGGCGTAGGTTCATTGACATGTCCTGTGACATGGCACCCACTGATGACGATCCAGCTCTTGACACGAAAGGAGGTCCAAAGGATCCCGGCGTGCAGGAAAGATGGCGTTGTGTCGTCGGCCGTTGCAACGCTTTTTACCCATCTTTGGAATTCTGATGGTAAGATCTTGGGTGGAGATAGAGAGGTGTGAGATTTGGGCTTGAACGGGATGGCATTCATGAGCTGTCTGTCAGAACGTAGAGCGACGTTGAGGAAAACTGGAATGAATGCTGTATCGAAATCTGAATCTGATTTCAAGGCGAATGTCGGGCGAGGGTCCAGCTCAAAGACTTCGCCCACGCCGAGACTGACGAACTCATCGTCAACGTTGTAGAATCGCTCTATCCCATGGTCGCCGGAGCCATCTCTGGTGCCTTCTAATGTTAGCATTTGAGGTTCGAGATGTTCAATATATTTTGAACAATTGTTCCCGCGAAACTTTTTAACAAAACGCAATAGTACGTATAGCTTGGAAACATAGAGAAAATTTTGTAGCCGATTGAGAACAATGCCCTTGACAAGTCGATGACCTGCATCACAGAATAATTCATGCAGCAACTCATCTTTGCGAAATGAACCAATTGGGAGATGAATTCCTTGCATGAACTTCAAAAAGAAAGAATGATGGAACGTCACTCACTCCTCTGCGTGCTTTCCGTCGACGACCTCGCATGTTTCCTCGAGGGAGAAGTCATCTCACGAAACGGGCCACCTCCTCATCAACCCGACCATCAATCAATCAATCACTCAATCTCCCAACCTAACCTAACCCAAGCGATGCAATGATCTGGGTTGGTGCGAGTCGCCTTGCTAGGTATGCAGCAATCTAAGTTTGAATCCGTCGCCCAGCGAGCCGCACCGAAGCGCTCGGCGTCGTCTTGTTTCTTTGTCCGGTCAGGTTCGCGGTGCTGGTGCTTGTGCTGCGCGTTGCGTGCAAGCGAATTCTGAAGCCCGCGGTCTAGATCGTAAGGATCCTCCTAATTTCGTACCTAGGTAAGGGATCGAGACTGGACTGTGGATGCGAGCGAGCCTGCCCTTGCAATTGCAATTGCTGACAGGATGAGGGGTTGACAGGCTGGGACAGGGTTCAAGCTAGACACAATGCTGGGAATGGCTTGTTTGAGTGATTTTGATATCGGCGATGGAGATGAGACGATGAGTTTTTGCAAAGACACGTACTGGTGGTAGCTTTGGGCTGGCTACTTAGGTATCGATCAGTCGCTTGTTCGATATCTGCTGATGAGACTTAGTTCAGTCGCCACGTGCGATCTTGTCCCGGCAAATAGAGCCAGAAATGGGGCTCTCGCTGGGACCGTTCCGTTGAGTCTCCAACCTAGAATTCGCCCTTGACGGTCAGATCGTGGTGATGTGGAGAGTGACAGAGTGAGTATCTCAGGGTGGAGAGAAGACCGGAGATGAGCTCCGAGCCTCCGCGAAATCGCTTCGGCTAGACTAGGTGACGGGGTGACAGTGATATTGTGATAGAAGTAATACGAAGGAAGCAAAGTTTCACATTACTTTTCTCCGCCCGTGGAATCTACGGAAGTTCATGATTTAAGGAGAAATCCATAGACGACATGGTGCTCTTAATTCCATAGATTTCTCACTATGGGCCTTATCAATGTTGCCGAGAACTACATATCATGTGATCCATATCCTTCTACCCATCTATTTGGAGAGGAGCAACGACTTATTATCAAAACTCATTGATGGTTGGTGATTACCCGAAACGTTTTCAGATCCAAAAGTTTTCTTTATCATGCAAATTAAGCAGAATTTGGTAGAGATATTGTGAAATTTGCCTCTCAGATGATCAGGAACTTGGGAAATTGTTTTGTCATGTAGAGTCTGCCTTTATTGACATTCAGTTTGTTTATCCAACCCTGGACTCTACTCAATCTTGATAGTAAGCTTTCCAAAATGCTTCTGATCCCACATATACTGGTATGCCCTAGTAAACAGTCAGTCAAAGTCCACATACTCAATGTCCACTCAACAGAAAGGATAACATACTCTTTCAACTGCTCCAAGCTGAAAATCTTCTCATCCACGACCGGCTTGATCCCATTCGCCTCAATCGCCCTATTCATATCCTCAAACTGCTGTCTACTCCCGACCAGGATCCCCCTGACCGTACAAACATTACTCAACGCATCCAAGAAACTCGGCTGCTCCTTCGCATTCCCTCCAAGGAAACCAATAATCGAAATCACACCATCGATCTTGATAGCCTTCAGACTCTGCGCCATAGTTTTCGGCCCACCAACTTCCAGAATGTGATCCACACCGGCTTTCTTGGGAGTCAGAGATGCGGCTTTCTCGCCCCATTCGGGAACGTCTTTGTAGTTGATAACGTGGTCTGCGCCGAGTTTCTTGAGGATTGCTTCCTTTTCTGAAGACGATGTCGTCGCGATGACCGTCGCACCAGCCGCTTTCGCGAATTGAACGGCAAAGATCGAAACCCCTCCCGTTCCCTGCGTAAGCACCACATCACCAGGCACAAGCGGCTTCAATCCATAAAGAGCATTCCAAGCAGTCACGGCAGCGCAAGAGAGCGTGGAAGCTTCTTGCCAGTTCAGCGATTCCGGCATCTCGACAAGGCCAGCTTCATTGAAAGTCCCGTATTGGCGGAGAGTGCCGTCAATGACACCGCCGAGACCGGTGGCGATAGATTGGGTGTCGAGAGAGCCTGCCAGATGGCCTTGGTTGAAGAGCGTGACGACTTTGGAGCCAGGTTGGAAACGGGTTACCTTTTTGCCCACGGCGACGACTTCACCTGCTCCGTCGGAGCCTGGGACTACGCCTTGCTTTTGGGCGAAGGGGTACATTCCTGATTATACATGTTGGCTAAGTGCTTGGGATATGGAAAGTGCAGGAGAATGCAAATTTTGATCACAATTAGGTCAGCTGCAGTCTCTGCTGTTGCACGTACCCTTTGGAATGATCAGATCGCGATAATTGAGAGAAGCAGCGTGAAGCTTGACAAGAACCTCATTGTCAGAGAGGGCTGGGATCGGAGCTTCATTGTTTAGCTTTAAGCTCTCGAAGCCATCCTGGCCTTCAATGGTCCAGGCTTTGGTTGTTTTGGGGATCGCTGATGGAGACATTGCGTGAGTAAATTTTTAGGAGATTTGAAGATTTTGATACAATGGAGGAAATGGAATCTGAATCAAAAAATGCGAGGATTTGGTAAAGATATGTATGGCACTCAACAAACGGTAGCCTAGCAAAGTTCGAGAGAGAAATGCTAGAGAATACTAGAACATGCGCGAAACAATTCGGACTTCTTGTCTGTGGATGATGCTAGTACATTGGAGAAGGTTCGCCCCTACTGGGGGTATGTCCAATAATGTTTGAATATTTGGGTCTCTTCGAGGTTAGTCACTAGCTGCGAATCGGGGATAAGAGCTTCTTAGAAACCTTCCCCAGGAATGCCATCCTCTGCTGAGTAATTTTTGTGGGAATTGCATCAGAAGTTTGATCCTCATCCATTTTTATCACCGAGGGACTTCGATCGGATGACGTTATTTCCAGTCGCCAAAAGATTCTGCATGTGGATGGGCGAGCGGAGGAGATCGGTTAGAGCTGTCTGGTCTGGTGCTGTCTCTCAAGGTCACTCCAATTTTGACGCTCTTGTGGGGCCGGCCACCGTTGCCAATTGCAGGTGGGGCTGGAAGTGTTTGATTCGCCACACCAGCGAGCCTCGAGGACGACCATCACTCATCAGCTTTCCCGCTCCGTCATCCTCTCGATTCCTGCAAGCGGGACGCAAGGCAGACCCCCTTCTGTTTCGGCAGATGGACGGCCCGTGAGATGCAATGCTCGAAGGCATCTCGGGATTCTGCTTCGTCGTGACTGATGCTGACAAAGGCATCACCAATGTTTATCGCCGAAGCAGAGGCTCGAACATGTGTTTCAGAGGACGTGCCGTACATATATCTCTTGCTGCGTTATCCATTGGATCTGGAACAACTGGAACACCGGAACAGCTGAGAATGAGATGTGATGTGCAGCATACGCATAGACCTTATTGCTGAGAAAGTATGGTCAGGCAGGGCAGGGTCCAAGGACAATAATAATCTTGGTCATTGATCTCCGATCTGAGTACCATACCGAAGTTCACTTCACCTCATCGCTGTGGTAAGTACCGCAGCTGGAACATCAACCCCACGCCCTTGTCCACTAAGTGTGGGAGGGTGTTGGGACATGATACATCGTCAATTTCGAGGGCACGTTCATACACTTCGTTATTCCTTTCCTTTCTTCGGTGTTTGAGGCAGAACGAAGCAAAGACTGGAACGATTGGACTTCTATATTAATAAGGGCTGGGAGGTAGATGAGATGAAGCAAGCTCCTGCTACTGTTAAGGTTAACAATTTGTCTGAGAGGAGCGGGAAGAAGGAAGCTGGGATTGATATCATGCTATCACGTGTATCGAACCTGAAAAGAATCTCAAGTGGGACGAGTTGAACGGAAGCCTGGTCTTGGTCTTGTCTTGTATCGCTTTGCCTTCATCTTGCTGAACCGAAGTCGATGTGCATGTTGGAGTGGAAGAGCTCGCCGATATTTCCTTCGTATTGTGGTACGTGCCGCATTTGGTTCTTCTTACGTCGTCTTTGTTGGAATTGGGTTCTTCCTTCAGCAGCTGGAAACCATAAGCAGACAAGCACGTACGCATTGCATGGTGGGCCTCTTGTGGGACAGGTTCTATAATTCTGATGCTGGTGGTGCTCGTCGGAAAGGATTCAGTTTCTCCCGGCTACTCGTCAAGAGGAATGACAAGGTCAGATATGAGCGTCAAATGCAATGGGGTTGATCGAGATGAAGAACTGATAGTTCGGGTCGCATATGTCTCTTCGAGATGAAAACAAGAGTTGTTGGATCTCGTGAGTTCCCAGCATATGTTGTGTTACACTCGTGCACGTCGTCAACACGTGAAATATTTATTGTTGCTGAAGTCGCCTCCGAGAATCGTGCCGATTTGGTATATGGTGCCTTGAAAAATCAAAATTTTGTTTCTCATCGTCCCGTTTCTATCAGACCGAGATTGCAAACAATCTAGCACAAATTAATGCCGTTCCCCCGAGACTCCCAAAGCGTATCATCATCGATCCGAACCTGAGTCAAGGACGACGACGAGGACATGACAAGGCCAACAGTCCAACAATTTACTCGAATGGTCAGCTGGTATTATCTTGGTAACGAGACGCCGTTACACTTTAATCGTGGTGACCTGGAGCCTCCATGCGGAAAAATCGGGAGGTTCGCCGTCGCTCATGATTTACATCAATTCCACCAAATAAGGAGCGAAGGGACAGCCTTCCGTCATCTATAGCGAAGCTTCCTGGGGAATATGTCGTGTCAGGGGTCGTGGGCGATCAAGGGCGTCTGCCAATGATTCGGCGACTTTGTCAAATAAATAGCATGCAGCATTCGCCGTCCAGGAACCGCACAGTATCAGATTGATCTCTTCCCCAGAATGTGACTCTGATCAGAAAATCATAAGATAGACTTGTTATTAATGAGGCGAGGACGGTACTCTCCGCCACGGGCCATATTGCGAGCCCTAGTGGTTACGAATGGGGCGAGCCGAAGTGCATGATGGGCTTGACAGCCCCCCTCAATTTGCGGAGGGTCGAGACGAAAAGCCTACAGTGCCGGACCCCTGGCAAAAGATTGTCCCTGCCACCTGACAACAGCCAGCCAGTCGAAGAATTTCTGATGTCTTGTGTTTCATGGTTTCACGACGACGAACGTCGTTCTCGAAGATCCGAAGCTTCGATCTGATCTTTGGGATTCCTGGAAGAGGGCTAGCCCGACCTCCGCATTCTTGCACCTGCATATGGCACTTCATCTCGCCACGACCCTGTCCATGGAGTTGTGACGGTACTTGCAAGTGTTATTGCAGCTCGGAGGTCTGCGGAGCCTTTCTGGGACCTCTCCTCTGGAGAAGTCCAGATCCGGGGTAAGCTTCTCTCATCGTGCATAGAATAATAGAATGCTGCAGCACTTGAACGGTGACACTTGGTGATTACAATCTATAACGGAGGCGGAGGCATTTCGGTGCACCACCAGCAAGTAAAAGGTAGGCGAAACCTAAATCGTTGAGTGCAGGGCAGGCAAGCCTCAAGCCTGGCAGCAAGGCTCGTTGACAGCAGGTTGTCACGAATGCCCAGAAAATGAAGATCACACTCTTGTCAAATACCATAGGGGGCCGAAAATTGATAGTTGTAATGATTGGATGGCACTTACAAATGGCTAGTGGAGGGCACTGCACTTTCACTGACTGGCAGTTGGCACATGCGAGAGAGAAAGTTGCCAAGCCGTCGTCTGTTGCGTGAGGAACTTCGGACCGTTTGAACTTTTGTGGCGGATTGGCGACCAGGAACAACAAGCCCTTGCCCAGCAAAGTCCCCTTCAGTTCCATGCACGACACTGTGGCTCCCTGCTCGTGAGCAAGGATACGGCGTGGTCAGGGCATGGGCGTGGGCAGACAGGCATGGTCCTGACGGCAGACTTGAGTGGCTGACTGACAGACAAGTGACGATGGCCTGGCCGACCCGTTGGCTGCAGTACCCTCGGACGTGAGGAAGCAGCTGGAGGAGAGCCAACTCTGCCTCTCTTATTTATGCCTTTGATCAGATTTGCGTCGGGATGGGTGGATTGCGAATTCTGGGGAAGTCATGGGGTCCTGATTGGCGTAAGAATTGTTTGAGCTGCACGGTCTGTGGAGGAGTCAAGCGTGGAGATAATAGTGGGCTGCACGGCGATATTAAGGTACTGTCATTCCTGTACGAACCCTCGCGGAAGTTCAGGTGAAGCCTCAAGCGAGCGTGGTGGGTGGGAGCATAAATGTGCTGTAGGTAGGTATTGTATACTGCATGGTGCATGGTGGGGTGAGATGGTGGAGGGAATAAAATAAAATATGTACGGAGTACGACAAGAGGTGGACGAATGAATTGAATCTGAAAGGCTGGGGAGCTGGGGAGCTGGGGGTGGTGAGAAGATCTGGCAGGTCACAAGCGGCAGCTGGTGCGATCGCTAGCCATGTCGATGTAGCGTTCCACGTTCCAGTGCGGTAGCTGGCTGGTAGGCAGGCAGGCAGATTTTAGCTTCGCAAGCAGAGAAAAAGCGGTAATAGTGTAATTGCGTCTACGAAGGTAGAGATGAGGGCATACTAAAAGAAATGGTAATTGGTAGAAAGACATGTAAAAGTGGAAAGGGAGGATTGTGCTTTCTGTTGGTGCTGGTATAAGATGTGGTATTATTCACCTAGGTAAATGCGTAAAGTAGTAATACCTATGTAGCGAGATAAGTGGCGGACTACAAGGTCCTCCCCGTAAGGAAACGGGATCCTCAGAGCACAATGAGATAGAAATTTAGAGGCCGCTCTGGGTTACATACGATGCTCGCTGTCACTCTCGTGTAGAGTGGAATAGATTTCTTATGAAGTGATGAACTGCCGATCAATCTGCTGCTGTGAACAAATGACTTTGGCACAGCTTGCGGATTGGATTATAGCTTTCCGTCAGTCCACTATCAATATCTCTCCAGCGGGGGATTGGGTTGTGATCTATTCACGACTCCACTACTCAATAAACTTTACCAAACTTCAGAGCTGGGAAGGACCCTTATGCCCCTATCCATCTTCGCTTGCTCTCATACAGGCCCCTCCACATTCCGTGATCACCTGTCAGCACTGCTGTCGCCTGGTGTCGCTCTCAAAGAGCGGGAGTTGAGATTGACATAGTCGTGCTGCAGAATAGGTTAACTCAATTACACTTTGAGGCGTGAACTTGGTCTAGTGATGACGGTTCATTGGCCTGATGCGAGCTTCCCTTCCGCTTCTAGCGCGCCAGTAGAAGGAAGCTACAATCGGACATCCTCCAGGATTTGCAATTGACAGACGAGATGCAACACGCCAACGCCAACGCCAGTGCCAGCGCCAGCGCCATCCAGTGCCACCGCCAAGCTGGTTCGCTTGCTGCCCGCCTTTTCTCATCAACTGCCTCATAGCGCATAGCATTAGTTCGTGGGCGTAGAGCCTACCTGGGCAATCTTTGACCGACACGATCCATGTCGTCCGTTCATGCTCGAGACCTGGGTCGAGCAGGACAGGAGGAGGGCAGTAGGGTATGTAGGGTAGCACTGAGTCGGCAACGCGCGAGATAGGGAAGCGTTTGCCAGGCAGACGCCACATCATTGGCTGCCGAACCTGCACGTACAGGCCTCCTCGGCTTGAAGGCGAGGAGTAGGACTGGTGAACGAGCAATGGTGACGGGTTAGACATGGTGAGTGATGGATGAATAAGGCTAGAGAGCCAGTGATCGAGAGCTGTGAGACCGCGATGACGGGGTTTGGGAGAGGGTAGACATGCAGCAGAAGCTGCAGCAGAGGCAGCAGCAGCAGTAGAAGTAGCAGTGTCAAGAAATAGTATCAATGGGAGGAGAAAATAGAACCGAAGATGATGTCGATGATGTCCTCCTTCCAATCCTTCGCAGGGCAGGGCAGGGTGGTCAGGTCAGGACAGGACAGGACAGGTACTTCTCGATCTTGCAGCGAGATGCAGCACCACAGAGCAGGGCCGAAGAGCTGGCTGTACCCGTACCTAAAATCGACCACTAACTCACATATTCGGCCTGGTCTCGTCTGCCCTCCTCTGGCGAGCCATTCAGACATCGTGAAAGAAGTTGAAGATGATCCACTTTACGAAGGTTCCCTGCACCTGGCCGCCGTACAAGGACCGTTCAGACACATAGCACCGCATAGCACCGCGCTCGCTCTGCACCGCACTTTTTCTAATACTCGGAAAAAGTGTGGCCGACACCAGACGACTCCACGGAGCCCAAGCCGCCGCAATACAGCGCAGTGCCGTTCTAACTGCCTGCCTGCTTGCCTGCCTGTCTGCTAATGCTTTGGAATGGACGAACGAACGATAGATAGTAGTCCCTGTCTGGGGTTCTCCCACTTCTCCTTCTTCTGGTCTCCTCAGTGCTCACTACTTTCCTTCTAATGGAGTAATGCCTGTTACCCCATGCCATGCTTTGCCATGCTATGCTTCGCTTTCTTCTTCCTTTCTCCTTCTCTGAGATGATCCTGTCCGACCAGAAATAAGTCTGGTCCCATCATCCCAATCACTTCCCATGCCATGCTATTCCATGCCAGTCTATCCCATCCCATCCCATGCCATCCCAACCTATTCCATTTCCATCTAAGTATCAGGGCAGCAATATCACGGCCCCATCTGATTGCCCGCCGCTGGCTGGCCCTGCCCCCTGTCAACAGAACAGTCTCTGTATCCCGCTTTACTACATTGGGTACTAAATCCTCACACCCCCCCGGCTTCCCCTCGCGTCTCTCCACAACAAGTCTAAAGCACGCCTACTGCTGCCCAGGACCACAGCAATATCTTCCATGATCATGCCCTCGACTTTCTTTCTTCTCCAGACCGTGCCTTGTCTTGTCTTGTCTTGTCTTGTCATGTCCATGTCCTGCAGTCCCATACAATACCCCGCCAAAATAATATAATTGATTGCCGCTGTCACCCTGGTGGCGCCGTTCTTAACTCGACTGCTTGTTTCTTCTCTCCGCATTGCCTCACACAGAGGGCCCTGCTGATGATCCAGGGCTCCAAGGTGCCACCCCCGGACCCAACTACGAATATAGATATATCCTCCGACCTCCATCTCGAACTGCCTTTCAAAGGCAACTCTTCTCCACCCTCTTTTACATTCCTCCACAACTTCAGTACGAAGTCTTGTTCCTCATTTCTACCCACCAGAAGTGCGATCGAGCAAGAACTTTCAAAATGCTATCGAATCCTCTTCATCGCTTCTCGGCGTACAATGCCCTGCCGTCGAGTAACAGCTACTCAAACGGCCACTTGCCCTCCAATCACATGCACTCCGGCCTACACACTCTCGCTGACGGTTCACAATACGCTTTGCAACAATTACAGCAACACGTAGATGTTCATCAGAATGGTCAAGTCCACAGAAGTCACAATAACAAGCACCGCCAGCATCCCTATGGTCCTGGGCCTGGGAATGGGAGGTCGGTGAGCAATGGGGCTTCAGGCCCGATTCGCCGGCGGATCAGCAGAGCGTGCGACCAGTGCAACCAGCTTCGCACGAAATGCGATGGGCAAAGTCCTTGCGCCCATTGTGTTGGTGAGTCTCTCGCTACTTTTTTCCGGCGGTTTTCATGATTGGTCGCACAGTAGCTAATCGCGTACACACAGAATTCGGCTTGGGCTGTGAGTATATTCGGGAGAGAAAGAAGCGAGGAAAGGCATCGCGCAAAGACTTAGCACAACAAGCCGCCGCCGCTGCAGCTAATGGCCAAAAATCGCCAACCGGCCAGTCTTCAGACGAGCGCACTTCACCAACTGAATCGCGCAACGAAAATGGCTCCTCGACGACTTCCGCGCAGAACGAAAATGGCGACTTTCGCCGCCCTCAGGCTTCCAGGTCGCTTAGCCTCAACACAACAGGCCTCGACAAGACTTCTGCTCGTGAGGCCGTCATGAAGGGAAGGCTACGAGCTGGCAGTCTCGAGAGCCTCGCGGAACTCCCCAACGGACATCAGCCTCACATGGTTAGTCGCGCGGAAGCTGATCAAATCGAAAGCCCCGCGTCCCTGAATCTCAACGGCTATTCAAGCATGCACGGCTACCGACCTGCCCTGAATCCCCACATGATGAATGGCAATGGTGGTCATCCCAACTTCACTGCCGGACAGGGAAATTTACCCGGCTATGATCTCCCCTATGCTATCCAAACATCGAGCCCGACTCATTACCCGGGAAACACCCCTGGCCCCTTTCGTTTAGGCGATAGTCCTCTCCCCGGATTTCCCATGGGTTCAGATGCTGCTTCACCGGGAGGATGGATGTCAATCCCCTCTCCTTCGAACCAATATCAACAACACGTGACGAACCACAGCTACAACACCACCCTCCGCTACCCCGTCTTGCAGCCCCTGATCCCACATCTTGGCAACATCATCCCTTTATCCCTGGCTTGTGATCTGTTGGACTTGTACTTTGCAAGCTCTTCATCGGCATTGATGCATCCGACCTCACCATATGTCCTCGGGTACGTGTTCCGTAAACACTCTATCCTTCACCCGACGAAGCCGAGACAATGCACCCCAGCACTATTAGCCAGCATGCTATGGGTTGTGGCCCAAACGAGTGATGCAGCATTCCTGACAGCACCTCCTTCCTCACGCGGACGTATCTGTCAAAGACTCTTGGAGCTCACCGTCGGTCTCCTCAAGCCACTCATTCACGGTCCATCCAGTGGCGAGGCCTCGCCTAACTTCTCAAACACTGTCATCAATGGTGTTGCTCTGGGAGGTCTCGGTGTGGCCATGCCTGGGTCTGTCAACCCAGACGGCTTGAATGGGGAGACTGGTGGTGCCTTTGGTGCCGCTGGTACCTTGGATGACGTGGTCACCTATATCCACCTTGCCACTGTTGTCTCAGCAAGCGAGTACAAGGGTGCCAGTCTCAGGTGGTGGAACGCAGCTTGGTCTCTGGCAAGAGAACTGAAGCTCGGAAGAGAGCTGCCTCACACAGCTGTCCAGCAACCTGCTGAGCATGATGCTGATGCCGATGGTGAGGAGGATGACCTACCCACATCCGGCATTAGTGAGGAAGAAAGGGAGGAACGCAGAAGAATATGGTGGCTGTGTTATACCGTGGATCGCCATCTCGCTCTGTGTTATAACAGACCACTCTTCCTGTTAGACATTGAGTGCGATGGCCTTCTCCAGCCAATGGACGACACGTTGTGGCAGGCTGGAGACTTCTACACCGGTGATTCAAGCATTCATATTACCTCCCCGAGTGGCGCTCCACGGATTAGAGGGATTGGACCTAACTTTGAGTGTACCGGACATAGCATATTCGGATATTTCTTACCCCTCATGACTATCCTCGGAGAGATCGTAGATCTCTACCACGCCAAGAACCACCCTCGATTCGGAGTTGGCTTCAGATCACAGTCCGAATGGGACGATCATGCCAGCGAAATCGCTCGACAACTCGACCGCTACGGCGAGAGCCTGAAAGAATTCGAAGAACGAAATCTCAAGATGGAAGAACAATCCGAGACGACCATGGAAGGCATCGCAGCCGCAGCTGCCCAACAAGCAAACGCAGCAGAACATAACGATGTCGGCACTCCTTCTGTTCGCTCAGTACACACCGCCTCCTCCGCCCATGTTTCTGAAGCAGACATTCAAACACGAATCGTTGTCGCCTACGGCACACACGTAATGCACGTGCTACACATTCTGCTCACCGGAAAATGGGATCCTATCTCCCTCCTCGACGACAACGACCTCTGGATCTCCTCACAAAGTTTCATCAACGCCACAGGCCACGCCGTCAGTGCCGCCGAAGCCATCAACAACATCCTCGAGTACGACCCTGGACTGGAATTCATGCCGTTCTTCTTCGGCGTGTATCTGCTCCAGGGGAGTTTCCTGCTGTTGTTGATTGCGGATAAGCTCCAAGTCGAGGCTTCACCTAGTGTTGTCAAGGCTTGCGAGACGATCGTACGCGCGCATGAGGCCTGTGTCGTGACTCTGAACACCGAGTATCAGGTAAATACTCACCATTCCCCATCCGAGTCAACACAGCTAACAATCAAACAGAGGAATTTCCGCAAAGTGATGCGCTCAGCACTTGCACAAGTGCGCGGACGCGTACCAGAGGATTTCGGCGAACAGCAATTAAGGAGGAGGGAAGTGCTTGCTCTGTATAGGTGGACGGGCGACGGAACAGGCTTGGCTCTCTAATCGGCAATCTAATCAATTTCGGCTTTCTCGACTGGTCTGGATGGCGTTCTTATGGAAGGTTTTTGGATTCAACAATGAATCTTGGGTGGCTTTCTTGGCTTGGCTACGGATATCTCGATACACTATCAACGACGCGACGCAATTTATGGAATATGGATGGAAATGATTGGGAGGCTGGATAGGGATATACTCACTTGGTTGGATTGCTTTCTTTTGTCTGATATGGTGTTTGGGATGCAATGGGGACAACCAAAAAATGGAGTTTGCCTTGTTGCTGTATATAGCTTCTAGGGGGTATGGTTTTGAGGTTGTTGCGTTGTTTTGTTTTTTAGCTTCTTCTTCTGTGTACGATGGATTGATGTTGATCTTGCTCATATCATGGTTTGGAGTATTGTCTTCGACTTTTTCGCGTCAATTGAAGTACTTAGGTAGCTTAAAACTCGCCCAGAATAACCATGCTTTTTGTATCATCCATCACTTACCATGCCTCGAAACCTATGTACGAGACCTGTAACTGGATCTCGGTGTCGAGCACTACCACGCACTCGCAAAAAGCCATTCTGATAACCAATATATAAGCACCCATCCGAAGAGTTTTCGGCCCAAGTGGAAATATTTCCTTAAAGCCTCACTCAATGTGCCCCTTCAACAATTTCACTTTCTTCTCCCTTCACCTCCCCACAGAACCCCCTCAACCCCTCCGCATACTCCCCGAACCTCTCCCTCAACGTCCCCCCAACCGCCAACCTCACAACCGGCGCAAGCACACCCCCAAAAGTCTCCCAACAAACATACTCCGTACCCTTCCTCCCATCCACACCCTCGTCAACCTCTACCAATTCAGTCACGCGCTCGGAATGGAGCTGCCATTTGGCATATCCGACGCCTTTCCATGCGATCCTGTAGCCTTTCTTCTGGGTTTGATTTTCAGAGGAGTCTTGAGGGGAAGTGAGAGGTTCGAGAACTGTGATGATCATTCCCTGCTCTCTGCTTTTCTTCGCTCCCTGAACTAGGCCATCGCCATTCATGAAGACTGTCATGTCACCTTCAGAACCCAGGTCTAGCCAGCCATGCTTGCCTGTCACGAGGGCTGGATCAGATCCGGTGGTGCCAGACTCTGGCATCGATTGGGATGTTGAATTTGGAGACGGCGAGTTCTTGAATGTGAAAAGTGGCGTGAAGCCGTTCCATTGAGACCAGGTGTTGGTGTCGCGGATGGCGGATAGGACGGTAGCTGGCGACGCGTGAGGGATGAATGTTTTGGCGAGGACGGTGAAAGATCCGGAGGGGCCGTAGGCGGGTGTTGGGATGGGGGCTGTTTGGATGGTTGATGTTGTGTCTTTTGAGAGAGGCATTGCTGCTTGGGTTCTGGTGTTGATGTAGATTATGGTGGTTATGAAAGCAAGGAGGGCAGTGATGACGATGACGATTGATTGAGTATCAACGTCCCTGATTTGGTGTAAGTGGTTGGTCAGAAATGTGAAAATAAGAAGTAAGACTTAGTACATTGAATGATACTGGTTTGGTTTGTACTATGTGAGATGCGACTTATCTGCTTGTCGTTAGGATATCTGCCGAGGTTGTTTGGGGAAGGAGTTATGGCTGCTTCACTCTTGTGATATCGATCCAATCGACTAGAATAGCAAGTTGCGACAAGGATTTCGCCTACACCGCAAACTATGTATCTGACCGCGCTATCTCTTTCCTTTCGATGGAAGCTGCCTTTGTCCAAGAATAGATCTCAAAGTCGAACGAGCGAGGTTGGAGCTGGGTCTCGCTTCTTGCTAGGGAAATGAGGATGATTACTTTTCAGCGGCACAGCAGCCCTGATTCCATGGTCAAGGGGCAATAGAGACCCAGAGCATATGTCGCAAACTTCTCAGGCGACATTGAACTATTCCACAAATGCAAATTCACTGGAATACCAGGAAGTTTGGAGGTTCATCCGGTCTTGGCACACAGGTCACGTGGGTTTGACGCTAAGAATTCCGCGCCTGAATCGCGACCTCAAATTATTTGGCCAACTTTCGAGCTCTGCAGACAACATCAACACTTGATCCACACAACGCCAACATGCCCGTCGTCAAAGGAGGAGTATGGACGAATATAGAAGACGAAATACTAAAAGCCAGCGTTTCGAAATATGGATTGAACCAATGGGCGCGAGTTTCGTCGTTGTTGGCGCGAAAAACACCAAAGCAATGCAAAGCAAGATGGAGCGAATGGCTCGACCCTGGCATCCGGAAGATCGAATGGAGCAAGGAGGAGGACGAGAAGCTGCTGCATCTGGCGAAGTTGATGCCCACGCAATGGCGCACGATCGCTCCACTTGTTGGCAGAACAGCTACCCAGTGCCTGGAGCGCTACCAACGACTCCTGGATGAAGCTGAGCAGAAGGAGGCTGGAGAGCTGGGACTCGGTGGCCCAGATGGAGGGGAAACCAAAGCCCCATCTGCGGATGATGTTAGGAGGCTGAGACCTGGAGAGGTGGACCCGGATCCTGAATCCAAACCTGCGAGACCTGATACCATCGATTTGGACGAGGATGAGAAAGAGATGCTGAGTGAGGCTCGTGCCCGTCTGGCGAATACACAGGGAAAAAAGGCGAAGCGCAAGGCGAGAGAGAGGCAGCTGGAAGAGTCGAGGCGGCTGGCTGTGCTGCAGAAGCGCAGAGAGCTGAAGAATGCGGGTATCAATATCAAGGTTGTGAACCGCAAGAAGGGGATGATGGACTACAATGCCGATATTCCATTCGAAAAAGCCCCTGCGCCTGGTTTCTACGAGACTGGAGATGAGCAGATGCAGAATGAGAAAGAAAGAGAGGCTTTCGATCCTCGAAAGCAGCAGTTGGCGAACAAGCGAAAGGGGGACCAGGAAGAAGACCCGGACCGAAAGCGTAGGAAGGGGGAGAAGGAAGCCCCATCTGCGTCGTACCAGGCGGCTATGAAGGCTGGTCAAATGCAGAAAATTCGAGAGGCGGAGCAAAGCAGCAAGAGAAGGTCTCTTGTTTTGCCAGCACCACAAGTTGGTGAGGGAGAGTTGGAGGAAATCGTGAAGATGGGCATGATTGGTGAACGAGCCAACATGATGGCAAGATCCAGTGAGAACGATGCGACACGAGGCTTAGTTAACACATATTCAACTGTCAACAGTGGAGCGCCGATTCGAACACCAAGAGCACCTGCCCAAGAGGACCATATCGCGAACGAGATCAGGAATATTAGAGCCTTGACTGAGACGCAATCGTCGCTTTTAGGTGGTGAGAATACACCTCTGCATGAGGGAAGTGGCAGCACTGGATTTGATGGAGTCACTCCTCGAAGACAGCAGATGGAAACACCAAACCCTATGGCAACACCTTTCAGACAAGCTTCCAATGGTATTGGTCAGACTCCGATGCGGCCTCCAGCGATTCCAGGACAAACTCCAATGCGAACTCCTCGTGACACATTTGCTCTCAACGCCGACGGAGAGATGCAACTTGTTGGTGGCACACCTAGAGATGTCAAATTACGGGAAATGTCAATGAAGCACAAGCTCAAGCAAGGTCTTGCGTCTTTGCCGAAACCAAAGGATGTTGAGTGGGAGCTCGAATTGCCCGAAGAGCAACAAGAACTCATCGGCACCGAAGAACTTTCTGAAGAAGATGCGGCGATCCGAGACGAAAGAAACCGGTTGATCCGAGAAGCGCAAGAGGCTATTGAGTTCAAGAGACGGACTCAAGTCATGCAAAAAGGTCTTCCTCGTCCCACTGCTCTCGACATAAGTGCTCTTCTCCTAGGGGCTTCCCAGGTTCAGGATCCCATTTTGGCTACGATAGCCAGAGAAGCTGCTTTGCTTGAAGCCAATGATGCTGTCAGATATCCAGTTCCAGGTGCCAAAGTCAGAGGCACTCCTGGACCCCTCGCTGTAATCGACGACGACGACCTCGCCAGAGCTCGACTCGTGATTGCGCGAGAAGTCCCGGAATCAGTCGTACAAGCTGGATCAGAAGAGTTTCAGAAGTTGTGGAGTGAGGCGAAAACTCACTCTCTGCTGCCCGGCATCAGCGGATACGAAGATGAGGTTGACGAGCATCAAATGCTTGTCCAGACTTTCGATGCATGTTTTCCCACTCTCACATCACTAGAATCAGCTACTAACGATTTTCCAGAATGTCCAAGATAAGCTAGCAGAAACAGCAGAAAAGGGCAATAAACTCCAAAAGAAACTCGCCCTCCACCTCGGCGGCTACCAAAAGCGCGCCAACACACTTCGCCAGAAAATTGGCGAGGCGTCCGAAGCACTTGACAAAGCCAATCAATCCCTCGATTCCTTCCGTACGCTGCAAATTTCCGAAGAGGCGGCTATCTCACGTCGCCTGGAAGCGCTGCGTACCGAGGTTGGATTCGTGGCTAAGAGGGAGAGAGAAGCGCAGGATTTGTACAGGTTGAGGAAGGAGGAGTTGCTTAATTTGACCGCGGGGACTAATGGATATCATTGAGAGATGATTTGGGCATAGCATGGTATGGAATGGTGTATAACAATTAGGAAGAGGGAAAGCTTTTCCAGGTCCTGGAATTTCAATGAATATATTCTGGCACCAGAGCCATTCTCTTGTACAAGTGAAATGTCAAGGCTAAGCAGCTGCCGATTGCTCGCAGGATTCAAGGATGACGGCAACAAATCTGTGAGCGCAAGCGAATCAAGCCAAGCGAATCTACTCTGGTACGTGCTGTGAATAGAAGGACAAGTGTTGGCTCGCTTAACACCTCAATGTCAACAATCTCCAATTTCTGATGAAGAACTAGGCAGCCTCTTGGATCTGGAAAATTCAAGAATAGTTTCACTTCTGGGTATATGCTACATATCAAACAATATCCTCCTGCCCTTTACGCGCCTTAGCTCGCCTATGCAAGCCTTTGCTCTCCTCCTTATAATCATCTTTTGTCTTGGCTTCGCTAGACACCAATGGTGGCCGTCTGAGCCTCCGTCTCTTCTCACGCGCCCACTCTCTCACCGCATCTCTATACGCCGCCAGAATAGCCAAAGCCACCACACCAAATGTGGCAGGTACAGCTGTAGCCCAAAAGATAGACTGCGATCTATTCATATCTCTGATATCGACAGTATTCATACCCAGATAGCTCGTGACGAAGGACAATGGTAGGAACACAGCAGCCACGACCGTGAAGATGAAAATTGCCTTGCTGTTATCCTCTTCCAGGACCTCGACGCGATAGCGAACTTTCTGCTCGAGAGTGACGAGACGTTCGAGTAAGAGGTGGAGGTCGTTCATCTCGTCATGCAATTGGTTTACGCAGGCCTGGCCGACATCGACCTCGAGGTAGTATTGTTGGTTCCGGGACTGGTTGCTGATGCGATAGGTCTTCGCGTTTCCGATCCAGCCGAAATGACAAACTGCGTTTGTTTGTGCTTTTCGTGTTGCTAGGACCGCGGATAGCTCTTCGTGGAGCAGTTGAATGTCTCCGAGGATGCGTCTGCGTGCGGGCTTGTGGTAGACGTCGTATTGCTATAACACACCCAAATCAGCACGGTATTCCATACAGCTGGCCGGAAACGCACCAGTTTCAAAGTACGTTGCTTGTAGAATTCTACAAGTCCAGTATTGTCCATCAGTTTCCTTGCCAGGAGGTTCTTATAGAGCACAATTGCGATATAACGAGGTCCAATAGCAGCATAATTGACTGACTCGGTGGTCTCGCCAGTTCGAACCATTAGAATCAGGTCTTTCATAGCAGATGTCATGGATACTTCTGCTCGCACGCCGAGGAAGCTAAGCAGACTGTTGTAGTTGGGCAGCTTTTCTTCGTCAAATCTCGAGTTACTGAGGCGGAAATGATCTTTAAGTTGTCGGATTGCTTGGCTGGCAGTGGTCAAAAGTATGACGCTATTTTGAAATAAGCGAACCACAGTTCTAGGTAGAGTGTGGTTGAAATCGGCGCCTTGATTCTCCCCACTTGCTTCCGCAACCGCTTCGAGCATCTCCTTAGTACTTGCAGTGATGCTCTGTAGGTGCACGGCGAAAGTCTGAACTATCTTTAACATGTCTTTCCTCCACTGGTCTACTCTTTCTTCATCGCTGTTCAGTACAAGAATAGCCAGCAAGGCTTGCTCAGCTGGTGTTAGATCATAGGCCTGGTAATGATCCTCGTTGAGATGATGGATGGCATCGGCCTCTGAGTTGTAATATGTAGGTGACCCGACGTTGGTGCATTTTCGACAGGTCAGAGCATATTTAGAGGGCAGTAACTTCTTTCCATTTCTCAATACTGTGGCAGCAGTATCTTCTTCAGTGAAGTATCGAACTTTCCAGACCGCTTTCCCATTTGGTCTTGACGAGCTTGCGGTCGCGTTTTGCTGGCTGGCGCTCGACGATTCCTCTGAGTCTGGAGCTTCAGAAAGGGCCTGTTCTTATAAGCAAAGCTCGATCGCCATTGGAATCACTGCTCCTACTGTAATTAATGTCCCTAAAGCGCCCCAAATCTTCTTCATTGTGTAGTGGTCGTATGAGCGCGGCACGAAACACGCGACCAGATCTTCCATGCAGTCAACCAAGGATCGTAACTCGGTCTGAAGCGCGATCTTCTGCTTCAGAACAAAGGGGTCGTCCTTATCGTTGGGCGGGTTTAGTACGAATGCTGTATTGCTAGAAGCCGGCGCTAGGGTCTCCACCATTGCGCTGGACTCTACGGCCGCAAGTCGTTGACGCAAATTTTCTAGATCTCCGTTCAGAGGTTTCTTCATTCTGTCCAAATTTTCCAGATCAGTGATTGGAGTTTCCCTGTAGATACTACTGCGGTCGACGGAGGCTCGCACTTGAAGGAATTGTTCGTAATGTCTCTTCAAGTCAAGATCTCGCGCGAGAATCTTACGTTCCACTCCAGACAGTACGCTCTTTAACCCACTCGACTTGGATACATCGAAAGTTGTCTTTGGCTTTGCGTGGTTTGCTGCTGGCTGATCGAGGCTCCAGGCAAAGAATGGAGGGACTCTAAGTGCCAGCTTTGGTGTCTTTGGTGTGCTTTCAGGCGGCTGTTTTTCCCTTGTTGAGGTTTTGCCGGATGTTTGAGCACGCCCTGCCGTGTTCTCATCCTCATCTGTCACGAACGCCTGGTGCATAGATCTCCCTGCGTCAGGAAAAGAACTTTGAGCCTGGGCCTGCGTTGTCGGCTCAGCTTCTGGCTTGAGACTATACATTTTAACTTTCTTCTTTGGTGCTAAAGAGTTTGGTTCGTTGATGATGAGTCCAGTTCTTTCAAGCTCTTGAACCTTTTCGAGATTATGTCGCCGGCCTTTGTTGATTTCTCGCGAAGACGGGCGGATATAAATTGGTCGGTGGTGGGGTCTGAGGATTAGTGCGTTGCTTTGTGGATCGTGAGAATCCTGCACTTCAGTCGGCTTCATACTTGCTTGGGCCTGCGCGATTTCTTCGTCTTCATCTGAGCTGCTGTCGGAACTGCCTTCATCAGCCACATCATGGGTATTGACCGGCTTACAATGGTCATTACGATGGGTCAGCGCCGTGCTGGGATCGGAGCTCCCTTCCTTGTTGGTATCGACTAGGGAAACAACCAAAATCAGTGACCTGGCAGAACGCACAACACCCATCCAATTGTGACTTGCAATAATAGACTGGTTGCACGTCAAGTCGTAATCCTCAATCGAGAGCGAGATATCGTCCAAACATTGCTCAACAATCAAGGCCTTCAGTTCCTAACGAGAGTACGTGTCGATTAGCTTCCGCGCTTTCTCTTATGCATTCAGGGATTCAAAGGAAGGAATAGTACGTAGAAGGTTCGGCAGCTCTTGATGGGAAAGAAGAACTGCCTTTATATGGATCTATGATCTTCACCAGACTAGCCTTCTCAAAGTCACCCATGAAGATTGTCTTCGATATCGCGGGTTTAGAGAGTAGATCGAGACTCTTGTGAGCAGACGAAATGATTGTATCTGCAGAGGTTCAGGTTAGCTCTCGAATGTTTCGTATTCGTTTGGAGACTTACCTGTCCCTAAAATGAGACACCAGACTTGAGGTAAGCTGATAGCTTTATCTCCCCAGTCACGCTCTCCGATTTTACTTTGAAGGTCAAAGTCTTGATCATTGGTGGACTCGAAATCATAACAAGATTGAAGTAACGTCCGGAGTGGATGAGAGGAAGAAGCGGGAGTATTGGCTCGGGATTCTTTCGGGCTTTCCATAGAAAAGTAAGGCATACAGACCCAGGTAGCTGAAATATCTTCTTTCTCATTGTCCTCTGTATCAAGGCCGTCGCATCTCAGGACGTCTGGGAGCATGTAACGACCATCTTAACAATCGCAACATCAGTAAGTACTGGATAAGGATAGACTCGGGGAAATCTTTGTATTCTGTTGGAATGAACAAATCTGAGAGGTAGAAAATGGGACGTTGTCTTGTCTTGTCTTGGTACGTACGGACGAACGTTTTCTCTAGCTCCTTCCGAACTCGCGCCATCAAGTGACCAACAACAAGAGCCATCTCATCATTAATCCGTGGAGATTGTAGTGCTAGGCTTTCGAATTCATCCAGATCCATGTTGTCTCGTTCGATATGCAACCAGTGAATAAAGTAAGAATCATTGTTGCCCTTTTCTAGGTCGCTTTGGATCTCCACCGCTGCATCTCCCTGATCGTCAACATACTAACGAGTACATTAGTATCTGCCATTTGTAGTGCCTTGAGGCATATATTGTACCGGCCATCAGAAGGTCTTCAACCATTCCAAGAACACTGTATGGGATCGCCGGTAACCTACTGTTGTAGAAGCCAAGATATTGATGCGTTCCAATTTTCTGGACGACGCATCAGGAGACAAATCCGGCCACGTATTCGT
The DNA here is from genome assembly GCA_026120085.1 of Cadophora luteo-olivacea. NCBI lineage: Eukaryota > Fungi > Ascomycota > Leotiomycetes > Helotiales > Ploettnerulaceae > Cadophora > Cadophora luteo-olivacea. The sequence goes on from JALRMC010000002.1 coordinate 455,887, forward strand.
ACGAGGCTTCCATTTCAGTTTGTCGACACTAGATGTCTTCGAGCCAAGGTTCAAGTCGAAAGCGAGAGCTCGCTTCCCATCCGCGCTCTTGGGATATACTTTGTAACGACGACGCCGTGGTGACGACGAGTCAGAACGCCAGCTATCTCTACGGCGATGGTGACGGCGATGCAGCGAAGGAGATCTGGACTCGCGAGGCTCTCTGGGCTGGTGCTCGCCGTCATGAGATTGCTCTGCTTCAAAGTTGTTGGCAGCCCCATATTGATCATAGAAGGGTTGGTTTGAGAGAAGTAAAGGTGCCGCCATTGTATGCTTCCCTGGGAACAATCAAGACCGGATATTGAAAACTTTCAGGGTTGGACGAATTCTGTCGCAATCAAAAGAAGGGAATTGAGGCTCTGATAAAGATAATCATTGTCAGGGGAGGCTGAAGTCAGCCGGCAAGAATTGGCCCCCACGAGCAGCGCAGCGTAGCGCCATGGATTTGACGCCACAGCGCTACACCGAGTAGCTGCTTCGTTGACCACATTCGGTCACCTTCTTCTTGTTCCTGCAATCAGACATGTTGTATTGCAACATGAAGTCCACATTCGAGAAACCTCTCCGTGACTGTCCTGAGCGCACTTTGCAGAGAACTCGCCTGCAGGTTCAGGGGTCTCGCGTACTTGCACGGTATGGATACAAAATGCTGCCCCTCACCGCCTTACTCTCCATCATGTCAACACAGAATTCAACTCCAGATCAATTTTGACTTGACCGATCCATAGAGTCTTCTTCACTCCTCAATCTGCCGTTCCCAAACCTCACAATGGGTGATTATGCTTCCAATCCTGAGTCTCTCATCCCACTCTTCAAGCTCGACCGAGTTCTCAAGCAAGGTACCTTGATTACCCCACTAAGCTTACTTTGACCCCTCCATTGACAATACCCCTCCAGATGAAGCTGGACGCCGCAGCATACTCTTAGGGCAAATTAACGATGATTCCGCGCTCTTGGTTCTCGAGCGTGCACCATTTCCCAGCTCGACAACATATCTTTCTCAAGTACCCTCAACTTTACAAACACTTAAGAACCTCGGCGCAAATGATGTTTACTTCTGGTACCTCGCAACCTCGACTCCGTATACTGCCTCCGATAAACCTGAAGACTTCGCAGATCTCAAGATCAACCTGATATATCCATGTACGGAACAACATATTAAGAAATACTCGAAGCAGGCTGTGCGAATGGTCATGGAAACACCCGAGGTTTACAGGGACAGCGTAAAACCATACATGCTAGCGAAACGGGAAGAGGGTCGTCTCAACTGGGTCTACAATATCATCGACGGGAAGACAGAGGTCGAAGATGTGATATACCGTACACCGCAAGGCAGAGATGGGGACGAGGGATTCCTATTGCTGCCAGACCTGAACTGGGACCGCAAGACGATGGAAGGCTTACATCTGCTGGGCTTGGTCGAGAGAAGGGATATCTGGAGTCTACGAGATCTGAAAAGAAGACATCTTCCTTGGTTGAGACATATGCGGGACAAATTGGTGGATGCTACGGTAACGATGTATGGAGACAAGGGCGTGGAGAAGGACACGCTGAAGCTTTACGTCCATTACCAGCCCACGTACTATCATTTCCATATCCACATAGTTCATGTGGCGCTGGAAGCTGGAGCTACACAAGCTGTAGGAAAGGCAATTGGACTGGAAACCATCATTTCACAGCTCGACACAATGGGAGGAGACGAGGAGAGGGGCATGGAAGGAGTAGAGCTGCATTATACAGTCGGGGAAGCTAGTGAGCTATGGACGGAGATCTTTGCGCCATTGAAGATGCGCCAGAGCCAATCTTCGACTCAGGAGCCCGATACAGCTTCTCGATCGCAATGACCAGATCATTGACACCCGATCCGTTAGGACAATCCTTCCACTTGCCACCGTCGCGGATACAGTATATGTCCTCGTTCAGCCTGACGGTACAGGACTTCGTTACACCCGCATCGATACTCCTCCTCACGCTGTCACGCAATATTGCCATGGCCGTCCCACCATTCTCCTCCACCGCGCACTTATCTAGCTCATCGAAATCGATACCATGCTCCAATGCGCAGTCTTTCACTAGACTCTCTTGTGGTATTTCCTGATAATCTCGCGAAAGACACATCGTGAAGCCGAGGTAGATTTTAGGGTCGGGGTAGAGCTTCGCGGAGCACAACTCGATGATGTTGCCCATACATTCTTGAGGACCATGCATACAGGAGACTCCATCGTTGTCTGTAGGACTAGAAGCATAGTATTTAGCTTCAAGGAGATCAAACGAGAAGACGCAGAAGACTTACGTTCCAATGTACGACAGGGTGAAATTGACCTTGTCAATCACTCGTTGCATTGTAGGAAGAATCATTTCTCTGAGACAATCCTGTAGAAGTCCCATCAACATTGCCTCCCCATTGCCCTTCAGAATGTGTGTAACATACCCGCGCATCTGGACATTTTGACATGATATGTGCTTCCAACGGAACCAACTTCTTATCCAGCGCTTTTACATTATTCGAAGCTTCCGAATCCAAAATGGCCACACCTCCAGCAGTCTTTCCATGACAATTAGATCGGAATAAGTGCGGGCTCGAGACTGTCGTCCATAAGAGGTAGCAGAGTCCAACAGCTGCGAAAGCTATGGCAAAGGGGCGATGCCGGCGATAGCTGGGCCTGTTGATCATCCTTTCTTTGTCGCTGAACATCTCAGAGTGTTTGATATCGCGGGGGAATTCAGAAGAAGGTGATATTTGAGATGTCATGGTGATGGAGACATAGATATGTAGTTGCGGCGTCAACTTTAACTTCAGATTAAAGTGAAGGTTGATGCTTGTTCACGAGTCGGAAGTGACAAGGCTTGTTGTGTCACTGGCTCATCCCACCCCTGCATCAGCTAAAGCGACAACTTCTCCAATCCACGCAACAACAAATCTGATACTTTGACTCGAATTATTGTTACAATCACGACTCGAAGCACGACATTCACGGAGCCTTGTGAGTGACAGGCAACGTAACGCGCCTGCGGGAAGGAAGGCTGAGAAACCCCACTAAAGCCCACCCGCCAGCCCTGCCAGAACCCAAAGCCAAAGTCTGGTCGGCAACCCGTCCTTGGAACTCTGACTCTCCTCATGTTTCTTTCTCAATGGCCACGACAAGGCAGTCTCTGGACTCCTCCTCCTTCCTAGCACCCCTCTCCATAGACACCGCGAAGATCCACAGCCTCGCTCGCAGCTTATGCAGCACCTTTACGAGCCTTGCCGCCAATTCGCAAGAGCAGTTCTTGCCTACGCCGATTTCGGATTCGGTGCTAAGACCCGAGGGCGATGAGAGAGGCAGGTGAGATATTCCTCACTTTTGATTATGCCAGGTACCCTGCAGGCTGTTTGTTGGCAATCTGGATGATATACAATCATGTGATACACTTCCGTTTTGAGACTATCTTAAAGAGAATGGCTTGCAAGGCTATCTGGGCGGTCAATATGCACAAGTACGTACTGACGTGCTTACAGATATCTAGCCATTGACATGTGAGTACCCGAGTCGCCTTTAGGCTCTTTAGCTTACCAATTTGACCTTTCAAGTGGAGGAACCAATCTTCGTGTTGGATTCATCGAATTGCTTGGCCCTGGAGAGACTTCTACAGATGCGACAGCAAAGGATGAAGATGCAAGTGAACGGTCACGTGTCAGACGACATCTGGAGAAGAGTTGGCCGATTGGAGAGCAATTGAAGCACAATCAGGCTGAAGATCTATTCGCATGGATTGGAAAATGCATCGCTGAAGTTGTGCGAGAGGGTTGCCTCATTTGGCCGGGGGAATTACCAGATGAGATCGCTCTTGGCATCACGTTTAGTTTCCCAATGGTGTTTGTTTCCCAGCCCCTATTTGCGAAGCGAGGCGGTCTTGCTTACTTGATCAGTCAACATACATTATCCGAAGCGACTCTCATGTCCATGGGTAAGGGATTCCAGATAACCTCCAATCTTGACCTCGGTAGACTTCTCAAAGAAGGCTACGAAAAGAGTCGAGATGCACTACCGCGCATTAAGATTACAGCCATTGTCAACGATGCCGTAGCGACCCTTGTGTCCTTCGCATATCAATTTCGAAGCAATGTCAGACGAAAAGCAGCTATGGGGCTCATTGTAGGCACAGGCTGTAACGCCACGATACCCCTCGCACTAAAGAAACTGCATTTGGCAAAACGGCCAACTAAAGTCAAAGTCCTAGACGGCGAGACAGAGGCAGATCAAGACCTCAAAATAGCCGTCAATACAGAATGGACGATTCGAGGCGCTGCTGGACCATTACACGACTTGAACTTCATCACGCGCTGGGACGAGAAACTCGATGCCGAAGGCGAAGCGCCAGGTTTTCAACCCTTTGAATATATGACCGCAGGACGATATCTAGGAGAACTAGGCCGTATCATCATAACGGACTATCTGACCACCATCTTACATATTCCGGAATCTACGCTCCCACCACTTCTTACGCAGCGGCATGGCTTGAGCACTACCTTCCTAGGGAACCTAGGGCCACATCTCGCTGCTACCGAGCCTTCGATGCTCAAGCAACTTGAAACCGAGATCCCACCATCGATGAAGGCAGATGCGTGGCACTGGACCGCTGAAGTAGCAGATGTGGTATACGAGATTGCGAAAGCGATCCAAATTCGCGCAGCGGGGATGACTGCCGCTGCCGTGATAGCACTTCTAGCTTGTGCAGAAGAGATACACTTCTCCTCACCAGATTCAACAAATTCCTTACCCAATGGCGCGATATCGCAGATAAATGGCAGCATAGAGGTATTCGACGAGCTAATGGTTGGATATACCGGCGGCTGCATCGTACATTTCCAAGACTATCTAGCCGACTGCCAGGGTTTCTTGGATGAGATCATGAAAGTTGAATTTAGGAATCAAGAGGATGTCCCGAGAGTCGTGCTGATGCCTTGTCACGATGGCGGTATAATTGGAGCGGGGATTTTGGCTGGCACGGTGCAGAGTCTTGCGCATGATGGATGAGGTGCTGGGTGTGAGTGAGCTCTGTCTGCGGTTGGATATTGTATTGGATACATCGAGGTCTCGGTTAAGGCTCGAGATCTATTTACATAGAAGCTATGGATTGGACATATGAATGCAGGTGTGGAGGAGATAAGACAATTCAATCGATATTGAATCTGAAGATATCATAAGCAGAAGCGAAGTGCAATTCTTGGAACATACCTTTGGGTTCTGCTCAGAAACCAAATTTTAGTTACTTCAGCTTCTTGTAGGTAAACATAGGTAAATTTCGTGAAATGAGCTCCTGCGACACCAAACGCCAATCTATATACTCCTGTGCTAAATATCCAACTCCATCGCTACAGTCGCTCGGACTGATCCAGACAAAGCCCATTCCTGTATTCGTCCCTGGAAACGTATAATTATCATATATCATCAACCATCATCCAGCATATATCCTTCCATCCCACCTCCCAAGGAAATTTTCCAAACCGCCCAAATTGAAACCCCAAAGGTATACATAATGAACAGAGAGAGTTCGCGCGCCGAGGCGAAACCGCTAGTACCACTCATCGTCGAAGCCATCATTTCGCTTCCCGTTGACGTTTGGTGGCATGTAGTACCCAGATCCCGTCATCTGATCTATTTCGGCAGAAGCACTGCCATTCAAGCCGGATTGGCCAGTACCACTACCCGCCGTGAGATCGCTACCAGTCGACATCCAGTTATCGAAACCAATGGCAAGGCTTGCTTGATCTCGCAGCCACCAATCCTGGCTCTCGACTAGAGCCTCTACACCACCGAACATGGTAGGGCTGACTTGTCGTGTCAAAGACCCTGAAGCTTCTGAAGTCACACCAGAATTCGAGCGAGGAAGATCGTTGCCTGGTGTCATAGCAGATCTGGTCATTGAAGAAGCGGAGTTGGAATAGTTATGGCGAGGGTATGGAACAGTTGGGACAATTGGCTCGTTGGGCATGTTCATTGAGCCAATACCAGTCGCAAAGCTGTCCCGACTTTGGCTCATATTCGTTTGGTTGCTTGGTGTTGGGATCGGTAATGAAGTAGCTCCATTGGATCTTGCATCAGGAAGGTAGGAGTAGAGACTTTGCTGAAGCTGTGTTTGGGGACGGGCTTGATTCTGCTGCTGTGGCATCGAATGCATCGCACGGGGCGGCGAGGTATGATTGGAGGGAGGTGTCGCTACAACCAACTCATGCTTGGGAGATGGCACGTCCGCAGTGCTGAAGAAACCAAACTTAGAATCAGTGCGAGTCAAGACTGTTGCAGCCTCATCGGGCAGATCAATCTTCCATTTTCGCGCTAAGACCGAAAGAATGCTCAAAGTGCGACGAGCACATAGCCAGTCTTCGGCAATCTCTTCCAGGTGCTTCACTCCGTGGATTATGTCTCGCTTGGCAGTCTTCTCCGGAAGGTTGAGCAAATGTATGGTGCAGGCCGAGTGTACCATGTAAACAGCAATATTGCAGATCTGGCGCAGGCCATAAGTGCGTTTGTAAAGACGCATGAGTTTCGATATTGACCCGGCAGCCTGTGTGCATAGCTTTCGGGGTGAAACATGAGACGGAAGAGGTGAGGTTGAGGGATTATACTTGAGGAAGGGCCGGAACAAGTGAATATACAACAGATGGAAGAACATACTGCGTGATATTAGCGACGGGATTACGCTTGCGCGGAAGACAACTTACTGCATGAGGAGAACATTGGGCAACTGTCCCTCCTTTGGTTCCATCTCTTTTGGCAGTTCTCTTCGCCATGTCTCCAGCCTTGTTTGCAATTCGCTCAATTTCTTTAGTTCTTGGGACCTTCCGACGGATCGTTCCAGAGCTTGCGGATGGTAGAAGAATGTCAATAGATCACTACTGATTTCGCACAGCTTGGAACCCTGCAATGCCACGGCTCTGGTACGAGACGCCTGTGAGTGTAGTTGTCCAACACCATTATCAGTGTAAGGTGACCAAATATCAGCATCTTCTTCCGGAAACACGTCGTACTTTGGGGCAGTGATATTCGAGACCGGTAATTGCGGAAGACGTCCAAGGTAATTGGACCAGCATTTGTCGAACAAGAAGCAACCCCAGAACGTAATTCTCCGAGCATCAATTTCCTTCTCGTCCATAGTTTCCCTATTATTGGTCATACCACCAGAATCAAGATTCAGGCCCATGTCCTGTGCCATTCGGAAGGCCATTCCCGAATACACCCATCCTTTGGCTTCACGGCCACAGCCAGCTTCTCTTACAGACATGAGGCATAAAGCCTGAATTGTGGTTAGCTTAGGCTTCTCGTACTCATCATTCTCCACGATCAGTCTTTTGGCTTCTGCGAAAAACGCATCTCCCTTGGTTGTTGGATCGCTTGGGTCAGCGCAAGCTTTTGGCGAGCTAGTAAAATGGCATCCAAGGGCAAGCATGGCGTTTACTAGTAGGCTAGAACAATATACTGTTCGTTTCGGTGCCCCTCGGGGCTTGCCCAACAGGAAATCTCTGTAGAAAAGGCTCTTCGATAACGTCGTAAAGAAGTTGTAATGCCACGTGAAATACACTGTAGAAAGTAATCCAAAATCAGCAACGCTTTACATACAGAAAACTTTGAGGGTCAAGGCTATTTTGGGGTAGATTGGAGACATGTATGACATGCGCGGATGAACGAAAGTCGGGACAACAGAGAAGAGAAGAAAAGCAATAACTTACTGTTGATCAAGTGTACGATAAGCTCGGTATCTGTCGTTACGGCTGACCAACTGGTCAAGGGGTCTTCCTGTTGTTGGACCATTTCTACTCCAGCAATCCCTTCGTCGGCATCGTCTGTTGGATCAAGATAGATCAGATTCGAAGTTCCTCCCAGAAATCGAACGGAGCCATTTTCCAACCTCAATTCACCCATTTTCCCCGAGAGTTCCGTCTCGAATGTTGACAAATTCGAAGTGGTATACGCAGCATTGTCATCATAATCGTCCTCATCGTCATCAAGTCCCTGCTCTTGTCTTAAAATGTTATCCGCAACATCATCGAGACTCTCGCATGTCCGGATTTGCCTTATAAGTGCTGGTACATCATCCTCTGCCGCATTCAGTATTGCTTGTACCAATGTCTGCAATGTCGAGTTCCTCGTCTTAAGACTATCGATCTTCTCCTTGTAGACGCCTTTCCTTCGATGGTCGCTGTTGGGATCGTAGACGCACTCTGGGTTTTGTAAGTCCACTGTTCAGCATTTACCTCTGTATCTCTCTTGACTCACCAGTCCCGTAAACGCTCGAACAGGCTGCGCAGCTGGGCGTATTGCCGTCGCATTTCGACTTCCTCCTCCTACAAGCAATACAAGCCGTACTGACACATCGTCTCTTGATCGCAGCAGCATCCCTACTGCTTCTTGACTTTTTCTTCGGTGCCCCTCCTCCCTGTCCCAAACCACCGCCACTGGGTTCACTCATGTTGAATTCCCCGCCGTTGCCCACACCCTGCATCATCTGAACTCCATCTTGCGTGTCGGCCATCAGTGGGGCGATAGGAACGCCTGCACCAGTCTGGTAGTTGCACGATATGCGCGATAGCAGGAGCCAAATCGCAGGCTCTGAAGAGTGGGAGATGCTCGGATCGCGTTGGGAAAATGGGATCGCGGTTTATCGAGCACGGATCCGGCTCTATTATCCGCTGTTGTCAGCAAAGATAGGATCGATTTGGACAAGTCACAGAGGTATTGTATTTTGATCGCGTCGAGGGCGGGTTATGGTGAAATTCTCTTCTTCCAGCGTCTGCAGCAAGAAGAATAATCTCCCCGGAGGCAGGCCCTGCAGGTGAGGTCTCTCTTATTGCATGTGCTGACAATTGCGAGCGAAAGGCGGGGGCCCAATGCGGATATGCTTGAACTTGATCGCAATCGCAATCTGCTCCTCCTGCAAGAAGCAAATACAATGAGAGACTGCCCCTCGAATGGGAGGCTACCGTCGAGTGACACTCCACCCTAGCGAGCTGATAAGAAAGATCTTGGGAGGGGGGACAATCTTTGGAAATAGCCGCTGTTGATTGGAGGGGCAGAACGGAGAGTTGAGGTTACACCTTTCCAATTCTTGCTGTAGCGACAGGGATCTAATGGCTGGGCATTTGTTGAAGAAGATATGGATTATTGTAACCTATGATCGAAGATTGCGGTAAGTAACCTCACGGGAACGATGTCAGGTCGTGAAACCCAAGGAGAGAGCAGAGCACCTTTCCTCAGGACATTCGTCTTGAAGGAGAGAACCCTGTCCTCACTATTTCTCAAACATTTATTTTTGCTTTTCACATCTAGATTTTCAGCCTTCAACCTCGATGGCATGATGGTACGCTCAGAAATGATTATCAATTCTCACAGCCATCCTCCCTCCGTGTGCCCTTCATCGAAATGGCAAGCCTTGTGTCTATATCGGGTCAGGGGAGATTGTGGCTTCCATGGTCTCCAGATATGTACGAAGTGATTGTTGACTTTCTTCTCCTATGACACTGCAGTGGAACCCGATTGGGATGACACTTCAAGTTTGATACAGCAACGAAGCTCAGATTCCATAACATTCTAGATGGATTGATATGAGCAGAAGTGGCATGGTCGGAAAATGCTGCCAAACACGATTCTTCATGCCCCTGGTAGAACCCTATCCGTCAAAGGTTCACTCTCGCCAAATAATAGGGGGAACGACAACAATGGCCAGGACCTTGTGCCTGAAAAGCTGATTCAGATGATCTGAAATGGTTTTACTGATAATCGTCAGGGACAAAACCCCGCCTTGAAGCCCGCATCGACACAATTTACTCATGTCCGAGTTCTCGAAATTCATTAAGGCTTCTTCAACCGAAGAACCACGCTGTAAGCTGTATGACATGAGTCTGGAATAGCCACCCCTCGAGAATGACATCGCCTACTCGTGATGAGACCTTTTCTGACTCTGGAGATGACGATAGATAGAAAAGTTTGGGCGTCTAGTTGCTATTGTGAACCTTCCTTTGAAATGTATGTTCAGGTCTCTTCCTGTAACCTTACATTAGGTAGAGGGGAGACACCCCAGGCTCCCGGGCTATCACCCGCATTTAGGGCTTATAGGCATACAATGTATCCCCTGGTATAGTTATCTAGCGTACTTTTAGGACACCTGCTGCTTTATATGTCTCATGTTTCTTGATATCTCACAGCCAATTAAGTCGGCTCCTTTTCAGAATCATGTCCAGCGATTGAGTCTAATGATCCTCAGTAGTAAGAGCAGCAAATGTCACAAAATCGCGCCAGACAATCAAGCCGGGGTCACTGTAGGAAAGATCCACGACTACTTCAAATCATCTACTGGATGAGAAGGTATCGGAACTTTTCATGCAGCGACTTGTACTGTCGCGGGAAGATGAATAATGACAAACAAGCTTTTTGATAGACAATTCAAGGTAAGTGAACCTACGAATCACGACCCACGCGATGATGGAGCTTGTTTCTTAAGCGCATTATCATTGGAGGAAAAGGCGGACGATAATATCGTCATGGCTAATCCCCGTGTTTCTGTCTAGGACTTGGCGCTTGTCTGAAGCGATTTCAGCTTCCAGAGGCGAAGAAACGGGTTTGTGCCGTTATAACCGATCTCCTCCCTTCAAATTCTTTCCTTTACCAATCTAGCACCGCGCAACATCGAGGCAATGCTCTCAAACGTATTCTGTTCTAAGTATCCAAACGCCGATATTCCGATCTCGCTACCAATAGCAACTCTTCAATTCAGTTATCGGTGACGACGGGGAGTCGGCGCCTCCACTTCCTAAAGTCCTGATCTAAGTACCCTTATCTCCTTCGCTCTTCATATTTGCGTCACGTTAAGTTTCTTTCAAATCCCTTCAAAGTATATAAGCTTCAGGGTCTGCTATTAAACTTGTTTAAAGTTACAAGTCTTCATTGTGAACCAATAGTGTTGGACAGATATCTTTCAGCCTTGTCTAACAACGTCATTATCGCAACTATTTTGCCTCATCACATTTAGAAGGATCGTCTCGATATCCGACCCAATACGAACTTTGCAGGTCTTGTAACAGTTGAGCATGACAGAATCGGAAAATCGACCAAGTCGATCAAGAAGAAACACCTCTGGGGTCGCATCTCAGCGATCCGGCGCATCTCCAGGTTCCCTTCACCGAATACCCTCCAGCGGCGCATATCTCGACGACAATGCCCAATATTACGGGCACAGCTACCATGGCGACCATGAAAAGGCTAGCCAGGCACTCCAAGATGACGAGAGTACCGATGACTCTGACTTGACCGAGAGAGATACAAAGGAAGAGCAAGACGGGGACATAGTACCGGAAGTGCGAGATGGCATAGAGGATCAGAGGGATGTGGAGGCTGGACCTGCCTTGGAGAAATCCAGAACAACAAAAAGTGCAAGGAGCGCAAGAGATCCGAACCTTGTGAGCTGGGATGGGGCTGAAGATCCTAAAAATCCGAAGAATTGGTCCATGTCTCACAAATGGGCAGCAACATTGATCGGTACTTCACAATCCCGTACTAAAAAGTAGTATTCTTGCTAATGTGTTGCCAGTTTCTTCGTTCACATTCATTTCACCAGTTTCAAGTTCCATGATCGCGCCGGCAGTCAATTCGATTGCAGCGGAATTCAACATTACCAGCGACTTGGAGAAGTCTATGACTTTGTCTATATTTGTTTTGGCTTATGCTGTCGGGCCTCTATTTCTTGGGCCCCTTTCCGAGATGTATGGTCGTGTCATCGTCCTTCAACTCTCGAACCTTTTGTACTTGTTCTTCAATCTTGGATGCGGCTTGGCCCAGAGTAAAGGACAATTGATCGCATTTCGATTTTTGTCAGGACTGGGAGGTTCCGCTCCATTGGCTGTTGGTGGAGGACTTCTAAGCGATCTCTTTACCGCCGAGCAGCGCGGGAAGGCTATCAGTATCTACAGTCTTGCGCCGCTGCTAGGCCCGGCAGTCGGTCCAATCGCTGGAGGTTTTATAGCAGAGAACACGACCTGGAGATGGGTATTCTACTCAACTACCATAGCAGATGGCATCATCCAGGTAGCGGGACTGTTCTTCCTGCAAGAGACGTACGCACCTGTTCTTCTGCATCGCAAGAAGAAGCAAATGATCAAGGACACCGGAAATGAGGCTCTACACACCGAGTTCGACCGTCCAGATCGCACTGTCGGAAAGACTATCCGGATCGCTCTCAGTCGACCTTTCAAATTGCTCTTTACTCAGGTCATTGTTCAGGTTCTAGCTATTTACATGGCATATCTTTATGGCATTATGTATCTGGTTTTGAGCACGTTCCCCGGACTCTGGGAGAACGAGTACAATGAGTCCGTGGGCATTGGAGGATTGAACTACATCTCTCTAGGCGCAGGCTTCTTTCTTGGAACACAAATTGCAGCACCTTGCCAGGACAAGATTTACAAGGCCCTCAAAAAGCGCAACAATGGTGTAGGAAAGCCAGAGTTTCGCGTTCCGCTTATGATTCCTGGAGCTCTTCTTGTTCCCGTTGGCCTATTTATCTATGGATGGTCTGCAGATGCTAATACTCATTGGATAGTACCAAACATAGGCGCTGCCATTTTCTCAGCTGGCACCATCATTGGTTTTCAGTGTATCCAAACCTACATTGTAGATTCGTATACACGCTATGCAGCGAGTGCTGTCGGAGCTGCGACAGTCCTGAGGAGTTTGGCGGGCTTTGGGTTCCCTCTTTTTGCTCCATATATGTACGCCAAATTACATTATGGTTGGGGAAACAGTCTGTTGGCATTCATTGCAATTGTTTTGGGCTGGCCAGCCCCAATCTTGCTCTGGAAATTTGGCGAAAAGCTGAGGAAGAAGAGTACATTTGCGGCTGGATAAGTTCAACAGGTGATGAAGAGGGGATCATGATTGGATACCTTTTGGACATGTCTTGGAAATTTTGGCATACATTCTAGCATTCTGTGGCATTTGATAGCGCTTAGCGATCATTGGCGGGGTCATGCATTTTGGTTTGGGAGAGTTACATATACCCGCATATCTTAAGGAACTTAGCTGTCTGTTGTGAAAAGGCGATTTCTGTGTACTACAGATACGAATACAAGATGCAATTGATTAAGCCTTTACGTTCCCAATCTTGAGACTGTGCCTGCAGGTCTTTTGGTCGCCAAATTTCAGCCTTCTAGACGAGGCTGGCAGCCCCACTTCGTGACTCCCGCCAAACGATATTTTTCCGTCAACAAACACCCCGCAAACAATACATTTCCAACCTCAAAGAAATCAACGAACAGCCGCCAAGCTGTTTCCTACACGAATTATTCCACGCGCCGTTAGGCTCACATCAAACACACTTCATAGAACCATGTCGTCCTTCAACAACCTGACCTACTCCGAGACGGAGCAAGCAGAGATCAATCAATGGCTCACCACCTCCGACCGCCTCAAGTCGACTGCGGGCACCAATGACCAGAAATCTCTCTTGGACACTCTCAATGCTCATCTAGCCTCTCGCACAACTCTCCTCGGCGCCAAACCATCAAAGGCAGACATTGCCCTCTATGAATCCCTCGCACCACAAGTGTTCTCTTGGACCGCGGAGCAACGAACTGGCGAGCACGGTCACCCCAACATTGTCCGTCACTTGGACTTCGTGCAAAATGCGCCTGTCTTTGCTTTGGCTGTTGGAGCGGACAAGAAGGTCAAGGTTGATCCAGAAGAGATTCTCTATGTCAAGCCACCCGTCGATGCGAAGGCCGAGAAGGAACGTCTCAAGAAGGAAAAAGCTGCTGCTGCTGCAGCCGCTGCTGGAGGAGAAACTGTTCTTGCGGACCGTACAAATGGAAAGAAGGATAAGAGTGTTGGCGAGAAGGTTGCGGATAAGGTCGCGGAGGTCAAGGATGCTGTGGTTGGCGCTGTGAAGGGAGATGGGTCTGCTCCAGAACAACAACAGAAGAAGAAAGAGAAGAAGGAGAAGGCACCGAAGCCACAGAAGGCCCCTGCTGTTGCGGCTCCGTTGTCACCAAGCCTGATCGATCTACGTGTTGGACATATTCTGAAGGCAATCAAGCACCCCGAAGCCGACTCACTGTACGTCTCTACCATTGCTATGGGTGACAAAGCCGGTACGGATGATACTTCGGAATATGAGGGGCAGGTCGTTCGAACTGTATGCTCGGGCTTGAACGGGCTGGTTCCATTGGAGGAGATGCAAGGTCGCAAGGTCGTTGTTGTGTGCAACTTGAAGCCTGTCAAGATGCGTGGAGTTAAGTCCTGCGCTATGGTCCTTGCTGCATCGCCTAGACTTAAGGAGGGAGAGGAAGATCACCATGCTGGTCCTGTTGAGTTGGTCACCCCGCCTGCAGATGCCCTAGCCGGTGAGCGAGTCTACTTCGAAGGATGGCAGGGTGAACCAGAGGGAGTACTCAATCCAAAGAAGAAAATTTGGGAAATTCTGCAGCCAGGCTTCACGACGACGAGTGATCTTGGGGTAGCTTTTGATGCTGGTGTTGTCAAGGAATTGAGCAAAGAGGGCGAAGAGCCAAAGACCGGCCTTGGAAAGTTGGTCACTGCAAGTGGTGGGGCTTGCAAAATCAAGACCTTGACCAATGGCATTGTCAGGTAAACGGGATGGGTTCACAAACAAAAGATACCTAGATTGATGAATCTGAATTGAAATAGGGGTGCTCTGATATCATAGTCTTAGCATCGTGGCAACTCAAAATCATAAGCGAGCCTTAGGACCACAAAACATTCGGTCGAAACAAGCGCTCATATGTGCCCAAAAAGGCCAGGAACATAGCAAAAATCAATTTCGGACCTTGGTCCATTAACTCATAGCTTCGGAGCAGTTCTTGACAATGTTGCCAGGGATCGTACGATTACGTGCTTGTTAAAATGGTCTAGCATCTATCAATACTCAGATTAAGTACAATATTGTTCCTTGCAGTTCAGATAGCTGCTCTATGGCCAAAGCTCCTCCTTCTTCCATTCACCGAGAATCTCGCCGTGCTCTCCAGCATCGCTAGCATTCGGTCCGACGTAAGTATATCTCCATCGCCGAGCTCTCTCCGGATCGGTCAAATCAACCATCTCTACAACCTCGGGCTAGTTTTTTCTTGTCAGTCATATCCCGACAAATTGATGCATTGCAGAAGTATGGCAACAAAAATCGTGGGAAAGTGTAAAAGTGCTCAGGGGGTATAATAACAGCATACCTTGATAATGACAACCCGGAAATTCTTCCTTGCAACTTCATCCTCCAAATCATCCACCTTCTGACCCAGACCCAAGCTCTTATCTGGCGGAGGTACACCAACTGGGGTGCCAGGGGCAGGATTCTTGAAACTCCCTCTCATACCAGGATTCAAATTTCCAAAATGAGCCGTCAACTCCTTCGCCCAACTCCAACCCTCCCGGGCCTCCTCCTTGACAACCCTCATCCTTTCCCCCACCTCACTCTTGACCGTCCTCACGCCACTCGACTCGTCTCCCTCTCCCTCGATATCCCTACCCACAATGAAAGCCTCCCCTCTAATCCTCCACTGCGTCATAACATCCTTAACCCAAAAGACCGCCTCAACAGGTCCACCCCCACCACTCCCCTGACTCTGGCTCACATCCCCGTGACCCGCCGAGCTGGCAAAAATCTCAGGAACCTTCTCCATCCTGACATCCGTCGTGAGAGTCAACAGATCACTTTCGTAAACCCGCTCATTCTGAGGCGCGGAGTTATGCTTGTTCTCAGGCAGCTCGGCCCACATCCCTCTGAAGACGCAGTAGCGCGCTCGGGGAAGGTACGGGACAGGCGAGTCCTTGGATGCAGAGGGGTGGAGAGATGAGAAAACGAACTCTGGGGAGCCCATCTTGGAGATGTGGGTTAGGAATAGGGGTCGCCATGGGGCTACCCCGCTGGTTGAAGGGGGTGCTGAGGTCGTACTCATTGTGCGGGCGAGTCGCAAGAGGCGGGAATTGGCTTGAGAAGCTATTGTGATAGATTGCGGGGATGAGGTTAAGGTTTTAGGATTCAGCTCAGATTTCTTATATTCTGAATCTTTGTTGAGACTTGAAGATATGTGGTTGCGGTGAGAGTGAAAGGTTGATATATGTGGAGTTGAGGTTAGTGATGACGTTTAGATAATCCAGCGCTTCAGCCTTTTCGCTACTGCACTAGGACTGTTTAAACACAACACCACGCAGGTCAATTATTATCCTTCATAATAATGATGTTTTTTGGAAAGGCTGGTGAATTAAGCTTCACTATCTCAATAGGAACTATCAAGAACATACGTTTGGGTAAATATTTCATCTTGCTATCCTCAATAGGTGATTGCTGGTAGCGAGCAAAGGTCAACATAATCTGTTCTAATGACATACTCTGAACAGACATGCTGTAATGAACCTCATCCAGAAATTCTAAATTTTCGTTGGCACAACGTGTTCATGACGCTCCTCGATGGTATCGTCCATAATTGCCAGCTTTTCCGATGCCTTAGCCTTGACGTCTGCTTCCTCGCCATCAAACAAGACAGAGATTTCCTCCAATGCTTTCCCTTTCGTCTCTAAGAAGAAAAAGTATGCAATAATGCTCTCAACTAGCAGGATCACGACATATACCATGTAGTACTTCCATCCCGCATTTTGAAGTCCGATAGGATTGACGTATTGGTTGACGAATACGGCGACTTTCGTGGAAAAGACGTATGTCGCCATGCCTTTGGCTCGGACAGAATAGGTGAGAATCTCGACAGAGTATGCGACAGGCAAGGGCGAGAATGCGATGCAGTAGAAGAACTGGAAGATGAAGATGAACACCAGAACAGCGATAGCGGCGGAATTTGCTCCTGTTTGCGCGAATAGAGCCGAGCAAATAGTCCATGTGGTGAAGATTATGAGCATGCCGAGAGTGGAAATGCGGAAAAGAGGTCTTCTACCGATGCGTTCGGTCAGGAAGGCTGAAGTAAGGGCGACCCCAAAGTTCCAGATACTGAGAATTCCGTTGATGAGAGCTTGCGTGCCTTTGTTGGTGATTCCGATACTGTCCAGAATCCTTGCCAGATCTGCACACATCGGATCAGCACTAAGTTAGTCCTGTAAAATGAGGGTAAACTTACAATAAGAGACGAGACCGTTGCCCGACCATTGTGAGAATGTGCCCATGCAGACGACGATGAACACGCGATATCTGTTTCCTTTCGTACTGACCATTGATTTCCAGGTTGTAGAGCCAGTGGCTAGAAAGGGATTGTCAGCCAATGTATCGAATTCCCTTCACTGTATCGGAAGACTCACATTTCTCTAGCTCGATTGCCGCGCAAATCTCAGCGTATTCGAGTTGGACCAATTCGGTCTGAACACCATCCCCATGGTATTGGATCAATGCTGCCATTGCTTCGTCTCCTCTATCATTCGATATAAGCCATCGAGGGGATTCTGGTAAAAACCAAATGGCTGAAAGTTGAATCAAACTAGGTACCATCTGCAAGAGCGAAGGGATCCTCCACGACCACTATCAAAATCCAACATCAGCACTTGATATTCTGAAAAAGACGGGGACATTGTTGCACTTACTGTACTTGGAATGAGGCGGGTCCCATATGTGATCCAAGCAGCAAGGATGCTTCCCAAGAACCAACAGGTATTGCATACGGCAGTAACGGCGACACGCTCTTTCGGGTGAGAGAGCTCGGAGACAAGACTAGGCGAGGCCGTGGTGCAGAAAGAGAGCCCGAAACCTAGGATGAAGCGCGCAACACAAAACATGGCGAAGTTTTTGCTCTCGCATTGGATAATAGCACCAACAATCATGATGATGCTTCCGACTGTAATGCCCATTCTTCGGCCGTATTTATCAGCAACCCACGGTGCAAATGGGGTTGAGCAGATGGCGCCTAGAGCAATGACCGCAGATACAAGACCCAGTGTTGAGCCTCGGGGTCGTCCGAAATAGTCATCCCAGTAAGATACCGTCTGTAGTGAGTTCATCATAGAGCCATCGTAACCACTCGTCATGTAACTGACGATAGCTGCTGGGAAGAGGAGGCCATAAAGACGGCGACGAGACGCCACCTTATACCATGATGGGGCTTCTTTGGCCAGCTGGGATATTTTCGATGGCTCGAACGCTGCTGATGGTGCAGAAGAGGTACGGGCCTCCTTTTCAAGTAATGATTGCCTAGGAGCAGGAAATCTTCGGCGGAAGTTATCCATGACGAAGTCTGTCTCGAAAGTAAGAAGAGAAAGTTGGTACTTGAAAGGAGAATTGAGTATTGAGGGCGAGAAGAGTGTGCTGCTGCTCGAACATTGCATGGGCAGGATGAGCTGTGACTACTTATACCTGGATCAAATGAATGTTGTTTATCGATCTTGAGACATAGAAAGCAAGCCACCCAGAGCTAAGGAGAGCGGCCACGGCCATAGGTACGAAACGGGATGAGAACTTAGTCTTGTCGCCCCAGACCTTCAAAAGTGGGTGGAGAACTTTGGACTGTCATACGACCAGTTTCGTGGAGATGGGGAATATTCCCCAGAACCCAGGAAACTTCATGAAGTTCTTGGGGTTAGCGGGGGCTCCACATCGAGGTTTTCCGGCCAAGGCTCGCTTGCACGGGGCATCCGTTATGTATTGCCCCGTAGGAGGACGGACCGTTGGCGACGACACTTCTGAAGTCGTAATTCCGTTTACAATGACTCGTAAATCGACTCTCTACTGGTTCCTTCATCTGGGCTGGCTCGAGAACTTACAGCTCATACCGAAGGTTAGAGCATCTGGCCGGGTCCACTCGGGGTAAAATCACATCTTGCCCCGATGTGAGTATCGAACTGTCCCAATTATCCAGCTACTGAATTACGTCCCGTCTGCATTTGCTGTGTCATACTCCAGTAGGTAACAATCATCTCACCTCTTGCGGGTACCAAGAGGCGACCCAAGAGTATGTTCCGACATGAGTGGGATGTGCGTCCTCTGTTTACTCTTCTGCTTGTCGCGTGTGGTATTTAAAGCTCGCATCTGCTATTTCTTGTCTTTTCATTCCTTCCTCATTCACAAGAGTTCTCTTGTTTTGCTCGGGAAACTTACATTGCACCGCCATTATGTCGAACGGCATGCTGAAAGTTGAAGGCTCGAGGGTCATCGATGCAAATGGCCAGACAGTTGTCCTTCGTGGAGTAATTCAATCCTTCCCATTAACGGCCCAAGACCAGTGCTCACAAATTCCACAGACGGCCCTGGGAGGCTGGATGCTTATGGAGAATTTTATGAATGGGTTCCCTGGACGGGAATGTCAAATTCGTGGCGCTCTCCTGGAAGTCCTCGGACAAGAGAAATGCGAATACTTTTTCGACAAGTTCCTCGAGTACTTCTTCACGGAGAAAGATGCACAATTTCTTGCATCGTTGGGATTCAACTCTCTCCGCCTCCCCTTAAACTATCACCACTTCGAAGACGATATGAACCCGATGGTCATAAAAGAGGAAGGCTTTAAGCACGTTGATAGGGTTGTCAAGCTGGTGAGCCACCAGGTCCATGTTCATGGAACACTGAGCAACTTGCTAACTACCATGCTACAGTGTGCGAAATACAATATTTACACAATAATCGACCTGCATGCTGCACCTGGTGGCCAATCGCAAGATTGGCACTGCGACAATCCCACGGGATACGCTGCGTTCTGGGACCACAAGCACTTCCAAGATCGGGTTGTTAACCTCTGGGAAGTTATCGCTGCTCGGTACCGATCGAATCCTTGGGTTGCGGGATACAATCTTTTGAATGAGCCCGCCGACAAGCAATGGACACGACTACTGGCTTTCTATGATCGTATCATCCCCGCTGTTAGAGCTGTTGATCCAGACCACATCCTCTTCCTCGAGGGCAACACCTTTAGCATGGACTTTTCTGGGTTCGACAAAGTTTTCCCAAACAGTGTGTACGCCGTGCATGATTACTGTGGGTTTGGATTCCCCAACAGGATTGGAAGATATGTGGGTGAGAAGGATCAAGATGCATACATTCGAAAGATGTATGACCGAAAGGTGGAGTTCATGAAGAAACACAATGTTCCAATCTGGAATGGTACGTAACAATTTGCCCTGTGTTTTGGACATCTCTGACTGTCACTAGGCGAGTTCGGCCCAATTTATGAGAAACAGAGTAATCCTGAATGGAAGGTACAGAACGAAGAGCGTTACAACATGCTCGATAAACAAATGGAGATCTACACTTCTGAAGAGATCGGTAAGAGCAATCACTCTGCAAACAGCTCTGACTAATGTATGGCACCAGCTTGGTCTATTTGGTCATACAAAGACTTGAACATTATGGGTATGGTCTTCGTGAATCCAGACTCAGCATGGACGAAGCTCCTGGGTCCAATCTTAGAGAAGAAGCGGGCCATGGCCGTTGACTCTTGGGCATACGACGATGCACATCTCCAAGAAGGACTGTTTGGTCCTTTACACAAATGGTTTGAAGAAAATATCCCCGAAGAGCACAGCAAGAAGTACCCATGGCAATGGCGTATGAACATGCATGTTTTCAGAGGTATCCGTGGTATCACACTAGCCGAGTATCTCATCCCGGAATGGGCTGAATACTTCCGCGGCAAGAGCTTCGAGGAACTGGATGAGCTGGCCGCTAGCTGGAAGTTCGAGAACTGTGTGGGGAGGGAGAGACTGAATGATACGCTCAAACTATTCAGTACCATGAAAGCTGACGATGAGAGGCTAGTTGGCAAGGTCATCCAGCCAGTGGCATTAACAAATGGGCAAAAGGAAGGCGTCTTTGAACTGTCGCCTGCTGAGAAGGCAAGATTAAAGGCAACGGTCACAGAGATAAGAGTAGCTGCATAGTTCAGACCTTTCAATGCACTGGGCCTCTTTCCTCAACCCAACATTTGACATGTATTTCCACATGAGTCTGAGCAGAGACGGGCCTATATGTAAATGCCACACGCGTCACAGGGACTGCTGTCAACTAGCTTGTATAGAAATGATAGCTTCCCAAATCCGAAGCCCTAACTAAGGCAAGATAGCAATGCCTGAAGCTCACAGGAAGGAAACATTCGAGCAGTGAGGTGGTTGAATGTTGCAACCCACGTGATCTACACACCAATCGCCGAATACTCGCTCCTTCTACTGGGAAGAGGTAAATATCGCAAAGCTCATGCGAATGTCACTGGACCACGTGGAAATAAGCTTCTGGTAGTAAAGAACACGGCATATGAGGTAGTCCACGTTCAAGTCAGGTGTCCCACGTCATGTGCTGCCAAGGGGCTGGGGCACTAGGTACAGCTCAATAATTTAGCGATCCGCTTCACTTGATTCCTTTCAAGTTCATCCTCGAACCCTCAAGCCCTCGAACCCAAAGGCAGGCCCATTTTGTACCACTGAATTCACCGCTTTGGCCCTTGCCTTTCACCTTCATGAGTCAAGCAGTCACGAACCCTAATCGAAATCCAGCTGCCCGCCGTCGAGCGGCACAGTAAGTACTATCCATCCCTAAACATCCTTGACCAGGGAGCATGTTTCTTGATCTGAGATCATTTGATGAACTAGCGTTAATGTAATTTTCAGAGCTTGCGGGACATGTCGTTCCAGGAAAGTTCGATGTGATGCAGGAACGCCTAAATGTGGACTCTGTGTGAGCTTGAAAGTTGATTGTGTGTATCTTGACCCAGAAGCTCAGAGGCTAGACCCTAGTACACGAATCCTACTCGACAGAATACAGAAATTGGAGGATCGGATCTTCGCCCCTCCTCCCGACTCGACTCCTTTTTGGTCAGGCACGCAGCCTGCCAGAATTCCATCTGTCCGTTCCTTAGACAGGCCTCAAATCAATCCAGTTCGTATTCCCGGGACTAAGGATATTGGAGATCTTAACGTTGGTGGTGCTTCACAGGAAGAGTTTTTGACTCTTCCTTCTCTCCACAATGCAAATACAACCAACCTATACCAGTGGACTGTTGTTCAGGCTCTCTTATCGGAAGATCGCATGAATGACGTTAATCTGGATTTTCACGGATCAAATCTACCAGAGGCAACTGACATCTTCCTTCTGTCTGACTTGGAACAAATGCCAGTTGTTGAGTCGGAATCATGGCATCTCTTCCGAGACTCTATCAGCCCAAGCGAGCGTGATTCACAGAGTAACATGGAACGCGATTTCGCAACACTGTTCGAGGACTTCAAAGAACTCGTTCATGAGTATTTTGTTAACGTTCACGTTTTCTACCCGATCTTGTCCGAGCCTGAAATATATGATATGCTGCAGGTTGTGGCAGAGTCTGAGTCTCTTAACTCGACAGAGCTGAATACCACCAGATATTGCTTGTTGCTCATGGTACTATGCCTCGGCTCGGCAGCGAGAGGACGAGCGAATCTTATACATTCAGATGTATCTCAAAGTTCACCTCTACCACTATTCGATGTTCCTTCACAATCGCATTGTAGCGAAGCCTTACTCTGGACCAAAACAAGATTGCTTCTGGGAACCACCTCTTTCGATGATGATATTGAGGCCGCACAGTGTCTGACGCTTTCGAGGTATGTTGGATCTTTCTGGTCGCAACGTTTGAATTTTAAAGTGCTGTGATTGAGATCAACAATCGCTTCTGAATGTGTAACTGACTGGGCTCGCAGTATTTATCTCGGTTCGAAGGGCAGAACTCTGGAAAGTCATCAGCAGATTCACTTAGCGGCAAGGAAGGTTGGTATGTTAGCGAAACGGTATATATTCCTGATTATAGTTCCTCAAGATAATACTGATCGTCCAGAACTATCATCCAATCTCTAGAGACTCCCAAGTTCTCGGCTTCGTTTAGCCGACTATTCTGGGTTATCTACGTCTATGAAAGCGACTTTGCTATGGAGTTGTCCCTCACGTCTCCGTCAGGAATCACTCGATATGAAGATATTGTTAGATATCCTACGTCGGAACAGACTAGCGCCGAATACCATAGCCCCATGAGTATGAACGCTAGCAGTCCATTTGGATACTTAGATCATGCCGCAAGACTCAGATACTCAACGGACTCCAACCTTGTCGCCTTCCAAATCAGTACCAACTCTGCAATCCGTCGATTTCTGAACCGCATAACTGCAGTAATGTATAATCCCCATGAGTCCTGGCGTAAGAAGGATCACACTACTTACGTTACTTGGCTTCTGAAAATAAGCAACGAGCTCCAATCTCACCATGAAGCAATTCACTGCAATCTACCGCCGTTCCTCCTGTCCACCGATCCCAGGGCATTTCAACATGACGCTCCTGGAACTGCAAATACAGCAACAGACCACCGTGAATTTTCTAATCACCTTTGGAATGTTTCGCGACTTCGTGGACGATACTGTGCTGGGCAGTACCTGATCTGTCGAGCCAGCTACGAGTTTGTCCTTTTGAACCCAGAAGCTGCTGCTAGTCATCCTCGCGGTCAGGAGATCATGGATAAATGCAGGTCATGCATAGAATCCTGTGTGGATTTTGTAAAAATATTCACTGTTGATCCAGTCAATTCAACGACCAATCTTTTCGCGACGGGCATGGCGTAAGTACTTGATCTACCTGCCGGTAGTGCATCTTCGCTACCTGCCTATTTGCCCTTTCCTCTGACCAATGTATAGGACATTCGCAATGGTCATAATCCTAATGATTACAACTTCATCTCCACAATTCCAGAAAGTAATACCTGCCGACATCGAAGAGGTGATAATTGCGGGCCAACAAAATCTCAAGCGGTTTAGCCTGAGTGTGCGAGAATTCGAATGGCATCTCCAGGAGCTGGCGAAACTGGATCGGGCCCGAAAAGCGAGGAAGGCTGAAAATGCTTCCAATATGCTTATAGTCCCCTCCCCGATTTGATTGTCTGGCGCTTTTTGGTGACATTGCTGTTCTTGTGTCTCGAGCACTGTCCTTTTATATCAAGTATCTAATTGAATTTATGGATCTCTAAGAGCAGTGGCTGTCAATTGGTTTTATTTCTTATAAGCTCTGAAGATCTGTCAAGGTAGCAACTGTTTCATTAACAACGCTAGACAATTAAGCCGGGAGGGGGACCAAATTTCCGACTGGTTGCAGAAGTCTGAAAAGAAGTTTAAATTGCGTCGTGCAACAAAAACTGCTTTATCGTGATTGAGGCTGTTGAAGAGGAGGGGTTGAGGCGGAGCTGTTTCGGACCCTATTTGCGTCAAGCGAGGCATCCGCCCTTAATTCAGTATTGGCTGAACCCCTGCAGAGATCGATCTCCCAACTCGGAGTGTATTGTCGCGTGGATCAAGTATGGACCAAAGCTTTTCGAAGTGGCATGATCTTTCCGCGGACCGCCTTGTGTTCCTAGTTCCTCAGCAGCTGAACCATTTATAGTGTGCACCATGCGCACGATGCTTTTGTTCTCCTTTCTTTAAGTAGAACATCTCAGAATAGATATCGTCCACGATGTCTATGTATTGATGGGACGATATGGGTCTCGAGATGGCGGCAGCACGATACATTATTTGGAATGAAGTGGTCTAATAGATGGTAGAAAAGGGTCAAGGAGATCGTAGCTATTTTTACCTCGTCAAACTTCCTGTCCGATCTCCCGGGTCAAAAGAAGCTTTTCGGCTTGGGATTGACATCTCGAGACGAAACTTGAAAGGTGTGGAGCTATGTGGGAGAGTCGAGGGAAGGATATTTTTGGCGATGTTTGGAACAAGTGAGGTTGAGCTGACAGCTCAGGAGAACTGTTCCCGCCTTAACTTGAAGGATGTTTTGACAGCAGGTTGGCGGAAGTGTGCGGAATTGTTTTCCTTGAACGGTGGCTCGAGAGATGAGTTCAGCCAATGGAAGAACCTTCGGGCTGCTCTGCACACGATATTTGTTCTGGGCAAACTTGAGGCTGATACTTCGACGGGAAGACCCTTACCAAAGTCGTCTATCAAGACCAAAGCGGAGGACTTCCGTTATTTTGTCTCAGTACCTGCCTCTTTGGCCGAACTATCTCCTAGGGAGTCGTTCCGGAGGATCGCTTGGGTCGGCATACCGATATTTCACATGGCGTTCGGAGACTAAGTGGCGTCGATCTATGATCTTTTGACTGGGACACGCAATCGAGCATATTTTTGGTCAGCAGAAAATGGACCAGGCTGAAGCATACGATCACATTTCGGATTCAATGCGAAAAAGCAAGTACCGATGTGGTTGACTAACTCCGGGTCTCCCATCCGTGCCTAGGGGCAGCTTTCTTCTCCAGATGCCTAGGGTGAACCCTTATTTACAAGCGTTGCAGACCTTGGACTCTGGTACAAAGCTGTTTACCGTCACCAATAGAAAAGTGAATTGGTCGCTGACCTCGTGTTACTGGCTTCAACCATGAACGCTGATACGGATCACTAACTTCCATGCAGCATAGCTTGCCATTGACTGGCAGGCGGCGTGTTTGGAGGCCAAGGCACGCGTAAGTCTCTTGAGCTTATTTTGACCTTGCTCGAGCATGCCAAGGTGTGCAGCCAATAACGTAACATCTATTACACATCACGAACCGTGATATCCATGAAGCGAGGGAAGACTGGCATTGAGGATGGTGGCGGATGGCGGAGGTGGAGAGACATGACAGGGGAAGATAAACGTGCACTCGATTGAGCAAGATGTGCATTTGGCGTCTCTAGCTCGTGGTAGTCGGTCAACTACTTAATAGTTGCTTGTGTCGCCGACCTGGAGCCGTGCAGTGCCATGAGAAAATCTTCCCAGGTCGCCGGGATTTGTGGCTTCAGAATCCCGAATAAAGGAAAGAAGAGCAGAACAGATCAGATCAGATCAGCCATCCAGTGGTATCAACTTCCTCACTTCTGGAATTGAAGTCCTCGGCAGCTGAAAAATATCAGCTCATCTGCATTATTCACGCACGACCCAGCTTGTCAGGCTCACGTCGCGTCGCCTAACAAGCCCAGCGAGCGCAACACGGAATAGCCCCAGATTGAATTTGTTCACCCATCCTCTGTCCGCCGTCTGCCATCCACCATCCACCATCAGTATCCACCATCCAACAGATCGCATCGGATCCCATCGGATACAATACCGGGTCCCAGATCTGCTCTGCTTCCAGAAAGGCGGGAGAAGAGGCTAAAACAAGTTGCATTTCAGCGGAACTTGCCTTCCCTTCTTCCTGTTGAAAACTTGTTTCTTTTCCACCTTCTGTTCTTGTCTTGCTTGCCAAGGGACCGACGGCTTATCACAATTTCCTGCGCCAGTACTTGTATAATATTTTGGTGGTTTTTCTTCCCCCCTCATTAACAACACCCCTCGCCATCGCCGTCCCACCATCACAATCAAATATCAGCCATCAACCATCAGCCATCAACCCACCACATCTCCCCAGCCCCAGCCCCGGGCTCACTGCATCTCGCTTGACCCTCGGTCTTGGAATCGCCAGGTCTAGACTTTCGAGCTCACATGCACCTCATATTGCAGCGAACTGCCAGTCCTGAATTGATTGCTCAATCGATCATTCGAGTACTTAGAAGCTCTCTCTCACCACATAAATATTCGGACGTCATTATCGAGCGCAAAAGTAGTCAACCCGAGATTTTGCGCATTTTGCACTCTGGTGCCGCTGTTTTGAGAGATGTCTACATCCTCGGTACGTACGCCTCGATTTTCCCCTCCTTTCCTCCAGGCGTGAATCGATGTCTTGGCCGTGAGCTTCGCTTGGCTGCAAGAAGACGGGAACGGACGATTATGGTACGAGCACATGATAGCAGCATATTCTGACAGCATCAAAGGAGAAAGCAAATCTCGCACGCATTCGCGATAATCAGAGACGAAGCCGCGCTCGAAGGAAAGAATATCTCCAGGAACTGGAGAGCAGGTTGCGCCAATGCGAACTCCAGGGTGTCGAGGCTTCGAGCGAGATTCAGTCGGCGGCGAGGAGAGTGGCAGAAGAGAACAAGAAGTTACGCGCGTTATTAGCACAGCATGGGGTCAGGGATGAGAGCATCGAGGTGTACCTGCAAACATCCTCGACGGCGGACAAAGTAATGGGAGGTCAATATGGGAGTCAAAGCGAAGCGGTACAGGTTCTAGAGCAATTACTCTCAACGCGCAAAGCATGCTGCACAGATGGCAGCGAGCCCCTAGGAGGAGGGCAATCCTGCGATAGAGAGAGCTCGGGCAGTGTTACGACTACCCAATCAACCTGGGACCCTTCACAGAATGCGAACCCTCGCCGACACTCTGGAATTCAACAAGCCGGGAGGCCAGCTTCAATGCAATACATCCCATCCAGTGGTAGCACGACTAGCAGTGCAACCTTGGGACACAGTTCAAGTCACGCAATACCGCAACATCAGCGGCTTGTACCTGCACAAATGGGAAGAAAATTCAGCCCAGCATCGAATGCTTCTAACCAAAACCACCACATGTACGATTACGATCAGCAGTTCTCCATGTCGAATCAGTCATACTCTTCCATCCAAAACAACCCCCCCAAACACCAATACCAGAACATGCAACAGTCATCATCGGTATACGTGCCTACGACATCGAGTCCGAATGTCAATAATTGTAACTACGCAGCGGAAATGATAACGACGATGGCGGGAGTCAGCGACTCATCAGCTGTACGAGCAGATCTTGGTTGTGCGCCTGGTATGGATTGCGAGGTGGATAATCACCTGGTATTTAATGTTATGGATCGATACTCTGGGGTTGGGTTATAACGACTACAGAGGTGTCATCAGCTCGTGAGCGGCTCTTGACACTGAGGATGGGGAGTATATGGGAAATAATGACAATTGCCTCTAAGGGCAAAATTCAACACAATTGGATTCTTCAGCGACACCTTTTTTGAGCAACATGATTTCATCCTGCTTTTGGCACTAGTGTGTGCAGGGTTCAGTTGGCGCAAAGTCTATTCTGGTTGCATTCTATTGTCTTTCCATTCCAGTCTACCACAAGCCCGCCTCAAGTGATGGATTTAACGCGCACAGCTTGTCCAACGACTGTTGCACAGCTATTAAAGATCATAGTTCTACCCAGCCGTTCCACCTACCTATTCTAGTACACCTGCGTTCATTTCTAGGGTAACAGAGGGGTGCAGCGCAAGATAAAAGCACTATCTAAAGTTTATATAGTGTACAGAGGGCATTACTTTCGACCTTTCGTAATAACAGCCGCATTTGGACATCCCTTTCCGCACGCATGCGATGCTAACGCATACGGCGGTGCACTCTCCAAACTATGAGATCTTATTTTCTTTGTTCCAATTCCGAGCCCTTTTTGACCACCCAACACCGCATTGTTATTTCATTCCACCTTTGTATCGTCTGCCTTACGTTCTTATTCTTCTACAAATCACGTTGGGAAAAAACGCACCATCTCTTTCCCTCACTGTTTACTCTCGGCAACAGTCAGTGATGGCTCAAATGCGGCCGCCTCCAGCATTCTATGATTTCTCTACTTTCCAACATGCGCCTGGCGTCGCAGCGGAGATCCGAAAGTATGGAGCTCCACAAATAGTCGACATCCCTCAAACAACAATTCCTTCACCGCTAGCTCCAGATCTTTCTCCAGACACTGTCGCTGGACTGAAACAGCGGCTGGTCGGAGATGCTTCTGCGAAAGGGAGATCCAGAGGAGAAAGTGCAGGGGCGGAAGTTTGGGCTAGTTGGAAGAGAGCGTGGGATCTTTGGAACAATCACTATATTGAGGGACGAGTGTCTCCGGTGTGGATTAGAGAGGAGTATGAGAGGTTGAAGAAGGAGATGGGGGATGCGAGGGATGAGAGGCGACGAGAAGCGGAGATGAATAGATTCAAGACTCGTTACGTTCCGAGACGTCCTACCAAACCAATTGCGAGAGCGATAGTCTTTTCGAGGGAGATGCCGGAAGCAGCTCCAGGCAAAGTTTACAAGCGGACGAACGAAACACATCCAGCGAGAAATGCGATCGTCAAGAAGATGCTAAGTCGCCCTAAGCCCGGTAGTATCAGAGTGTTCAAGCGCAAAGGCGAGAAAGTCCCTGTCTATGGTGAGCGCTTCGTCACGGAAATCGTTCAGGTCGAACGAGTTGTGCCGAGGGATTCGAAACCGCTCATCAGCTGGAAGGATCTCGTCGCTGACAGTAAGGCTGAAATCCTGCCCTCCGACAGCAATGTCGAATCTGAATCGACGGACACTGTCACCGAGATCATGTTGGAAGAACGGCAAGTCATGGAATTCGGCCACGTCGATGTATTTGGATATAAAGTCTCGCCAAAAGTCATGTCATCTGAGGAAGTAACTCAGTATTTGAAAGATCACGGCACTTCGCCTAGTAAAGACGAGGGAGCGGATGAGAAGAATCGCTTTGTGTCTCAGAGGCCGCAAATGTGGCATCCAGTCACGGAACCATGTTTGGAGGGAGAAAGGATTCTGACTGTCGATGAGACGGTGCCTATTATCGAGTTCGAAGATCGCTTGGCTGATGTATTGGAGGAGGATGACGAAGCTGTGTTAATTGGATGGATTGAAGAGGACGAAGATGCAGCGATGGACGATGCCGATGATGACGGTGAGGAAGCTGAACTCCACCTAGATGGTACAGACGATTTCTCTAGGATGCCAATGCCAGTAGTCGACGAAGAGCCAGCGGTTTTCTACAAGCCAAGACACCTCGTTGAAATAGAGGACCACTTCAGCGGTGGATTCTTCCCCATGAAGTGTCTCGATCCGTATCCAGAGCCTGATGATCTCGATGGGGATGGGAACCCTGATTGGCTTGATGCTCTGCAGAATACTGTTTGGCGGCCACGGCAGGTTGGCGAGAAGACTTTGAGGATCGAGGTGGATGATTTGTTTGATGGGGCTACAGCCAGGAAATGGCTTGAGGTCGATGGGGGTGTTGATTGTGGGCGGAGTCCGTATCCGGTTGGTATCATGCATCTTCTTCTTTGTCATATCTAATTCTTGAAAAGGTCCTACGGAGCGTAACAGAGTATGTCATGATCCCCAAAGATCTTGGCGGGGATCTCAACGGATTGTTTCGCAAGAAGAAAATGTGGGATGGAGTCACCGGCACTATCTTCAATATGCCCACCAAACCGCTTGAAAACGATGAAATCGAGGATGAGAGGATGAGCCGCATGCAAGCTCTATATGGTGATTTCTTCCGCGACAATCGCAACAAGCATCGTCATGATTTCTTCCCGTTGGACATTCGTCGTGTAAAAAGACGAAGCGATGCGAACTATCCCGGGAGACAAATCGCGACGCCCTTATTAGAGAAGAACGAGACTTTGGTCCGATATCCATGGCATATACCTGACGACCAAGGCAAAGATCTGCCACCGACCGACCCTTGGGCGGTGACTGCCGAGCAGAGACGGAAGAGGGATATCCCAGTCAGAAGACATCCTCCTGCTCAGTGCTGCAAAGATAAGAATCAAGTAGATCTCTTGCCTGTCGATGATTCGATCTGGAGAGAAGAGGTACAGGACGACGACTACGGACGTTGGAAGTACTTCGTCACCAATATCCATGGCGGGACACTCCTCATTAACGGCAAAGAGATCAAGAAGAACCAGATTGCGGGCCCGCTTCCAGAGTTCGCAGTCATTGAATGTCCTGGTAAACAAGTTGCTTTCTGGTGGGGTCCAGGAGGCCGGAACTACCTTCAAGGACAGCCAGGCTACGATCATGAACATCGATGGGAAACCTTGAGACGTAGCGATCCTGACTTAGAGAAAGTTGCTTTGACGGCTGGGCAGGAGTGGGATTATAAAATCAGAGTGCGGATTACGAAGGAGTTCACCGGGAATGAGTGGGAAGATGATAAGCAGTGGGAGGAATGGAAGAAGGCTGTTGGGGTATCCGAACAGGATATCGGGTGTGATCCTGCTAGCCCTGCTGGAAGTAAGTATCTTCCTCTAATTCGTCAATTCAGGAAAAGCTTGCTGCTAAGTCTTGATTCACAGCCGACAAGTCTCTCATCCACTTCAATAAATTCAACAAATCCGGCATACCCACGGGCACCGACATCGTGCAACCCGAATGCTTCCCCTCCGACAAAGACGAGCTCCGCTGGCTACACACGAAAGCCGAGCCCCTCTCCCAAGCAATCGATATTTATAAAAAGGAGACATTCGTCGACCCCTCACAAATCAGCAAGCCCTTCTTCCCCGGCTCCATCGCCCCAGCCGACGCCTCTGAAATCCGTGCCCAGAGAATGGCTGCTCGAGCATATAGAGTGCACGAGCGAGATGTCATCAAGGAACAACTCGCTTTGAACGCCACAGTCGCAAAAACGAAAGCGCAGCATGCTGAGAGGGAGAGAGAAGTTAGTAGAGCGATAGGGAGGAAGCGGGAAGCTGAGTCGCAACTACAGGGTCCGTTTCCAAAGAAGAAGACTTTGGACGATCTAAAGCGTGAGGCTAGAGATGCGGAGGATGATCTCCAGAGACAGCTTGATGATGATGCCGCTATTGCCGAGAAGGAGCAGAGCAGTATATCGCCGAGCATTGAATATCTCGTCCGTGTCTTCGACAAAGACGTTCGTTCTTCACTGGAACGGAAGCTCAAAGATTACGTTCAGAGGAAGATAGCAGCGCGAGATGCTGGTCAGGAGTTCACGGAACTCAGACCGAAGCTTGAGCGTGAGATTGAGATTTATATTGAGAAGAGGAGGGAGAAGGAGAAGCTTGATAGGGGGAGTTTGGAAGTTGTGAAGAAGAATAGACTGATGGCGGGGAAAGCGTGTTTGTCGGATACTACGGAGATACCGCCGGGTGTTGATGAGGTTTATGAGGCGTGGAAGGAGGAATTGATGGAGCAAGAAAGGGGGATGGAGAGGGAGAGGGTGGAAGATAGGAAGAGGGAGGAGGAGAGAATCAAGAGGAATCGGGAGGCTGAGGAGGAGCGGTTGAGGAGGGAGAAGATCAGGGCTGATGAGGAAGCTAAATATAGGAGAGCGGCTGCGCAGCATAGTATATTGGAGGAGAAGGCGGCGAAGCAGGAGGCGCAGATGACCATGGCGGAGAAGGCAGCGGAGAAGAGGCTGGCGAATTGGAGGGCTATCATTACGAATAATATGGCGAAAGCCAAGGAGAACGAACTGGCGAGGAAAATCGCGGATGGCTTGAAGGAGTCTCTGTCGTCGAGTCTTGACTCGTCTTCTGGACGAGCATCGCAGGTGCATGTTGACAAAGTGAAGAAGGCTCAAATGGTTGGGAATGAGAAAAGAGCGGATGTCCAGTCGATGTCGAGAGGAAATAGGGATGTGGTGACGGGCCTGGGGATGGGAATGAGGAAGCAAATTGAGGAGAGGAGGGAAGAGGAGGAGGACTTTGCTACGGTAGCTGAGGGAATGGAGAGCAAGAGGAGATCACCAATGTTGGATATGTATAGCGAAGTTGTGGAGGGAAGGGGAGGTGATCGTGGAGAGGTGGGTCTCACGCTGTAAGTGCCAGAGGGTGCGTAGTTGAAAGGGTCCCGAATTCTGTATGGGCGTATTGACCGCATTTCTGGGGAGTTGGTATTTGTTTATTTGGTATGCTGTGTGTTTACTTGTTGGTTGTTTGATCTGGATTCTTGTCCTGTACGACGACTTGGCTTGGGTTAGCTTAGAAGAGAATGCTTGGGTGCGAGACTGTTGGGTGCTTTAGGTGCTTCTCCCGTTGATTGGCAAAATCCAAATTCCTCAAATGCTCTTAAATCAAGCTGTGCTTGAGTCTGCTTCTGTACACCAGGCTGTGCTGTGACTTCTATTGCTGGCGAAGGTGGTGAGGCTTTGGAGAGGTTATGGTGATATGAGCCATGTGGCCGAGGCTTTTTTCGACGAGAGTGATTGGCGGCCTCAAATGTGAGTTGACTGTGGCTCGCAGATGGATGCACATGCGAGTTGGCTGCTCAGCTGCTAGCACGAAGCTGGTTGTGAGTGGCTGTATCTATAGTTAGGCATCGTTGAAAGTGGCTTGCAACTGCACGTAGCCCAAAGTGCCCATGCCTGGGCTGTATGGTCCATACAAGTTCAGTACACTTCTTCCTATCGAACGTTCATTACTATTGCCCCATGTTCCCCAAGCTTCTTGTTTTTTAACTTCTTCTCATTTGAACAACGATAACTCGACTTACAATTTCATCTCATTGGTCTTCAACGATGGATCTACAATCTTTGATCACGAAATCGCCGGTACAAGAGCACATGAAGATGCTGCCCCTACGAAGGGGAAGCCGCACCATTGACTCTTCGGGAGCAAAACTCAAGCAAGCTGGAAACAGAAGAACTTCCAACAAAAGCTTCTGGATATCAATATGGCCTCTTTTTGTCCATTCCGTCATGGTGTTGATGCTCGCTGGCTTGTTAATGGGCTGGGTCGATGGGCTCATCATCGACGGAAACCCAAGAAATCCACTCCAGAGACACTTGCAAGTCAGCGATGTCACAACAATAATATCGGTACTTATCAAGATTCAAGTTCTCGTCGCTGCTTCTTGGTGTAACGCACTGGTCTGGAGATGTACATTCATGATTTTGCGACGCACACCTCTCCCGAAACAAAGCCTCAGCTGGATGCTATCAATAAAATTACCGATACACTGGCGAACCTTGCGATCCGGGACAGTGCTTACAGTGCTGCTGCTCATGCTGCCTTCAACTCTTCTTTCTCCACTTATCACCGGCGCAGTAGATTGGAAAGTAGATGCGATCTATAAAAATGCTGGGTTATTGGACTGGTCAAAGGCTTACCGGAACGACAAGACCGCATGGAAGAAGTACCTGAACTTTCATAAGAACCCTAATTCGGATAAATATCGAATCCGTAGCATTGGAATAGCCGTTGATATGTGGCAACAGCAGCCAAGTAACCGCGAATATCGCTGCCGACATACCGTTAAGGGCGCAGTGGCTGTCGATTCTCGCCCAATGCCGCCGGGATCTGAAGTGTTGAATGCCACTATCCCCTGTCTAACAGTCGATGCTATCACATGGGATCAGCCACCATGGTCTGCGGATGTCCTCGAGTTATCTCTCAATACCACAAAGCAGAACGAATTGAGTTTGGCAGGAGGAGATCTCTCATGGATAGCTTTCGCAAATCCGGGAAAAATCCTCATATACGATCCCGGGAAATGGAATAGCTTTGAGAAGTACTGCTATAATAATGGCTCTTGCAGCAGTCCCAAGGCAAAAGTATTCAAGGGGACTAAAAAGGTGCTTCTCATGCTTGGATTTGCAGGTGATGGTGGCAAGATAGTGCGCAACCAAACGTCCTTCGGGAACGATACGACATTCCAACCATTTCTCGACATGTCTGATATCCTAGTCAATAGCACAAACGGCAACGAAGACGCTGTCTATCTTTCAGGGACGCTAGAGATGACTGCTGGTCAAATCCGACCACCAACCAGCAACTTCGTCTCGCCAGGGGTTATAGAGGCACCAGGGGAGTACAACATTGAGCCTAGCATTTGGGCAGAGGAGGCGTTCTACCATCTTCCAGATTTGACGGTACCTATGACAATTATGAATATCTCGAGTGTACCCACATGGGACAATTTAGAGGGCTATGTCAAGACGGTGGCTCGGATGTCCTACTGTTCTGCTTGGGACCTGTTGTACTGGCAAGTTGGGAGGACCGGATCGAATGCAAACCCTTTGAGAGAGAAAGTTGAGGTTTTGAGGGCTACTGTTGAATACTGGAGACTGGGGGTCTGGGTCTTCTGTAATCTGCTCTTGATCGTGGCAAGCGTCGTGATGATCTGGACTCAACTTTCCGACAATGATCGCACAACTGACGGTCCAGTCGAGGCTTTGTTGATGGGAGCTACTAGTGATGCTCGGAAGTTGAAAGATGGAGATGGTTTGGATGAGGAAGCAATGATAGGGATCCAGCCGGATGATGAGATTGAAGGGAGGTTCGAAGTCTACGTCAAGCGGTAGGACTGGAACGGTGAATATGGCAGCATTCTCATAACACTATATTAGGCTACAGTTTTGCTGCAGCATTTTGGAATGATTTATGAAATTAGAGCGAAACCATTGAGATTCGAGTCGTACACTATCTAAAACTATACAATCGCGAAATATTCACAGCATATTCGTTTGAAGAGGAGATCATTTATCATGTTGCTGACCCTGAACCAAGCGGTAAGAAGATGGCCCCAAATCCTCGGCAAGATTTATTTCAGCTTTTTCCGATTCCAGTAATCTGGTCCCCTTAGATCCTGTACTTGAATTCTCTGATCCTCATCCATCTCATCAGAGCAGGAGAGCCCAGACCACGACCAGTCTCCGTATCATCAAATTCGAGACCATTCCGGAGCTGTTGAATATCTGCAAGCCCGAAAGTTCGAGTGTGGAGCTTCACACCTCGTAAGCAGGGATATGAATCACCTGGATGGGCAGACACTGGCTCATCACCACTACGGTCCTTTGAGAGCACTGAGAAACTTATCAGTATCATGTGGGAATGGAAAATGTGTAAATACTGTGTGGTGTCTTTGACAAGAAATACTTACAATTGAAAACGCCCCGTTCATCGAACACGTTGGACAGACGTAATCTAGTCAGGTTTGGTAACTGAGAAATGTGTCTGATGACGCGCTTCCAATCTCCAGACGTCAAACTCATTTCCTCGATAATCAGATCTGAGATCGTCTGATGGTTATCGATGAATTTCAAGAGCGACTCCTCGGATGCGGGCAGACCGCGGAAGAAGACCTGAGTCAATGAAGACAGTTTCAAATCATTGGCGATGTGCTCCAACACTTTCTGATAGATAGTGGATGGACCGCGCAGTGTATTAGTCATGTGAAGATCGAAGGCATCGAGTCGAGGCATGTGGCAGAGCATGCGAGCTATGCCGGGAAAGTTGTCTTCCTCAGTAGCTTCAAGATCCTCATGAGAATAATGACCAGCATTAGATCCCTACGTTAAATTCAAGTTAGCGAAAATGAGGAAGTATTCAATCACTGGTAATCAGGTAGCAATTACCATGGCATTGTGGTACGCTGCAGCCGCACCTTCGAGTCCGTCTCTCGCTGCTTCAATCTTCGAGAAGTCTGTTTGGACCCTGGTAGAGAAGCTGAGGGCAAAATTCTCAAGTGAAGAAAATGCCGATGCGAATCCAGGCAAAGCTTGGAGTTTTGCCATGTGGGAGGTCACGTCGAAGGACGGAACGCTACACCGCGGTGTTTCGCGGTATATGAGGAGCGTTTTCAGCGATAGCTCACTTTTTGCGATGGCAGAAGTCGTAATCTGGTAGACTTCTGTCGCCCGGACGAAGACTGGGTGCCATTCTCCAGCCTGAGCGGCTGAGACTCGTACATGAGGACCTTTGGTGACACATGCGTCCAGTTCAATCGTATCTAAGGTACCATACAGACGTAATACCGTAGATAAAGCATGAATGCTTTCATCCGTAGTTTGAGTACGTTGATGAGCTTGTTGAGCGTGCATCCATGCCAGATCTGTTTCAGCTTGGGCATATTCCTCATCCGTGAGTTTCGACTCTGTCGTGGAAGTAAAGGGACCATTGACCTCCACGATCCGACGTCTTTTAGTCTTGATCATACGATCAAGCTCTGAGGTATCAAAGACCGCAGCCATAATCATCAACGCTTCCACGGCTGGGCCTAGTTGTGGATGTGAAGCCAATTCTTGATGACTTTGTAGACTTTCCACGCTGAGGTCTGTGGTCTGATGTGCAATGAAGCTCTTAAATCGCGGACCGATAGTAGAAAGATACTTGCAAGCAAGTCTAGTGTTCTTGATGTCTACCAATCCCATGTTGTCGAGAATTAATCCCAGTATGTCCAGTGGCATAGACGTCAGAGCACATGCTGATTTGGCCATGATATGTTCTTGCTTACGCCTGGAACTTATAACTTGAAATATACTGTCTCTGATTCTTGTAAATTTCAGCGAAAAGTAACAATCCTAGAATGTATTGAAAGTAGTGCTAGAATTTATATACTCTCTGTGTTGCGGCACAGCAGGTCGTTGCCTGCGACCACGTGACTACCATGAACCAACATTCTGGGCGCTCCTTCAACCTGAAAGTGACTCATTGCTGATGACAAGAGAATTGGATGACTCGAAAAGCCTCACAAGGATCTAGGCAGACGCCAAAACAGACAAGAATGCTTTCTTTGGCTTTGTCAACATATCATATCATATGGAAGAGAGCATTCAATGATGCAGTCCCGATTTGGCAATGGAATGAATCGTACATGTGTTGCTCGAGCTTATAAGAAACACTTAGATCTTGCCCCTTGTCCCTTTTCGTTTGGGCACCTTTCCGAATTTTACGTTCAGGCTCTTCCTCCAAAGTCTGCATTGTTTTGCTTAGGCTTCCCGACCCCTTTACTTTAGCGAGCGTTCGCTTGCTTTGAGCTGAGCCAAATAAAGGCAACAAAACGGGCCATAAGCTCCGAGGGCCAAAAGTTTAAGCAAATACAAGCCCTCAAATCAAGCAAACCTCGGGAATGCCATCTGATGTCCCGCACTCCGGTCAGCATGGCATGACGTTATCAAAGCCCCTACACCCCAGGTCGTTCGAACATGGAAGTTCCTCCGAATCGATCTGATTGGCGCGCAAATACCGACGACCACAATTTCCCCGCGTCGAATGGTCCTCAACAAGGTTCGAATAGCGTCAACTACACATCTTCATTCCGGCTGAATCGTGCCTGTCTGTCTAGTACACTTTCGTTGGTAGCTCTCGAGTATCATTGCACCGAGAGATCGTCCGGTCGGCGGGGATGCTCGGGGGAAGAAACAACTGGCGCAGAAAGCCTCCATACCCCGCAATTGCTTGAATTTCGCCGCACTATCTACGGGCTGCGGCACTACCGGGCATCACACGTTGTGGTTGTACCTGAACGAACTGCCGATTCAGGGAATGATTGACAGTCACTCCTCACTTTTCTGTCTTCGGTCCTTCGTATCGCTGCATGTGCGTACCTGGATAGCTTTTGTTGGTGGCATAGCATGGATAGCTTGCATGGGATCGTTCTTGATTTGTGATATTTGCACAAGCGTTGGTGAAATTCTGGAAGGTATATTAAGTGGCGGTGTCCCTCAAGGAGTCTGACCATGCCCGTGCAAATCTTGGGTTACCTATACCACAATGAAGGTTCTTCGTACGATCACAGCGTTTGCCTTCGCGGCTCAAGCTGCAGCTTTGTCAATTGGAGGAAAGCATATGACAGTCGAGCGAGACAGTGATGGTCTGCAAGATATCGTCAGTAATCTCAAACTCTATTTTCATTCCATGTATTAGAGCTCGTGACTAATTGTGTCAGGTCACGTACGATGAACACTCTCTCATGGTCTACGGCGAGCGAATCTTTATGTTCAGCGGAGAATTCCATCCTTTCCGACTTCCAGTGCCCAGTCTCTGGCTCGATGTCTTCGAGAAAGTAAAAGCCCTAGGATTCAATGCCGTGTCGTTCTACGTCGACTGGGCTCTTCTAGAAGGAAAGCCAGGCGTTTACAGTGCAGAAGGAGTTTTCGCCTTTGAGCCCTTCTTCGATGCTGCAAAGGAAGCCGGGATCTACCTCCTCGCTCGACCAGGCCCGGTAATTACATCTTTCACTTCGATTCATCAAGTGTCTAACGATAATCCTAGTATATCAATGCTGAAGCCAGCGGCGGTGGCTTTCCTGGATGGCTGCAACGCCTCACCGGACAACTCAGAACCCGTGCTCCAGATTTCCTAGCCGCCACAGACAATTATATGGCGAATATCGGAGCGGCAATTGCCAAAGCTCAGATCACAAATGGCGGCCCAGTGATTCTTGTACAGCCAGAGAATGAATATACAAACTCTATTTCTGGTGTCACAGGAGGCTTCCCAGACCCTGTGTACTTCGCATACGTCAAGAAACAGCTGCGAGATGCTGGTATTGTCGTGCCTCTCATCAACAATGATGCTTGTAAGTTACTATTTTTCTAGTACCATTCTTGACTTTAGCTGACACTGTTTAGCACCTAAGGGATACTTCGCGCCAGGATACTCGGTCCAAGGATCCATGGAGGGCAACGTTGACATCTACGGACATGATAACTACCCTCTAGGATTTGACTGCGCCAACCCCCGTACCTGGCCTTCTGGAAATCTGCCAAAGAATTTCCACGCTCTG
Organism: Cadophora luteo-olivacea; assembly: GCA_026120085.1. Lineage (NCBI taxonomy): Eukaryota > Fungi > Ascomycota > Leotiomycetes > Helotiales > Ploettnerulaceae > Cadophora > Cadophora luteo-olivacea. The sequence goes on from JALRMC010000002.1 coordinate 495,012, forward strand.
CACGAGCAACAAAGCCCGAACACACCTTACGCTCTTGTCGAGTTCCAGGGTGGTTCTTTTGACCCTTGGGGGGGATTGGTGGGTTTTTATCACTTCAACATAAAGTATCGGCTAATGAGACGTCTCTAGGGCTTTGATCAATGCTCCGAGCTTTTAAATATGGAGTTTGAACGAGTCTTCTACAAGAATGACTTTGCTTCTGGTGTCGCTATCTTGAATTTGTACATGATCTGTTAGTATTTACCTGCATGAGCTTATACGATTCCTGATTACTGACTTGGTTAGTCGGTGGAACCAATTGGGGAAACCTTGGACATCCTGGCGGATACACTTCATATGACTACGGTGCGAACATCGGAGAAAATCGCGAAGTTATCAGAGAGAAATACAGCGAGCTGAAACTCGAAGCCAACTTCCTCAAAGTTTCGCCTGCCTACCTCACTTCCAGTGTCGGCACTGGAACCACCGGAACCCACACCGATTCAAGCAGTATTTTCAGTACCCCTCTCTTTGGTAATGGCTCAGCAACAAACTTCTACGTTGTCAGACACTCCGATTACCAGACCTTGGATGCTGCCACTTACAAGTTGACCGTCACAACAAGCAAAGGTGCTCTCTCCATCCCACAACTTGGAGGAAGCTTGACTCTCAGTGGCAGAGACTCGAAATGGCATGTCACTGATTACGATCTCGGCGGAACCAATCTGCTCTACTCCTCAGCAGAGATCTTTACCTGGAAGAAGTTCGACGGAAAGACCGTCCTTGTTGTTTATGGTGGACCAGGAGAGCAACACGAGCTTGCTGTCGTTTCCAGCAGCTCCGCAAAGATCGTCGAGGGTGCTGATGTTACCACCAAGAGCGTGAATGGCACGGCTGTCCTCAACTGGAAAACATCGTCGACTCGTCGTGTAGTTCAGGTCGGAAGCCTCTTCATCTATATCCTGGACAGAAACTCCGCTTACAACTACTGGGTCCCTGATTTCGTCCGAACTGATAAATTTGGAGCATAGTAAGCCACTCACCACATGTTTCATCCACATCCGCCAGAACTAACAAATATCAGCTCCACCAGCATTGAGAACACAGCCTCGGTGATTGTTCAAGCCGGATATCTCGTCCGCAAAGTGTATATCAACAACAAAGCTCTTCACATCGACGGTGATCTCAACGCTACTGTTCCCATCAAGGTCCAAGGCGTACCTGCTGGCTTGAACTCTCTGCACTTCAATAGCGCCAGACTAGATTATAAAGTCGATCCCGTCACAGGGGAGTGGACTTCTACCCTCCAGTACAACGAACCCAAGGTTAACCTTCCTGATCTTTCATCCTTAAGCTGGAAGTACCTCGACGATTTGCCCGAGATCAAATCAACTTACGATGATGCCGCGTGGACTAAAGCAGACCAAACGACCTCCAATAATCCATTCAAGTTGCAAACCCCAACATCACTTTTCAGCAGCGACTACGGATACCACACTGGTGTGCTGCTCTACCGCGGCCACTTCACCGCCACCGGTAGTGAAAGTACCTTCCTGATCCGCACGCAAGGAGGAAGCGCATTTGGCTCCTCAGTCTGGCTCAATGGAACTTATATCGGTTCTTGGCCTGGCATCGATAAAGCCGAGGACAACAACAGCACCTATACGCTTCCCAACCTCACCAAGGGATCTTCCTATGTCCTCACGGTGGTGATCGACAATAATGGCCTGGACGAGAACTTCGTCGTTGGCCCTGACGAGATGAAATCGCCTCGCGGGATCCTAAACTACGACCTCGCAGGCCACGAGCAGAAGGACATCTCCTGGAAGCTTACAGGTAACCTCGGTGGCGAGGACTACATCGACAAAGCTCGTGGACCACTGAACGAAGGTGGCTTGTACGCTGAAAGACAAGGTCTCACGCAGCCATACCCTCCAAATCGACAGTGGGCTGCTGGATCTCCTGTGAAGGGTATCAGCGCAGCGGGCGTAGGTTTCTACCAAGCCAGTTTCTCGCTTGATCTGCCAAACAACTATGATATCCCCTTGAGCTTCAGCTTTGGTAACACGACCATCGATGGTGCTACCGCGGATTACAGAGCTCAGCTTTGGGTTAATGGGTATCAATTCGGGAAATACGTGAACAATATCGGACCTCAGTCTGAGTTTCCTGTGCCAGAAGGTGAGTGATCCCGGAGGAATATCCTGGATCTGTACTGATTTGTGCCAGGTGTTTTGAATTACCATGGCCAGAATTGGCTTGCCATTGAGCTGTGGGCTCAACAAGCTTCCGGCGCTCAGCTGACGGACTTTGCACTGAAGGCCGGTACACCAGTCTGGACATCCAACGACCGCCCAGAGATGGTACCTCGACCAGCATACACCAAGAGACCGGGTGCATACTGAATGAGAATGGAATAGAAGGAATGATCTGAATGTCTAACATGACTGGGTATTCTTATTTTACAGATCTTCAAAACACGGAATGTACATAACTCAGCCTAAGACGGCCGAAGTAGAAAAGTGGCGATGACAGTGACGATCGCTGCTCCCGTAGCAGCGCCTTCTAATGCAATCAACGTAATATCCTGCTTACGCATCTCTACGAGCCTGTTGCTGAACAGGTCTTGAAACGTGGCTTGGGCTTTGTATGCCCATGACGATGTTCTCTCTCTAAGCCTCATCAGCTCGGTCGGCATGTGAACGTCTTCTGGGTCGACGGGAGCTTTCTCGTCTGATTCCTGCTCGCCTTTTATGCAAGCTACCACTGCGTCAACTGCTGGCTCCGAAGTTGCTGAGCCGGTCTCTGCCTCTTCTTCCAGCTCTTGGATACCAGCAGCTATCACGCTGTCTAAAGGCACATCTGCTGCCTTTGCGAGATCGTGACTTCTCTCTTGCGCAGCGAATTTCTCCTTCTCCAGCGCCTCTCTAACCTTCTCCTCAAAGCCATGTACCAATCTCCTCCTCCTCCACGGCTCAAAGCCAAACTGGAAGACCAAGAATAGCAACACGTTTACCCCCATCAAACCCCACGTTCCCCACGTACTCATGCGTCTGATCTTGTCACTCCAAATCTGCTCCTCATGATACCTGCTCAGTATACTACTGCTCAGCTTACTAGCAGCATGTTCCGCCTCCCTCTCGGAATCCGCCAACTTCGTAGCAGCCTCCTGCACCGCCTGCTCGTTCGTATGATCCATCCTATACAGCGCCGTAAACCTCTCCAGATCCGCCGGCGTCCAACTATCCTTTCTCGCCAACAAGCCTGTAACTTCCCTCTGTGTAGCCGCTCGGTCTGCGACAGTGGTTTTGTAAGTGAGTCGCGAGGAACGCACTGCTTCTTGGGCGTCGGATACACGCTTCTCGAGGAGTGTGATGCGCGATTTGAGGGCTTCGATGCCGGAGTAGCCGGTTAGGTCGTTGATGCGTTGGGAGGCGATAAAGATATTGCCTTGTAGGTGGTCCATTAGGTGGGAGAAGCGTTTTGTGACTGCCATTCGGCGACCTTCCTCTGCTGAGGGGAGGTCGGTTGGCTCATCTTCTGGAGTGGCGGTCTTGGAGGCATTTTGTGAAACTGGAGAGGTCTCTGAAGAGGGAGCTGGCGGGGTGGTGGATGTTGGATTCGATTGTGAAGAGTGAGGTGGTGGTTTGGGAGAATCGGCAAAGTGCCGTGCTTGAAATCGGATTCTACATTGTAGACAGGTAGATGGGCGCAGCGAGGGATGACTGGATATCCGAAGCGACTGTCTGGGTGAAGAAGAGGCAAATGAGTCGAAGAAGAGCCTTGGGACGAATCGAGCCAGTGGCTGCATGGCCGGCGTCCCTTCTTCGAGTCGTGGTCGGGCGGGGAGATGAATGGGTAAGTACCTTATTGAAGCTGGGCGAGCTTTTTTCGAGGTTGAGTAGAAGCTCTGGCTGTTTTGAGGTCCCGACCCGAACCGACCAGCGACTCGCTTCCCACCGCCGAGCCTGAATCCCCCGCCACAGGGTCCACTGCTGCTGCACTGCACCTGGCATTTTGCCTTTTACCCCTAACCCCCACCATCCCCTCCGTCCAGTACTCAACAGTCTCCGTCCGATCTACAGCTTCTCTTTGGTTTGGATTTTTCTCTTAGATATATAGCTTGTCGTCTCTGTTTTCCTCCTAATTTCTGAACTCATTATCATCCTAGAAGTTCCTCCTATTTCTATCAATTTTAGAAGGTCAGTCAATTCATCCCATCAAATTTCACATGCAGGGCCTCGACGTCATCCTCAAGAAATATATTTCTGCCAGGACCCGAAAACGCTCTTCTCTGCCCATAGCTTTCGCCCCATATCTCCTATAAATCTCATTTCTCTCTATAATCCATCTCAATTGAACAATCAAAAATTGACATATCCAGTTCCCCTAGAAATATACACAAAATGGGCTCCACCACTACCCTCCCCGCCATGGCGAACTCCCCCAAATACATCTTCTTCACCGACTTCGACGGCACCATCACCCAACGCGACTCCAACGATTTCCTCACCGACAACCTAGGCTACGGCGAGAAGCTCCGCAAGCAAGGCAACCAAGATGTCCTCCACGACCGCATGACCTTCCGAGCCTCCTTCCAAGAGATGATGGACTCGGTCAAGACGCCGTACGACCAATGCATCAAGACCCTGTTGGAGAATATTAAGTTGGATGTTGGGTTCAAGGAGTTCTTCGAGTGGGCGAGACGCAATAATATGCCGGTGGTGGTGCTGAGTAGTGGGATGGAGCCGATCATAAGGGCGTTGTTGACGCATTTGGTGGGCAAGGAGGCGGATGAGATTCAGATTGTTAGTAATGATGTTGCGCCGAGGGAGGGGAAGAGTATCAATGAGGAAGGAGGATGGCAGATTGTGTTCCATGATGAGAGGTGAGACTCCAAGCCCTATTTCCCTTTTTATTTCCATACCAAGCAGTCAGTTGCATGGTTGGAAGCTTGAGCTGATGTGAATTTCGATATAGTCATTTCGGACACGACAAATCCCTTGAGATCAGACCATACGGCCAATTGCCTGACGGTGAACGCCCGGTAATGTTCTACGCCGGTGATGGAGTCTCAGATCTCTCTGCTGCGAAAGAAACAGATTTACTGTTTGCGAAGAAGGGCCATGGTAAGCCTTCTCCCCCCTCTTTAATGTTACCTTACCAAATCAAACCCTTCAAATCCAAAGGGAAGCAAAAGTTGAATTTAACACCACCAAAACAGATCTCATAACCTACTGCGTCCGCGAATCCGTCCCCTTCACCGTCTTCGAAGACTGGTCCGGGATCCTCTCGGACGTGAAGAAAGTCGTCGCCGGTCAAACAACAGTCCAAGAACTTTCCGCCTCAGGACTTGCCGAGTACAAAAAGACTGCTGCGAACTAGACCCACTAGAGTATTGTTTATAGAACGGTTGGGGCTGCGCCAAGCTTGTCGGCACCCGTGAATGTTTATAGAATAGATCGTTTGTGGCTTTACTTATGACTTGCTGCATGCATGCGTTACATAGATAGATTGGATAGAACCAATACATCGCATTGCCTTCGTCGCGCATCTTGAGGTTCTCACATTGACTCCACTCCGTGGAGGAGAATACAGAATGATATCAATTTTGAATATAGAGCAGAAGAGGCCGAATTTTGGAGGCGAGACTGACGGATTGTGTGGGAGTCACTTGGAGCATCTAGACGATCTCAAACAGGCGCTTTGATAACACAGAAAAACTGTCCGGTCTCGTTCCGAGGTGTGACTGCGTCTCCTCACGGCGTTGTCACTGTGAAGAGAGTCCGGGTTCGCCAAATGTAAATGAAGCAGAGATCGCCCTCTTGGGTGCCTTACTTTTGGGAAGTAAGCGATGGCGAAGTAAACATTGAACATTAGCAACAGCGAAGCGAACAGGCTGTGTCACATCATGTCCATGTCTTACACAAGCGAGATCAAAAGAAAAAAAAAACAATGAAGAACCGGAGCACGTTTTGAATATTTGCATTCCTCTTATCCTGTCCTATCCTACCCACCCTATCCTGTCAGGCAACCATATCTATAAACCTCTCTCCGAACAACACACCAGGTAATAACATCTTCTCTCACTCTACTCTCTGTCTCTCCTCTCCTCTTCCCTTTCCCCTTGAATTATGCATCTCCTCCTTCGCCTATCGACAATAGCACAATCCAACACACCATATAAACATAACCAATTCATCGTATCAAAGAAGTGTGCCCTATTCCTTCATCCTCCACCACTGCATCATCCGATGCAAAACAACTTCCATACAAGAATCCGGGTATATAGAAAAAGAAAAGAAGAGAAAAAGTGATGTACTGGAGTAATAGTAGTATAATGTTCGAGCGGAACCCATCCAGTATTTTATGTAATCAGACAAGGATGGTTCGCGGTCGATCTGTCGTGATGATGGTATTAAACCGAATGACCGCTACCTCGGACGGCTAATAAGCCGGAGTGCGTAACGCCGTTCGGTGATATGGTATGAATTCATACTCGGTAAAGAAGCCGAAGATGCAAATGCTATGCAGAATGTAGGTCTAGAATAACGTACGTGACAGGCGTGAGAGAATGAAACGGATGAGTATGTGAGTAACGTCAACATCTTGGTACGTTGAGAGGTTTTGACCGAGCCGTGAAGGGCTACTGGCCAAGTTGTTGTTTATGTGTAGTTTGTAGCAGCGAAGTGCTTGTCTTGAGGCGTAATGTGTGCTCATGAGAACAAGTCAAAAATCCATGAGCCTTGAACGCCGATCCCGGAACGAAGTAACACCGTCGTGAAGCCATAGAAAAGTCAGAAAGAGTAACAAGCATCGATTCATTGGTTTAAGCCAGCGGGTGCGCTGGAACCGGTCTCTGTCGATCCATCGCCCTCTATCGTTTTCCTCCAGTGGTCTGGTAGACAGACACATACCAACGGGAATGCTTTGATCTCACCGCTTGCGGCTGGTGATTCGTCCCTACGACCAGATGTATTCGATACACCACTGTCACGCTGGGCATTCCGCTTCGCATCCCACTCGTCCGCTCGCTCATTGATCATGACACCAGTCGCCCAACCATCATCCCAGATACCCACCACTTTGAGCATGTCACCTCGCTCCAAGGAAAATTCATCGCTTGCTCTTGGTTGATAGGCCCAAAGTGTTGCTACCTTGTCACCCGGGTGAATTTCGTCTTGCGAATAGTAGTCCTTGAAGAATGGCAATTGCTCGGACTGTTGACTGGCCACACCCTGAGGCGAAGACATGTCTCCACCACTTCCAGAAACAGGCGATTGAGGATCCTCCATGCCGAGGACTGAATTGCTCGATAATGAACCAGCTCGTCGTGAAGTTGGTGGTGGTCGGAGTACTCCTCCACCTCCATTGGAATTAGACACAGGGCTGTACTCATCAGATGATGATTGATCATGTCTTCTCCGTCCTGCTGCATAACCGGCCGCGGCTCCAGCAGCTGCACCCCCGGCTCCGACTGCGCCTAGTTCTCCACGAGGGGGAGAGTCCCCTGAATGACCTTCTAGTGCTGACATGCGTGCGATTCGACCTCCGGGAAGCACTTCGTATCCTTCTGGGGTGGTGGTACTCGCACCGACTGGGTTGTAAGCCATTCCTGTAGTATGTCCTCTCCTGGCGGGAGTTGGCTGGTTGAATACGCTGCCGTTCTGACTTCCTCTCCGACGACGGAGACATAAGATGAGTAGGAAAAGCAAGCCCGCAAGGATTGCCGCTCCAACTACTGAACCAATAACAATTCCTGCGATAGCGCCTCCTGAGAGGCCGTCATTAGAACCAGATGATGGGGCAGAAGATGCAGTTGCTGAGGAATTGGTCGATGAGGATGTTGCCGTAGCAGTTGGCGCACTTGTGGTAAAGGTCATATAGCCAGTGATGGTTGGAAGTACAACCCCAGCACATCTTTGCTCGGCTTGCGAGTTATAGCAACATGTGTCAGTGCTATTCTGTCCTCCTGACGAGCAGTATTGACACAATCCAATGGTGCTGTTACCGAATCCGCAATTGTTTACTTCATTGGCTGCACCATCTATGCAAGAGCCAGTCAGAGATTCGGCAGGTAGAGCACAATTAGTAAAGTCGGCTCTGATCTGACTGTCAGCATTGGCGCCTGGGTTGGAACAAAGATCGTTGTTGGCAATAATAATTGCCTCGCTCTCTGCGTTTTGAGCCTATGGTTTATCAATAAATGAAGCGAAGATAATTGACCGGGAAAGCTTACACATGTGTTCGCGCAGACTGGCCGCGAGGCAGCTGCTGAGAGTCCACATGGCGTTATGGAGTTCTGAATTATTGCATTACATATTACTGAGGTCGTGAATCGGGCATAAAGGTCGGTGGTGTTTGTGAGATTAATGTTGCCACAGCCGAGAAGTGTCTGGTACCTGCATATTGCGTTAGTTGTGTTCAGTGTGGAATGTGGGATGGAGAACATACTTCTGCTGGACGTAGCTTGTGGATAGGTACGCGCTCAATTGCTCGTCGAATGTCGAAGTGTCGGAGACGAATTGGAGGAAAGGACTATGGGACGATTGTCAGCATTGGTGAGAATTCGGACGAGTGCGATACGTACAAAAATCCGACGAGAGTGCTGTCGGTTGAGATGGAGGCTGAATCGAATGCGGGACATTGCGTCGAGCCGGACAACGATATACAATTCTGAGCCATTGCGCCAGGTACTGCTGCCAGAGCTCCCAGGAGAACTGCCTTGGTGTTGAAGCCGGTCGACCGTTGTTTTCGTTTGCTGGGACCCGTTCCCCGACTTTCCCTCGACGGCGCTGACATTATGGGTCTGCCTGCTCGCGATTGTAACAGCAATGATTCCTCTGTTATTTCGAATACTCCATTATTTGGCTGCGAGAGTTGGATGGTGCTGTCGTTGCCTTGCTCCTCAGTTCCCTCCCACATATTTCGGTCTCGCTGGTCGTGCGTCCTTTGGTCACCACATCCACGCGCTTTCAAATCTCGGTTTCTGCGCTGGCCTTGTTGATCGTTCCCTTCTCCGCCTCGGACCGTAGCGTAAACAATGACTTCGGGCCCTTCCTTTTGCCTTTCCTAACCAAAAAAGCCCCGAGTGCACTCGATGGTGACGCTCTGGGAGACGAATTGAAGTGTAAACGAGTGACTTGGGGGTGGGGGGTTGGTGTGAAAGAGTGTCGTGGTCGGCGGTGATGGTCGAGTCGTATCGAGCAGACAGACAGCAGACGGTTTGGGAGGAGATTTGATTGAGAAGAGAGAGGCGGGCTTGGGCGGGAGGTTCTCGGGGGGGCAGGTGCAGGGAAGTTCAAGACAGCGACAGGCCAACAGGGAGTCGAAGGCTGGATCAGGCCGGGGTCTGGGTTATTGCTGGGCGCGCGATGGGGTCCTGGGGGGTGCAGACGAGGGAAGTTAGGCAGGTTGGCGAGCGAGCCGTCGCTGCTTTGGCGGGACACGAGTGCGAGCTTGACCTGTAAAGGGCAAGCTCAGTGTACTACTAGTATGTAATAAGGTAGTCAAAGAAGTGTTGCTGGGTGGTGCTTTGCTGGTCCTAGCCCGCGATGCGAAAAAGGCCCTGCTCTTCTCTTCTGCCTCTCCCCTTCAAACAGCTTCGAGCCCTCGCTGCTTCACAGCTTCACACAACAGCAACAGAGCGGCCGGTGCGTCGATGCAGGGGACAGCCTGCCTGGTCCTGATGCAGCGCAAGATTGCCAAAACGGCCAAGACCCGCCAGAACGAAGGTTTCGGGATCGAAGCAGGAGGGGAGGTTGATTCGTCCGGGAGCCCCCGTCAGCAACCCAGAGGAGACATACAGAGTGAGTATAATTTTAATGTTTCCTGTTGTTGGTGACATGCGAGATGATGCATAACACCGAGAGGCAAGGAGCAAGTAGACTTCTCATTTCAATCTCGATTTTACTTCAATGTTGCGAGTCTCTCCTTTATTTGTACAGTGCAGCCAGCTAGCTACTGCTGCAGGTACAGCATGCACGGCATTTATTTATACACAATCTCCTATGACTCCGGATAAAGGCGGACGACCTGCATAACTCGTAGCCATGATGCATGCATTTGAGACTTTTCGTTTCTCGCGCTTTTGGCTCGCTCAGACAGCGGCCTGCGGCTTTCCTTTATTTATTTTTCTGTTGTCTCTCCCATCTGTCTCTCGCTATCCCCTGCTCCCGCGTGTCTCTGGATCCTCTCGGAGTATTTCTGAGCTTGCTATTGGTTTCACGTGGAATTGCAAGCTGCACGTTTCGGTCGCTTCTGTGACGTGCTGCCTCAAAAAGTCTAGCGCTGCAGGAGTTGCTGCTCGAGGGAAATGAGACGTGGAGCTTGCTCAAGAGAGGTGCAGAAACAACTGCCAAACCCAGACGATATGCGGTAAGTTTAGGACCTAGTTTATATTAAGTATCACCGCGCCAATCCGCCAATCAGCGGACGAGAGACGTGCTGACACTTGCTTGTCATGGCTTGAGAACAAGCTGTGATGCTTGTGCTTGGTTGAACTGTTTGAACCGTTCCATTTTAGATGCTGCATAATGTTTGCATAATCGCCCGTTGATTGTCTATTTGTCTATGTTTGGCATATTTATGCATAAACGCTTCGCCGCATCGTCGTCCCGAGTACCAAACGTTCACCAGATCTGGTGTTGATAAGAGATGACCAAGCCTCCCTTTCCCTCCGAGTGTTCCCATGAACTTCAGGGAGTTTCCTTCGACGCAAAGCCGTTATCATTTATGATTTTGTTATTTCTTCTCCGGGTGCTGTGCCAACAAGCGACAGCGACAGCGAGATGAAAAGTTGTTGAGTTCATCCCATGTTTGACATCAAATCTTCGAAGAACTTGTTCCTCTTTTTCAAGGAAGTCCCTTTCAGCTCGACCATAGGACTTCACATAACCAGACTCATCCCTCGAGCAATGCCTATAGAGCAAGCTTCACACAAACAACTTTCTTGCCCCGCATTATCATGCTTACCACAAATTTCCAGATAGAAATTCAATCAAGTTTCGGTTCTTCTTCATGGCATACAAACGCAGCCATTCTCATATACCGATCCCGTATATGCTCCCAGCGGTTCGCAAAGAAACCTACTATCATGCAGAGTCATGCCCTCACAGCTATCGCATGACCGTTCTACCCCAGAGGCATGTCAATTCCGGCGTGCAGTTTGTATGGCCTCTCGTTTTAGAAGTGCGGTCAAGCGAGCGACTTTTGACTTCTTCCCCGCGTTCATCCAGGCGCTGACGCTGGTTGATGCAAGGACCCGAAACAAAATTAGCCAGACCATCAAAAAATAAACTTTCCAACGCTTCTTCCATCCTTATTCTATTCCTACGTCACGCAAATCCAGCTCAGACGCTCAGAATTTTCTCCCATCGGAAATCGAGCGACCGCTCATCCGTTCATCCCATCCTGCATCTCATCTCAGATCCTGCGCGCGTGCGCGTGCGTGTTCGTCAAACGAAAAAAAAGGAGGAGGGACGCGTGCTTTTTTGTGTTCGATTGTTCCTGGCCCGGAACAGGGGTCTTCGGAGATGAGTGCAGTTCGACATGGGTTCACTTTGGATCCTTCACCGGACACCGGGCACACCCGGTCAATATTTCCCTTCTGATAAAAGTTTTGATCTGTTTGATCGCCGCGAGCTTCCGATTTCCACGATATGCGTACAGTGCCTCTGGGACGTTTGACACGCCTTACCATGAATACAAGTACCAGACTTTCATCGAAGCTGGTTCTTGCATCTTATGTGTTTTAAAGGAAGAAACGGGAAGTTTGAAGGTTCTTGAGCTTTGATCTTGTTTATACGGGACCGTTTTCGGATTTTGTGAGTTTTCTTTTTTGTGTTTTGAAACATTTGAGATTGGACTTGGGGATCTGCGGATACAGTCGTACGCACGGTCCGGATGTGAGATATGAGCTATCAAAACTAGACACGAAGACGATAGCGCGTAAACGAGGGTTCGATTGGATGGTTGCATCAAGTTCAATAAGTCACTTGAATTCCCAGGTTGTTGGGACGCTGGTTTTTGGAGTTGTGTTCTGAACTTCTCCGTTGACTCGTTGAGTGGTCAAGAGACGCGCTCTGGGATATTGCCATTTTTCCATTCTGGTGTATCTGTTCTCCTTTGGAAGCTGCGCCAGACGGGTGAGAAATTAGAAGTGTACGTCATGTCCTCAACGTCTACACATTTCCGTCCATTTAAGCGTCTCAAACATTCTAATTTGTCTATGTAGTAGTTGCTACTATCACCAGAATGTACTCGAAAAGCTTCGAGTCTACAGTACATACAACTTCTTCTCGATCTCGGATCAGGTTCTTATGGACCCTACTTCATCACTTCCTACACAGTTGCTCCTCTTTCCCTTCTCTCAAAATACTTCTTCCTTTAATTCGTCCACGATGGCTACTTCCTTCGCCAATCATCACATGGACTCCCTTGTTGCCAGCAATCACTGTCCATCCTTCACCTCTCCTATCTCACTGCAGCCAACACTTGTACTACTACTCGGGTGACGCTCTGCACCTCTAAGCCACAGCATTCCTGTCAGCCGATAATTAAACATCCTTGCATGTATACATTTATCAGATTGTCAGATTATGAAGATTTCTCGGAGATCTAGGCCATGAGCTGCGTGTTTACCCAGTCGACTAGAGTTCGGATGCTCAGTCAGTCTCACATCTAGCCTCATAACACCCATGTTGTCGTACAAAAGAAAAGTATGGCGTCCAACTCCACACCACCTCTGATGCTATATCATGCATCTCGTGGGAACTGGAGGTTTCGCTTAGAAAAGGGGTTTCTCCGGGTTGGATTTTACCCATACTCGAAAAGATCATGAACACGCACATTAACGTGTGAGTATTGGAAGAGGTGAGTTCTATCCAAAGCTGGCGAGCCACCTGTCTTGTGATTCCAATGTCGATTTGAAGCCTAGGTCGTCGGCAGCAGCTCAATAAGTAAGAAAGGACGAAGTTCGAATTCGCTTCAGCGGGGGCTCGTCTTTCGACGTGGAGATCGACAACTCACCAACAGAGGTTCACTTGCATGTCTGTATTTATGTTTTCAAAACTTGAACTTTCCCGGCAACGCTGCCAATTCTATAATCTAGATACCCAAAGCCAACAATGCCACCAACCCACTCACTCTGAACGCCGGAAAACAAAAATGTGGGTATCAAAAATGAGAGAGACTTTGTTTACGAAGCTGTGAGTCTCGGTCATCTAAGTTTTTACCCCCCTAAGCCACGATCCATCCTTCTTTATCCTACTCTACTCCATCTCAATGGTTCCGGGTGGCTTGCTAGTCAAGTCGTACTCGACACGGCAGACACCATCGACCTCATTGACGATACGGGTTGAGACCCGCTCCAAGAAGTCCCAATCGAAGCGGAAGATATTTGCAGTCATGAAATCCGTGGTGCAGACCGCACGGAGAGCCACGACTTGCTGGTGCACTCGCTTATCGCCCATAACACCGACGGCCTTGACTGGCAAGAGAGCAGCGAAAGCCTGGCTGATTTGGTCATACAAGCCGGCCTTTTTGATCTCCTCGATAAAGATGTAGTCTGCTTTTCGCGCAATGGCTACTTGCTCGCGGGTCACCTCACCGAGGACTCGGATGGCAATTCCGGGCCCGGGGAAGGGATGGCGCATGACGAGATCGTGAGGGATGCCGAGTTGTCTTCCCAGTTCACGGACTTCGTCTTTGAAAAGTTCGCGGAGAGGTTCGATGAGCTTGAGGCCTTGGCCGTTCATCATGCGCTCTGGGAGGCCGCCGACGTTGTGGTGGGTTTTGATGGTTTGCGAGGGGCCTTTGAAGGAGATGGACTCAATGACGTCCGGGTAGAGAGTACCTTGCAAGAAAAACTTGATAGGTCCTGCCTTTGGAGAGTTCTTAGCTGCTTCTTCGATTTTGAGAGCTTCCGCCTCAAAGACATCGATGAAAGTGCCGCCGATGAATTTGCGCTTGGCCTCTGGATTGTCATGAATACCCTTGAGGCCGTCAAGGAAAAGATCGGAGGCATCAACGACGGTGAGATTGATGCCAAGGTGCTCGGTCAAAGTCTTCTTGACTTGCTCACACTCATTGAGACGCATGCAACCATTGTCGACGAGGACGGCGTGGAAGCGATCTCCAATGGCTTCGTGCATAAGCTTGGCAGCAACAGTTGAGTCTACACCTCCACTGACTGCTCCCAAAACCTGTCCCTTCTCGCCCACCAAAGCTCGAATTCTGGCGATCTCCTTGTCGACGAATGTAGCCATTGTCCATGTCTGCTTTGCACCGCAGATACCGACAGCGAAGTTCTCCAGTAATTTGGTTCCGCGAGGTGTATGTGTAACTTCGGGATGGAATTGAATGCCGTAAATTGGCTTCGTTTCGTGCGCAATACCAGCGTATGGGGAGTTTTTGGTAGTTGCAATGATGTGGAATTGGGGAGGAAGAGCTCCCAGCTTGTCACCATGAGACATCCAGACCTTCACGTCATCCTCCAAATCTTTGAACAGCTTGTCCACCCGCCCATCTTCTCTATTCGCCTTCACATCTGCGTGTCCATATTCTCTTTCTGTTCCTGCGATCACATTCTTCCCGTGATGCCATGCTATCTCCTGTAATCCGTAACATATGCCGAGAATCGGTACTCCAAGTTCGAATATCGCGGGGTCGACGTGAGGGGCATCTGCTTCATATACAGAGTATGGTCCTCCTGAAAGAATGATTCCTTTGGGTTTCCATGAAAGATCTGCCAGCTTCTGGGTACATGGGAGCATCTCAGAGTAAACATTGAGTTCTCGTAGTCGGCGGGTAATAAGATGAGTGTACTGCGAACTGGAAGAAAGTTAGATGAAGAAAATATACGACCTGACGTGATTAGTTTACCCAAAATCAAGAGTGAGAATGGTATCGAAGAGCTTGTGAGGCTCATCTGGGAGTTCTCCTTTGGAAGCCATTTTTGCGAATTTTTGTCGTTGTGACTCTGAGCGTCCGAAAAAGGAGGGGGGATGTTGGAGGGGTCTAATTAGGAATTTTTTGATAATGCGCTAAGATAAGGTCACATGGTGATAGCGCCCATATTGAAGAAATTATTCTGGCCATCCTTTTCCTGCTTCTTTAACAGAGATCTTCGACAACAGCAAAGATGGTCAAAAAGAGAAATAGAGACCCAGAAGTCCTCCCAGAGGCACCTTCGGCGCAAGGAGGCGATAATGACAGTGGTAGTGACGATGTAAGGTTCCCCGCACATGATTTCAGCTCCAACACTAACCCCTCCATAGGATGTGGATATGGTCAATGTTGAATTCGAATGGTTCAATTTCAAGCCAGAAATCGATTTTCATGGCCTCAAAAGTCTCCTGAGACAGCTACTTGATGTTGACTCTCAACTATTCGACCTCTCTGCTCTCGCGGACCTCATCTTATCACAGCCTACCATCGGCTCAACAGTTAAGGTCGATGGAGATGAGACTGATGCATATGCATTTCTTACGATTCTCAATCTTCACGAGCACCGAGATAAGAAGATCGTCAAAGATTTGACTGAATATCTCATTGAAAAATCTAAGTCGACGCCATCTTTGGCACCACTAGGTGGTCTTCTCACATCGTCCTCTCAAGTCGGCCTCGTTCTCGGTGAACGCTTGATCAATGTTCCAGCGGAAATCGCACCACCGATGTACACTATGCTCATCGACGAAATTGAAGCGGCTGTTGAGGATAAAGAGCCGTACGAATTCACCCACTATTTGATCCTCTCCAAGACTTACAACGAGATCTCCTCAAGTCTGGACCAGGAGGACGCACCAAGAACGAAGAAGAACAAAGCAGTCAAGACCAGCCGAGAGGTGTTCTATTTCCACCCAGAGGATGAGGTACTTCAAAGGCATGCTTTGGCGTCAGGTTCATTTGAGTACACCAAAGATGAGGGCGAAGGCATGGCGGACAGCAAGAGGGCTTTCTCTGAGATGGGTATCAAGCCACAGGGATCGATGATTTTGATAGAGGCAAGAAAGTTTGAGGGAGCATCAAAAGCTATTAGCGAGTATCTGAATGCCGCTCAATAATCTAGGCATTTTCAACAGAGCTCCCTCACTCCAGTCGCTGCATGAGGTACTCGACCTCCACTTCCTTGGTAAGAGGAATGACAAAATCCTTGTACATTGCAACGACCGCGTCCACGTTAATCTTTCCTTGTCCATCGGCGCCTATACTTGGATCTGTGCCGTAGGTCCTAGCCTTGAGACCTAAACGTTCCAAAACCTTTTTCTCGACAGCCTCGTTTGTGATGGCAGCACCAATTCCCTCACGGTCTCCTGCCTGGATCAACTTTGTGAATTTCTCCTTCTCCGACTGGAATTTTGACTCTGCCACGAATTTGCCAAAATGGATCCGCCGTGAGAGAGCTTGTAGGCATGCGATGTCGGCGGTTGCTGACGATCCATAATTCTCCTCAGTCTCACCCCGATCCTCCCGACCAAAGTCCGCACAAGCTGCTGGCAGAAAGTGCTCGATATAGCTTTTCTTTATCTTCTCGTTTACATTGACATCGTTCTTGTGAAGTATCTTCGGGTAGTGAAGTGGCTGTAGAATAGGTTTTTGTAGACTTTCTTTGAAAAATGGGTATTCGTCTGGTGATTCGAATCTCCTGATCAAGGAGTCTAGCTTTTCCCGTTCGCGCAGTGTCCAGTCGAGAAAGCTGAGGTCGCTGTTGGGTATATTGAGGGCGCCAGGTTTGTAAATTGTGCCATTCAAGGGGAACTGTACTCTCTCGATGAGGTGGAATGTGATGGTATCTTCTAATCGACTACGCAAATTACACATGTCAGTTTGCTCATGATGATTTGCAAGTTCTGTACTGCTTACATGAGTTGGAATCGAATATTAGATAGATCTAGAGCCTTGGAGGCATCGGAAAGGTCAATGGCAGTGTCCATATTGTGTTGAAGTGGGGTAGCAAAACACTCTCAGATCGATGGAATTCAGTAATGAGTCTTGTAATAGTGAATTGTCCGCTTTTCAGGGTGACAGTTGATTTTAGAGGAAGTGAAGAATCAAGTGATAAAAGGTCAATGGCTCTTCGTCGTTTGCTGAGTCTGTTGTGCTCGCCAGGTAAGACAAGACAAGCTCTCGAAATAAAGGTCGAAGCTGGGGGCGCGGCCGCTTGCCGACATTCAGCCACCCGTGGCTTGATAGCTTCAACCTTGGTAACCAGCATCATCGAGGGAAAGCACGACCAGTCTAAACAAACACATTCGACTCCAAAGAGTCACAATTCCACCACGCCCTTTGGCTACACGTATATGCTTATTGATCTGATAGCTACATAGAGCGTATGTGCTGGCGCATAGTGTAGGACAGCACGCATGGCGAGCTCTAGCCACAATGGCTCCGGGATGGATGGGGACGATGAGGCCCTCATATCCGTAAGTTCAAGTGCACTCATCGAGTATATCTGCTAATAATTAGCAGACAAGGGGCTTAGAAGCATTCGGGAGGAAAGTAACCACGACGGCTGGCCACTTGATGGGACCACTAGACCCGACATCCTCTACCCATTACCAAAATGCGATGAGCGACCTACAGAAGCAATTGAGAAGGCCGAATTTGCAGAGAAGCGTGTTCTCTTTTGCCAAAACAACTCCTACGGATCTTGTACGATCCAAGCTCTCAACCTCCGAAATCCAGTATCGCGCCTTAACATATTTACCTGACGAACTTTTGGCCAATATACCCGACAATGACAATGCATACTCTTTATTTCAGGGTTTCCAAGCTACCTTGCCGGAGAGCAGTCCAGATGGCAAGAAGCACAAAAGGCGGATCTCCAGAGGGAGGAAGTTGCTCGAGGACGATAAATCCGACTCGGACAGTCCTCCATCCATTGCGAAACTCAGGAAGGAACAAAATTCTCTGAACCACCGACTCGAGATGATGGGAATCCGGAAAAACATGGCGAGCAGTGAGATAAGGGAGATAGACAACAAAATATCTAATCTCAACTATATGAGGAAAATAGTTCTGGATAGATTAGCGGGGCTAGAGCAGGAAGAAGCCATGCTAGAGCATGACAGTTAGTGGAGACTCCTTTCACTTCCGAAATCCTTCTAACACTTTCTAGTTTTGGACGTCGAAAATAGGCTGGAGGATGCACAAGAACAACTAGACGATGCTGCAGCATTCGCTGAAGCATCAAAGGCAGAGGAGGACGAAGAATTGAGTTTGGAGAATCCAAGTACGGATGCTGAATTTATGTCCGAGTCAATATATGAAAAACTTCCAGCGGAGAACACCACGCCTACGCGCGCGAAAAGGCACAAAACTATCAGGCGAAAGTCTATGCCAATCCTGCACGAGCACTTTGAACCTGGGTCGAAAATTCGGGAGCTTCGTGCCCACAATGATTCGATCACAGCGTTAGATTTCGATGTGCCGTTCGGTACCATGGTCACTGCTGCGTTAGATGATACCGTACGAGTGTGGGACTTAAACGCGGGGCGCTGTATAGGGCTTTTGGAAGGGCACACGGCATCTGTTAGAACTCTTCAAGTCGAGGACAATATTGTGGCGACAGGATCAATGGATGCAACTATTCGACTCTGGGATCTCAGCAAAGCACGTTACGATCCTCAAGACAATCGAATCAACAAGGACGGTGAAGATGATGAGGATCCATTGGCATTCGGTAATCCTGAGGACGAGGAGCCTGAGCCACCGCCAGGAACCATGCGAGACTGCCCTCTCTTCACTTTAGAGGCCCATGTTGACGAGATTACCGCGCTTCACTTCAAGGGAGACACTCTCATATCTGGGTCAGCTGACAAAACATTGCGGCAATGGGATCTTGAAAAGGGTCGATGTGTACAGACCTTAGATGTGATGTGGGCTGCAGCTCAAGCCTCAGCCACGATGGGCTCTAGCGAAGGAGCTTGGCGCCAGACTGGCAAAGTGCCCGATGGCTCAGCGGACTTTGTTGGAGCTGTCCAAGTTTTCGATGCTGCTCTTGCATGTGGAACGGCGGATGGCATGGTGCGGCTTTGGGACTTGCGGAGTGGGCAGGTTCATCGAAGTCTCGTTGGCCACACTGGTCCAGTGACTTGCTTGCAGTTCGATGATGTACACTTGATCACGGGAAGCTTGGATCGCAGCGTAAGAGTAAGTACACACTGTACGAAGTCGAGTATTGGACTGTTGCTAACACAGATTAGATTTGGGATCTCAGAACAGGCGCAATCTTCGATGCGTATGCATATGACGCACCTATCACTAGCATGATGTTCGATAACCGTAGAATTGTAACAGCAGCAGGCGAAGACGTGGTTAAGGTGTACGATAAAACAGATGGCCGCCACTGGGATTGTGGAGCAGGTGTCACAGCCGAGGAAGATGGCAAGACACCTGCAATTGTAGAAAAGGTCAGAATCAAGGATGGCTACTTGACTGAGGGGCGGAAGGACGGAATAGTTGGCATTTGGACATGCTAGATGGATTTTGGGATACACATGGGAAGCAAGGGTGACCCGAGCTTGGCACGGTGCATGGATTGTGGAGTTTGGAAGGCAGGTGGTTGGGAGATGTCCTCGGATATCTTGTAGATATATTGTAACAAGCGGAGATACCACAATACATACGGTCCTCTCTTCCCTTTTCAATTTGCTCTGCTGCAGGCACGAAAGCTCTCAAAAACGAGCTTAGCTCTTAGCGATCGTGCCACTTCAAAAATACGCGGACTGCCGAGCGAGGTGGTCTTGCCGGGCAGACTGTCCATGCTATATAGCAGGAATAGGTAGACTCAACTAGAAAGGATGCCCTTGTGGCTTCAATTCATGTAAACGGCCTCTTTGAGTCGCTGTCACTTGGATTCAGGCTTCAAGGATAGTGTAGGGGCCCATAGCTTATAGCAATGTAGTCAGATCTGCGGCAGAACTCGCTAGGTACTGTTGATTCTCAACCTTAATCAACCGTCGCTTATTCAAGACCATATTCCGCTTGCGGAACAAGGAAAACTTAGGGAAGCAAAAGACTCAGAAAGCGAGGGATCAAGAGCTCTCTCAGACACGTCTGTATTATGAAAGAGAATTACTGCTTACCGCTGGATAGCCCGCAACCCCCTTCCACCACCACACCCACTGGACTTTTTGTTGAGTAAGGATATTTTTTGCTTTCCTTTTTCTTCCGGATTTGTTTAGCTGCTTGTTGACGCAAAACTCGCATCTGACAAACTCCACTTTTAAACATGTTAGTTGATGTTCTTCAATGTACAGACGCTTGTTCAGCAGACATGCTTGAGAGAGTTTGATTTGATTTGTGACTTAGAAGCTCTTGGTTAGCTCGAACTTGGAACGAATCCACTTGAAATTTTTACGCCCAGGGCTAATCTCTTAAGGATACCTGTGGGTTTGTCTAGATAATCAACCCTTTTGTGGAGATCTGAAGTGAACGAAAAATGTTAGGGTGAGGTCTTCCTCAAGCCGAATTTATATCCTAACAAGACATGAAGTGAAGTTTTTAACTTCTATGAATGCTCGATGTTCTTTGTTGCCATCGACCCTTAAGTTGCTTCTGGATATTACCCTTGTGTCAGTCCTTCTATATGGCCTTCTAGACCCCTCTGCCACATATCCACGATCAACTTTACCACCTCAGTCTTTACCGCTTTAATTCGCTATCCAAATCCACAACTACTGACATAGTCTCTACCAGCGCAGTAGAGATTCTCCAAAAGCCATCTTGCAGGCTCTCACCGAACGGCCTTCCGCTCCTTATGCATTTCCACGAACCTCCTGAGACCGCCTCCCACCCATCCAGTTTCCTTCCCTTTGGCAAACGTGATCCAGCAAGGCCTCACTTTAGGCGTAACATGCTCTTGTAATGCCGGCCAAATGTCGAATCCCGTTCTAAACAAGTAGTTGTCAGTGAGGATTTGGTAGTTGTGACACCAAGCCATCGCTTCTGGGCTCAGATCTTGACAATGTGGAGTGGTAACGAAGATTATGGCTCGATGATGGTGATGATCTTCGAGGACTTTAAAGAATTCCTCCATCGAGGTGATTATAGGCATTGTCCATGCCATTGTCGTGGCATTTTGCGTAGACTTAGGAGCTGAATTGCTGAATATTGAGAAGTGCATAATTGCGACGCACGAGTCTGTTAATGCAGAAATGAGGGGTAGTCATTCCCTCTTTATCGTGGTACCATGGTCGAGACGCTCCGAGTTGTCAACTGATGACTGTAGTATCATAATCACTGAGTCAGCATGTTGCATGTTGCGTTTTGAGTGGCAAGCAAAAGCGTCACAATCTCATCACTTTAATCCAATACTATATTTATTTAATATCCCGTTCGAATCTTACACTTGTGACATTCGCTGGATACCCCGATCAGGGATTTAGGGCGAATGTGACCTTTGTTGTTGTTTTGTTGCGACAAGCGAGGCTTGGCAATGTTCTGTTCGATGGTGACGACGCAAATCTGATTTTGGGCGCTCTGCCTCCAGGGTAAAGTAGGGGCTGGTCACAAACTTGATGTCTGAACCGAGTCTCATTCAACAATAGAAGCTGTTGTCTACAGAAGGTCATCTTCAGTATATCAAGGTCACTACGGCTCGTTAATCACTCTCGTACGAGCGACCCGATCGGAAGCAAAAATAGGGTTGCAGCCACATGTGATAGCTGATGGGTGTCAGCTTGTCTTTCGGCGATTATTCAAGTCCTTATCCCTTCCTTCGTCCAATTTTTATGGTCTTCATACTTGCTTGTTTGTGTTGCTAGTCTTGCTATTTTGTAGCTCTCAGCTCTGTCGAGCCTCTGCATGCGTCCGGTGTTTCCCAAAGCCTTGGAGACCCAGGAGCAGAGCCTCAACCCGGAGAATTGTTCTCCTGGTTGACCATTAGTTGTGCTATGAAATTGCCAGGGAGCTTGAGCCTCGACCTAGACTTTTTGGGTGCACTGCCGTCTGACTTGAAATTTCTACCACATGTTGGTTATCAACTGAAGCAAATGATTTGCGTGAAGAGGCACGATGGAAACAGCTTGGCTGGCAAATTTCCCGCTATTCAGAAGTGAACACGACTTGTTTTAATGGTTTCGATTGCACCATGGACCATATCTGGTTCTCAGCCGGTTTTGCTGCAGCAGCTTGAACTTGTCACAGATGCGGTGACGGCAGGTACCCTTTTGAGAGGTCTGAGCTTTGGGCTTTCCAGTCACGGACCGAATCATAAGCAGACAGCAGGAGACCATTCAGATGAAATCTTGCCATACTTAGACCGATCAGAACCATGAAATAGGAAGGGACTTGGTTTGCGTTTCAGAGAAGCAGATGCCGTTAAGTCACCGTGTCACCGTGAGTATCTATCTGCCTTCGAAGGATATATTCGTGCCTGCACACACTCGCTTACACTCAAATCTGTTACATCAAGTATTATAGGTAAAGCTTGCTGAGGACTACGCTAGAATTTCAAGTTTAAAAGAAAGGAAAACCAAGAAAATTTTGACTTTGAAGTGGGTAGATACCCAAGATACTTCATTTGCTTTTGCTATCTTCAATGAATGTCGAGGGCCATAAAATACCCTGAAATATGTGTGCTTGTAAATCGAAACCAATATCTGTAAATGACTTGAAAAGAATAAACAAAGGGTGATTCACCAAACCTATTTCCCCGCCTCCGACTTTCGACCTCCAAAGTTCAACATCCTACTGAAAACATAATTTCCCTACATCTGTGCGCATGTATCGGGGGGGGGGGGGGGGGGGGGGGGGGGGGGGGGGGGGGGGGGGGGGGGGGGGGCGTG
>JALRMC010000002.1:517786-571348 GCA_026120085.1 Cadophora luteo-olivacea
CCTTTTCTCCCCCCACCCAAAAAAAAAATCCTACAAAAAAAATATACCACAAACCGTTGGCTTGTTCCACCCCCCCCCCCCCCCCCCCCCCCTTGTTGCCGACTACAACTATTCTCCGACTTGTTGGGTTGCACCGCCCTTCACTTCCCTCGCATTCACTTAGTAGATCACGTTGAGCTTCCACCCAACCTTCAACACCCTGGCACCGATGAGACACAGAGCGGCGCCCAAGTAGGAAGCAGCTGCGAAGATGATCAATCCCGTGTAGTCTCCGTCCATCAAGGTCAGGATCTTCCCGCCGATTGGGAGAGCAGTGAGTGTCCCAAAGGCAACGAACATCCAGCAAGTTGCAAAATAGCGACCGTAGTGCTCGGTCTTGCATAGTTGTCCAACACAAACAGGGCTCAAGCTCAAATTGCTACCACTCACGAATCCGAAGATTATGGCGAATACGATGAGCATCGCTGTCGAATTTCCTGCCGGGAGCCACAAAGCGAGACATGCTATGATACATAGCCCGATGCTGAGAATGAGTGTATTCATTCTTCCGATCATGTCGGCTACCAATCCAGCAAAGAAGCGCCCGAAGAAGGATCCGGCGTTGAGAATCGCAATAATTTGAAATCCAAAGGATGAGCTTTGTCCGTGAGAAGTGGCATAAGAAGTGATATACGTCAAAGGCACGAAGATACCCCACTCCATCAAGAAGATCCCAAAGGACACAAGTGCAAACGGCATGTCTTTGTAGAAGAGACTGAACTCAGGCGACACGCTCTTAAAGCTCGCCATTGGCTTCCGAGGAAGTCTGCTTCGAACAAGCAAATTTGCCAGCAGGAGCAGGAATACGAGGATAAAACCAAGGATTCGGGTTGCCCAAGCGAAGCCAACTCTTGGGAACAGTCGTTGCAGCATTAACGGGAAGATGATGCCGCCAATTGATCCTGCTGTCATGGCAATACCAGTGGCATTGCCACGCTTGGCGAGGAAGAAGTGTCCGATTGAAGCAATACAAGGGGTGTTGATGAGACAACCACCAATTCCGTTCAAGACACTATAAACCATGATGAAGTGCCAATACTCTAGTCTCGGTTAGCATGTGAGGTAGCACAGGTTGTAAACATATTACTCACGAGTACATAGCCCAAGCAGGAACATAGATGCGACCAAGAGGACACTTCCACAGAAGATTAAGGCTCTTGGCCCGTAAGAGTCAAAGATAGGTCCAATGGGAGCACCACAGAAGAATGTCAAGAATAGAGCAAGACCGAAGATCCACCCGATCTGACTCTCGTCATTATCTTGTAGCTGGTGATGGCTGAAGTACTCGAGTAGCACGGCAGTACTATTGATGATCCCAAATACTGAGAACGAACCACAGAAGGATCCTAGGACGACGAGCCAACTAAATAGTTATAATTAGTAGATAATACTTTTTAAGTGAAAAAACTATGGTAATCATAACTTCCAAGAATGGAATAATGGAATACTCCAGCAGTATCAAAAAGTGGGTTCGCTTACGCCCTCAACCCTCCTTCGGGAAAATCATCTTTCTCTTCGTCAGTATCTGACGAATTGTCGGATGCTGGTGCATTGGTCTTTTCAAAGATACCTGTCTCATTGTCGGCTGAAGTTGAAGCTGACTTAATCACCGGTGACCCAGCAATTGAGGGGTCGGCATCATTTACTCTCGCCTTCTCGAGATCGTGGAGTGGGGGGCTGGCAGATGGAGATTCATTTTGGGAGGGTTGGTGTTTGGTACAGCAGCTGGCCTCTGCTCCAAAAGTTCCCTCTCCTTGCATTCGCTACACCAAAATATATAGATAGATTCACAGCAATATTTCTGAGCGCTGAAAGGAACAAACGAGGATGAAATATGGAGAGAAAACTTGGAGAAAAGAGCGGGGAAAAAGTATTTATCTTAGATCCATTTTTCGGCGGACTCCTAGCTCCGACTCTATGACAGAACTTTTGGACTTTTGAAGAGACACGTGACTCGGCCGTGCCCTAGACTCGCTCTTGCGGGCAGTCGGCATGTACGAGTTGCCCGAGATCTATATCAATAGAGTTATTTGCAAATTATACATATAGTATCGAAGCAAGGGACAGAGAAGAGAAGAGCGCCTTCAAGTGAGAGGTGTCAGGGAGAGTTTTTCGCTTGATTCAAGGTTCTGTTGTGTTTACTCGAAATTCTCGGAACGCGGGCTCGGGACCATCGAGCCGAAGAAGAGGACCAATTGAGGGCTGCAAGGAAAGATTTCCGAGTGATGTGCGATTGCTTCGCTCTGTGTCTCAATTATGGTGGGGTAAAAAAGAGGATGTGAAATGCTTCCCCGTCAGCACCTTAATTGCTGCTATGCAAAACGCTTCTGGAAACGAGACGGGGATTCGCTACTACTGCCGATTGCTTATGCTGCATACCAGTGTCCGGGGCTCTGTACAACAAACGTAGAATTACAGAATTTTCCCTCTTTTGATTAGCCTCGCCGTCGATGACCGTTGCACTTAGAAATGGTACTGGACCTGTCGGACTTAAGGTCGTTGTGTGGGGCAGCACAGACGACGGTGCATGCGCCCAGGGAATGGCATCACTTAGACGGCGGATGGACATCGGAAGAACTCTATTTGCTTTCTCTTGTCGAATCAGAACAACCGGCAGGTTGACTCTGCCGGAATCGAGTTATACGGCACTGAAACAGCTCAAATAGTTATGCATGCGTCGGCAACTAGACGGACTTTAGATCGGTGGTATGATAGTCGTTGGTAAGTGAGGGGTGGCTTTGGACCACCTATGAGATCATGAAATCCTATAAGTATTGTTCTAAGTCCCGAACGTTGCTTGGTGCTTTAGAACCCCCTTTGACTTCCACTGAGCAACCAAGAATATCACATATACCTACAGAATCCTTCCTTCAAATACCTTAACAATAACAATCGTCATAATGTCTGCATTCGCACCACCTCCACCACCCAAAACCGCTCTTGGCTACTATCGGATGCTCTCACCAACCGCTTCGGTTCGTGTGAGTCCTTTGTGCCTCGGGGCCATGAATTTTGGAAACAGCTGGTAAGACCAAGCCGCCAATTGAGTATTTCTACACTGACACGTCCACCAGGAAGGACTTCATGGGCGAGTGTGATCAGAAGACGACCGAGGAGATTCTTGACTTCTTCTACGAGTCAGGAGGCAACTTTATTGACACTGCCAACAACTACCAAGTCAGTACCACTCCTGTCACCTTAGTCACTCCTGTTTTTGATGATCAGATAGAAAGAAGAGTCTGAGATGTGGATCGGAGAGTGGATGAAGAAGCGAGGCAACCGAGACCAGATGGTCATCGCAACCAAGTTCACGACCTGCTTCAGGACCGGTTATGGCGGCGGCAAGGAAATCATTATCAATACCGCTGGAAACGGAACTAAGTCACTGCACTTGTCCGTCGAGGCCAGTTTGAAGAAACTTCAGACAAGCTACATCGATCTTGTAAGTATCGCTGAATGTTCTAGTTCTCATGAGTACTACTGACATAATTTAGCTCTATGTCCATTGGTGGGATTTTACCTGCTCCATTCCAGAGCTCATGCAATCGTTGAACCATCTTGTGGCTGCAGGAAAGGTACTGTACCTCGGTATCTCAGACACCCCAGCCTGGATTGTCTCCAAGGCCAATGAGTACGCCCGCCAAAACCATCTCCGCCAATTCTCCGTTTACCAAGGACGCTGGAGCGCAGAGCACAGAGACTTCGAGCGCGACATCATTCCTATGTGTCGTGAGGAGGGCATGGGTTTGGCTCCATGGGGTGCCCTTGGAGGTGGCAACTTCAAATCCGATGAGCAGCGCAAGAGCCAGGAGGGTCGTAAGATGGGAGAGGCAAGCGAAGCTGCCATCAAAATCAGCAAAGTACTGGAGAAAATCGCTACCACGAACAAGACACAAATCACGAGTGTTGCTTTAGCCTACGTGATGCAGAAGACTCCATATGTCTTCCCCATTGTCGGAGGACGCAAGATTGATCATCTGAAGGGCAATATCGAGGGCTTGAGCTTGAAATTGACCGACGAGGATATCGCAGCCATCGAGGATGCTAATGCTTTCGATATTGGCTTCCCACACAACTTCTTGGGTGGCCCAAAGGGGGTTCATAGCCCTAATGATATCTGGTTGATGGCACACGCTGGGCAGCAGCAACATGTCGAGTGGACGAAAGTATGTGTTTTGTCTCAAATTCAATCGGACAGGTATGCTAACGAAATATAGCCAATTTCCCCTGTCAAGAAGGAGTGAAGAATCATAGATCAGGAACACAAGAGAGAATTGAAAATCGTATGTACGATATGCAATCTAAGACATTCAGTTGAATTTATGACCTACGGGAGTCAGGCTTTCTTCGAGACTTTACGCTGGCGAATGTTTGGAAATGATATAAAATGAGCTGATGTTCCCTCGCTTCTCTTTTATTTGCTTACATTAAGCGAAAAGAATGATGCCCTCCTCTGCATCACCTCCTACGGATGACGCTTGAAGATTTGAAGACAATGAAAGTGCAAGCTCCTAACTTAGGGTTCAGTCACAGTCATTACCGGTCAGGCTCGGAATTCAAGGCTATGAGCTTGCGGCTGCTGACTTGAACATCATTCCATCATTCTTCTGCAGTGCCTCATGCATGAGCTGCTTTGGTTTAGCAAGCTTGACATTCAAATTAGCCCACGTCGCTGCGTAGGAATGGACTGCTAATTGCTATAGTCGTTTTAATGGGCACGGATAAAGTCTCCGATATGTAGCTACTCCGTACCATCAAGCATTTGAAGCCATGGAATTCAGTAAAAAGGGGATGTGACGAAGGTGGACTGGATTGATTTTCTGCGGTTGCAGTCACGGTTAGTGAACAATTGTATCTGATATATTTGAAGCTGTGCTGTCATTGACCTTTCTTGTGATTACTTTCTGAAGCTTTCTTTTCTCGGACGCCACTTGGCGATTGGCGGTGTGAGAAGCAGAGTTTTGATTTTGAACTTGTTGGACTGGTCGGACCTCGTTCCACTTGAAATCATTGGCGGAATGAGGTATGACAAACATAAAATCGTACGGGCAGTCGAATTGAAGATTGGTACGCAAACGATGCTATTGTTGTTTTCAAGTGAAGTCATGTCAGATGCCTAGAACTCCACTTGTGCCCTTGCAGGGATGCGAGTCTACGGTAGCGCCGTTTCAGTTCCTACAGCCTGTTGGCAAGGCTGTGGTGATGCTATTGTTGCTGCAGGTTACCCATAATCTCGGCCTCCTATTGTCGACCACCATGACGGCCGGAGACGATGGGAAACTAGGTACTATCTATCGAGACATATTCACTCAACCTTCTCTTCTCGCAACTGATTCTCCTCTTGAGTGTAATTCTATTCTTCAGCATACTCGATCGCTGAAGCTGTGATACCAGCGACTGTTGCCTGTTCAACAAGAAAAGCTACTTTCCTCTGGCTTAACCTCCAATCAATCGCCTCTCTCTTCATTCGCGGCGTCGCAACTCAGAATTGACAATTCACAATGGATACGCTGTTCAGAATCAAAGATACCTTCGTCCAGTTCCTCTCCCCAGCTGCGAAACGCCGTCGCACAATCGGACCTGGCACTCCCTCCACCTCAAAGGACCACGAGTATCTTGCCCCTCTCTCCGAACCTCGAGGCAGAAAGGCACAAGCAGCTGCTTTCGATCATCTCACCTCAAAGTACCCGCGCACACCCCAACCCAAGAATCCCAGAAAGCGAGCCCGGGAGGAGGACGAGGAGGAGGACGAGGACGAGATTGTCATTTCGCCAGGCGACTCGGTCTCACAAGTCTCTACTGCTGATAGTGAGAGAAGCTCTATCAATTCGGTAATTGATAGCGAGGAAGTCGAAGAGGAGATCGAGGAGGAGAGCCACAATGATATCGACTTCGATGCCGAAGACGAAGGTGAGGAGGGTGATGCAGAGGAGGATAGTGATGTCGTAATGGAAGAGGAGGAATTCTCCGAGGAAGAAGACGAAGTTGATTTGGAGGCCCAAGAAGCTGCAGCATCCGAGGCGAAGGTGCAGGAGTATTTGGCAAGACAGAAGGAGTTCGAGATAATCCAGGAGAATATCCAGAAAGCAAAAGCGGATGCTAGCTGGCACCCAGATGCCCTTTTCCTCTATGAGAGATTGGCCCTCCGCAGTTTCGAGCCACTTGTGCCCATTGATTGGCGGATCGACTTTCCAACTCTCCCGGAGGTTTTATTCACTGATGAGAAGGAGAATACCTTTGTCAACTCAAATTGCCTTCCCAGCTACCGAGGTAAGTGGTGTCCAGAATGTGTTGGTTTTCAATACTAACAGTAGAACAGGAATCAAAGCTCTTCAGGCTCTTATTACTCTTGGCATCCGTGTTCGCGACAAGCTCAGCGTTGGCGGATATCCAGAGAAGATGGTCGCAAAGGAGATTCAGAATTACATCAGATGGGCCGAAAGAGATGGTGGCTATCAGAAGAAGCGCTTCATCCCAGTCCACACTGTTGTCGCAGCTCGCTCCTCTCAAACCGCAGGTTCCATTGGTGCAGCTCTCGCCAGCCAGATGAAATTTCTTGCCGAGCAACACATGGCCAGTCTCAGGATCTCAACTGATGACTCCGGCGAAAAGTACTCAAAACCTTTGCCACTTCTCTATGGTTTGGTTGTCGCTCAAACCAAGGTCATTCTCGTTACTCACAACTCCGCCGAGCCCGGATCCGAATCGAAAGTCCTTGCAACCCTTGATCTTACGAATAAAGACATGGATGTCTGGAATGGATTCGCTATTGCATTCATGGTCATTGCCGCAAGGAATTACATCATGTCAATGAAGGATGAGCTGGAACCAGACAATACCATGACCGATGATGAAGATGCATGACCAGCTCATTCCTTGCTAACTGTTCAAGCAGGAATATGATTAGGAGACTGGGCTTGAAGTGGTTGGGATTACACATTTGAATTTCTGATCGGCTTAAAATGCCTTATGAAGGAGCAGGCGTACGGTTGTCTTCAACAAAGGGGCTTTATTACGTGTACAAGCGAAAATACCCTTTAAGAGCAGCTTTTCTGGCTCAAGTCCGTACCGGTCCAATGTTTGTATTGTCTGATACCCTATACCACAGCTTTGCTTCCGAATTTGATCACGTTTACAAATCTTTTTGCACAGCTGGCTGAACCCGACATCTCGGATACAGCTCTACATAATATACATGTTCAACTATCATGATTTCTTGAAAGCAGAATCCCTTCGTGCCAATGCTCGGATCTAATCATACAGCACATCTTCAAAAATAACTTTTGCAAGATGCAGAGGCCGATCAGACTGCCTTGCTTCTAACAGCTAGTAGCGAGCTTGTAGCTTCTCAGCCGTAACAGTCAACAACTGCAGCCGCACACGTCCAGACAATCCCAATGAACCACACAAAAACCGAGCTAGATCCTTCTATCTCCAAATCAGAAGGCCCATCTAATGCTCTAATGCTCCTGCGCACTCTCCTCCAGCGCCTGAACCGCATGATCCAACTCCCTAATCCGATTCCCAATCCTCGATTTGATCTCCTCAGCATCACTCCCTTTCAAAGCCTCCTCATACATCTCCTTCAGCTTGTCCAGCTCCTCCCTCGCAGCTTCCCGATCTGCCTGCGCATACACGCTCTTCTTCTCCGTCTCCTCGGTGCTGATCTCGAATTCGTCTCTTGCAACGGCGTATTGGTCTTGGATCTCTTCGATTATTGAGTCGGCGGAGGATTTGGCGGAGTAGTGGCGCTGAGACGATGTGAGGGGGGAAACATGTCTGGAGATTGAGGAGGGAGCTGAGGTTCGGGATGGGGGTGTTTGCTGGGTGGTGGCGGGGGAGTTGCGGTTGAGGAGGATGGAGAATGGTTTGGTTGTTTTGGATGTGAGGGTTGTCTTCGATAGTGAGATTCGAGCTCCTCGAGCTGGTAGGGATCTTAAGGAGAACATTTTGAGTGGTTGGAAGGCTGCTTTGGGAGGGAGTTGGGAGATTGAAGCTCTTGGGACGAAAGCGTTGGTTGGTGACGGATCTTGAATTACCCCAGTTTAAACACTGCAGTAGCGTGTTTTCGGACTTTTGATGGCTTGGATGGAAACTCTGGAAGGTATCTTGGAGCCACTTTCTGTGGGTGGAATTACAAGTTACTCTTTTGTGTACTGAGATGATCCAAGTCGAGACTAGAGTCTTTTGATTATGAGAAACCACCTGGACTTGCGATTATGATGAAGTTGAGATCGCCTCCAGGGTCTTCGCTTGGCTCACGGCCGAGCCAGCCTTGCATGATTGCGTCGTCTCAAGGCGGGAGCTCGGATTGAATCCACTTCATAATCTCTTCTTCTACCACAGGGCAATTCCAGCTTCGACTTTGCTTCAACTTGCGATTTTGTTCCCGTTTTGGACGTCCAGTATGGCAAACGAAAATAGCCCGCCAGTACGGCATGTCTCCTATCTTCGACAAGCAAAAGATCTAGCGATGGGTGTGCATCCTCTCTCGAACTACGTGCCCCCTCTACTGCTGCTCGCAGATGCATTTCTCACAAGCTTGATTATTTACAAAGTTTCCTGTAAGTTTTGTTTTGACGATCTTCCGGACACAGCATTATTGATGGCATCTGCAGATACGGAAATTGATTGGAAAGCCTACATGGAGCAAATCGAACAGTACGAGAACGGCGAGCGCGACTATACGAAGATCAAAGGTGGTACAGGCCCATTGGTTTACCCAGCTGCGCACGTGTATATCTATTGGATTCTCTACCATGTTACGGATAAGGGGAGGAATATCCTGATGGCGCAGCGGATATTTGGAGTTTTGTATCTGGCGACTCTGGCGGTTGTGATGGCTTGTTACAGGAGGGCGAAGGTATGTGATTCCGGGAGACTCGAGAATCGTTCCCGGTCTGAGAGGAAATCTGTTGCTAATTGGATTGTTGTGCAGGCACCGCTTTATATCTTCCCGATGCTGGTCATGTCAAAACGATTACATAGTATATTCGTCCTACGCTTATTCAACGACTGCTTCGCAGTGTTCTTCCTCTGGGTCGCTATGTACATGTTCCAACGTCGCATATGGACAATCGGGGGCTTGTCATTCAGCTTGGGAGTTGGAGTCAAGATGTCCTTGTTGCTATCTCTTCCAGCTGTAGGAGTTGTGCTCTTCCTCGGACGAGGTCTCCAGGGCAGTCTGAAGCAAGTCTACCTCATGGCACAATTACAGCTTGTTCTAGCCTTCCCATTTTTGCCGGAAAATGCGATGGGATATTTGGGTCGAGCCTTCGAGTTCTCCAGGATCTTTCTTTTCAAATGGACGGTCAATTGGAGATTCCTTGGAGAGGAGACATTCTTGAGTAAGGAATTTTCGTATTCGCTGTTGGTGGGACATGCCAGCACATTACTGCTGTTCATTACAACGAGATGGCTTCGACCGGCAGAGAAGCCATGGATGGAATTGGTAGGAAATGCTCTGAAGTTCCAGGAGCCATGCGGAAAATTGCAGCATGCAGTCTCCATTCGAGTCTCCCCCAATTACATCTTGACGACTATCCTCACAGCCAATGCTATTGGCATGTTGTTCGCTCGGTCTCTGCACTACCAGTTCTATGCATATATTGCACTGGCCACTCCCTTCCTGCTATGGCGCAGCGGCATGCACCCAATCTTCCAGTATAGTCTATGGGCCGCTCAAGAATGGGCATGGAATGTCTACCCAAGTACAGATGTGAGCTCCAAGGTTGTCGTCGGTGTATTGGCTGCCACTGTTATGCGAATGTGGTGGGGTACCCGCTCGGACTTTGTGAGTCCAAAAGGGGAGGGAGCTGCGAGTAAGAAGTTTACTTGAGCCTGGAAACTGGAAACCAGTGACGTCAAATTTACTCGTACTCATCCTCCGAATCAGAAGGAGGCATTTTCCCGACAGTCGATTCCTCCTCGTCTGAATCCTCTGCATATGCAGAAGACTTTGGGAACTCCTTGGGCCTAGAAGCATGGTCAGCGCATGCACGTCGAAACCATGTACATATGCAGGAAGCTCACCAATAAGTCTCCTTTCTCCACAGATGCTCGTCGCGAACCACGTTTATAATCTCACCATCAATCTTGTTCTGTCTGACGTCGGCCTCCTTGGTATCGATGAGAACATAGCCCCCACGCTTCAGCCATATAGTATTTCGGAATCGAGATGGGAGTTCGACGAGGATAGTCTTCTGGTTGGGCAGCGAGCATGAGTACAAGCTGTTCCCCTCGGCTTTGATCACCCGCGCGATTGACTGGGTGGTGGTCAGCTCAGATGGTGGGGTGGAGGTTTCCTCCGCAGCTGCCACAATGTTGCGCTTTGGCTTGGCCATGGTGACTTCTGGATATGGCAAGTAAACCGTGAAGCTCTCAAGGCTCACCGGTCGACTTTATAGGAAATCGAAGATGTGGTTTGACAGCTGATCGAAATTAGGATATTCGAAGCGTCTGGGGATTAAATTTTGGAACTGCGCCGGGGAACTAGGAGAAATGGTTTATCCGGCGGGGAAAAAGCTCCCAAGCCCAAGTCCCAGCTAACTCCTTGAAGCGCTGGCCAGGAACGAAGAAAGCAGGTCTGCCGGATAGATGAGTCAAGAAGCTCCAAAAATTCTCGACGTTGATTTTTAAGCAATCGCCCTAATGCAATAATGGAATCGCATTTTCTCCACGCAACAGCTCTTCCGAGCCAATTCCATGCAAGGCATCGAAGCATGCACCAGTCTTCTGCAGGCTTATCATTCCGCCACTTGACTTCTCAATTCGTGCGTCTGTGAAGTTGACGATGTGTCGTTGATCCACTGATCGTTTCTGGGCATATTCTCCGCTCGTGCTCTTTTAAGGGTTCATATTTCTCCCCACCAGCCCCTCATCCTGTTGCTTTTTCGGTTTCTTTCCCAAATTCTTTCTCTTTCCTACATCCTCGTTGTGTAGCTCTATCTACTGTATCATCTAGCTAGACTGGATGCAAGCCCACAACAGTTCATAAATACATCCAACTATCCATAGCTCACCAGCTGCTGCCCAGTATGAGTTCTCACTCATTTGGTGCTTTCATTGATATCGAGCAACCTTCAAACAAGGAGGAGGCTCCTACAGCACCTGCAGCTCCCGCCAAAGCATTCCCTCGAGTCTATCACTCTGTTCCTGATCCAATCGAGCTCGAAAATTTACAATGGGGTACGAGACTCAATGGTCCTGGTGCTTCCCAACCTGGTTCTGGAACCCAAACACCAAGAGAACCCAATGATTTGGAAATGAGTGGCCCGCCAACTCCTGTCAACGAACATGAGGTAGATGCGCTGCAGAGCTTCTCCTACCCACCCATGAATAGATTCCGGATGCTGTCAGTTTGCCTGCTTAACTTCGGAAATGGACTTTCCGATTCGGCACCTGGAGCTTTGATTCCATATATGGAAACGTATGCCACTTACTCCTTCATACTATGCCACATTCTGACTTGATGTCTAGACACTACAACATCGGATATGCCGTTGTGTCTCTAATTTTCGTCACGAATGCCATTGGTTTTATCTCAGCTGCGTTCTTTGTCGATGCTATCCGAGCACGCATAGGACGAGCCAGAACCCTTATTGTTGCACAGACTTTCATGACTTGCGGTTATATTCCGATTGTATGCACACCACCCTGGCCAGTAGTCATCGTCTGCTTCTTCTTCTTGGGATTCGGAATGGCCGTCAACCTAGCCATGGGAAATGTATTTGCTGCCAATCTTCACAACGGAACTAAGATGTTAGGAGCAATGCATGGATCGTATGGTATTGGAGGAATAATTGGTCCATTGATGGCTACGGCTATGGTTACCAAGGGTGATTTGCTGTGGAGCAGATACTACTTCCTGCCACTCTCCATCGCCCTGTTCAACGGAGTACTTGCTGCGTGGTCATTCTGGCACTATGAGGCTGAGGCTGGAATGTCTCTCTTGACTCCGCTGGAAATCATCGCATCGCGGAGACAAAACAACGGAGATGCTGCAGCAGCACCAAAAGCTCAGATCAAAGAACAGCTAGTCAGTATGTTACAGTCTTTTAAGTCTAAGACTGTCATACTCGGCGCGCTGTTCATCTTTGCCTATCAAGGCGCAGAGGTGTCCATTTCTGGCTGGGTCATTTCTTTCTTGATCACGGCTCGCCATGGGGATCCTGCCTCGGTGGGTTATGTTACTTCCGGGTTCTGGGCTGGCATCACTCTCGGACGATTCTTCCTCTCCCATCCAGCACACAAGATTGGAGAGAAGCTTTTCGTTTACGGGATGGTCATCGGTGCAGTTGTGTTCGAGCTCCTCGTCTGGTTGGTCCCAAACGTTATCGGTAATGCTGTGGCAGTGGCTATTGTTGGCTTGCTGCTGGGACCTGTGTATCCCTGTGCAACAGTCATCTTCTCGAGAGCGATTGGTCGCAAGGAACAGGTCAGTAGCTTGAGTGTCATCAGTGCCTTTGGTTCTTCTGGCGGTGCCGTGGCTCCGTTCACAACTGGTATCTTGGCCCAAGCTGCTGGGACGTTCGTTCTGCACCCAATCGCTATCGGGCTTTTCACTGTGATGCTTGGGTGCTGGTTTATTCTACCTACACCTAAGAAGCGCAGTACCGAGTAAATGCGCTTCGCGGACGCCGTCATTAACTCACTTCGGAGGTGTTGCGTTTTGGATGGTGGACGAAACGTAGTGTAGTGTGGATGTCGAAGTGATGGTCTGAAGAGTACGAATTTCGTTGACTTTTGGTATCTACTTTTTGAGCATTTCAAAGCGGAGGCGCTGTGGCGTTCAAGTTCTAGAAAATGAAGGACCTTGAACGTTGGGACATGGCTTGCGGCGTTGCGGATGCTTTCATGGCGTTAGAATACCCGTCTGACGTTAGGACATGATATTTGATTTGATTTCTTTACTCGAAGCGAATTTGGCTGCAATAACATACACGGGAAGGAGATGCAAGCTTGGAAAGTCAACAAGCAGACAAACAATGTTGACTTTCTGAAGTGCATCACGTCTGTCTTTACAAAAATTTAATACCACATTCCTTTGAATTGATGAATGACGACGTGAACTGAACCCATCGTTATGGCTGATGCTCATCAACCAGAAACGACAAAATTTTGCAAGCACAATTGAATGATGAGAAACGATTCGGCACAAGAACTCCGACCACGGACCTGTTTCCCGAAATCTCCCAAAGACAGGCCGATATGGAGCAAAAGCTACCCCGGACGAATGCGTGGGGTTCCACGGCTGCCCCTGGTTGGATATTTCTTGCCGAGGCGTTCAGCCTCGGATGTCTTGAAGCCTTCCATTTCTTAAGCCGAGTGTCACGAGCCGCGAAACAACATCTAGTGCATCTACATTTCCTCTTAGTCCTCACCTGTCACTTTTCTAAATTTGTTCTTTGTTCCCAAAGAAAGATCGATTCCCGCAGTTCCTAACATTACGATACCCTAGATCTTCCATTATGGCTTCAATTGCAAAGGCTCTCCGGCCAGTGGTTCAGAGGGCAGCTTCGACAGCTCGCCCAGCTCTCAGATCTGCTCGGGCAAGCAGGATATACCAACAGTAAATATTTCCGGAATTGCCAGATGTAATACAGATCATTTCTAAGAAATTCATAGTGCCAGACCTCTGTCTTGCACAACAAGAAGACGCAATGAAGCAGTCGACATCACCGAGATCCCTCCTACACCCATCACCCACATGTCCGAAATAGAGACGGCAATGGCGGACTCGGTCTCGAAGTTCGCAAACGATGTCATTGCACCGAAAGTCCGCGAGATGGACGAGAACGAAGCTATGGACCCCTCAGTTGTTGAGCAGCTGTTTGAACAAGGGTTGATGGGCGTGGAGATTCCAGAAGAGTACGGTGGCGCGGGCATGAACTTCACAGCGGCAATTGTGGGCATCGAGGAGCTGGCTAGAGTCGACCCAAGTGTCAGCGTCATGGTGGATGTGCACAATACGTTGGTAAATACTGCGGTTTTGAAGTGGGGAAGCACAGAGTTGAAGAAGAAGTGGCTTCCTAAATTGGCTACGAATACCGTTGGTATGGAACCTCTATTTCAGTAAACAAGGCTGGCTGCTAATTTGGTAGGATCTTTCTGTCTTTCTGAGCCAGTCTCAGGATCCGATGCTTTTGCCCTTGCCACCAAGGCTACCAAGACCGATTCCGGATACAAGATTTCGGGAAACAAGATGTGGATCACCAACTCCATGGAAGCCGAATTCTTTATTGTCTTTGCAAATCTTGACCCAAGCAAGGGATATAAGGGAATCACTGCTTTCATCGTCGAGAAGGGTACCAAGGGCTTCTCGATAGCCAAGAAGGAGAAGAAGCTCGGCATCAAGGCTAGCAGTACCTGTGTGCTCAATTTCGACGATGTTGAGATCCCAGCAGGGAATCTGCTTGGTAAGGAAGGTGAAGGATACAAATATGCTATTGGACTCCTCAATGAAGGACGAATCGGTATCGCAGCCCAGATGACTGGACTTGCACTGGGCGCATTCGAGAATGCCGCAAAGTAAGCCTGACTTATGATCACAAATCCCCAAGTTTGCCCCACTAACATTACTAGGTACGTCTGGAACGACCGCAAGCAATTCGGCACACTGGTTGGTGATTTCCAGGGCATGCAGCACCAAATTGCACAAGCCTATACTGAAATTGCGGCCGCGAGAGCATTGGTCTACAATGCTGCCCGGAAGAAGGAGGCTGGTGAGAACTTTGTCCAGGACGCTGCTATGGCGAAGTTGTATGCATCGCAAGTTGCACAGAGGGTCAGTGGGCAAGCTATTGAGTGGATGGGTGGTATGGGATTCGTGAGAGAGGGTATTGCCGAGAAGATGTGGAGAGATAGCAAGATTGGTGCTATCTATGAAGGTACTAGCAACATTCAGCTCACGACTATTGGTATGTTGCATTTCACTTTTCTTCCACGTCTTCCTGACGTCCCAAAGTATATTTTATGGACGAGGGGCTTAAGCTAATCAAACCGTCTTCTAGCGAAATTGTTGAAAGCCCAGTACACAAGCTAAAGAGAATGATGATGAAAGTTGGAGGTTGTCTGAGTCGAAATCTGGGGCGAAGTGGAAATCATTCGTGGACTTTCAGGTACACCACAATGTAACCATGGTTCATGGTGGGCTAGTTCAGGGCAAGACATGTCTTACAATAACGGATAGCTACGGGTTCCTGAACCATGAGAAGTCAAACATGTAAACTTTCTTGCTTGTCGGGGCGACGGACTTGTCAAGCTCTGATTTCTCGAGCCAGGCTGAAGCGAAAGTCGTGTTTTTTCGAATGGGTAGTGACAGTAAAGTTATCTTTGACCACGCATGCACTTGAGGCCTTGCGGTAGATTGTTGAATTATCTCATTATCTACTTCTACTCCGTAGCGATAGATCCAGGCCAAGTTCAGTTGAAATCTCAGGTAAGACCTCACACTAGCCATTGTACGAAGTGATCTGGTTTTATAATGTTTGAGAATGTTCGATTTTCTTTGTTGATGTCATGCTGTATTTTGATACCGGCAGGGCACGGAGCAATCAGATCGAGGATTAAAGTCAACATCCCTGCTCAGGATGACGACGGTGCCAGATTCCATCGCCGGCATCAGCTCAGCACAGCACAGCACAGACGACCGGGAAGCACAGCCTGGCCCGCCGTTTGTGTGGAGGGAGGGAGGGAGCAAGTCAACCGCACCAGTGCGAAGGCGCCCCTCCTTTGATTGAGCCCTACAGGAATCTCCCCTCCATCCTCCCCTCCGCCATACCAATATCACAACCGCATAATGCCAACGTCCAAGGGTATGGAATCCAATCAGCATACTGTACTGTAGCACTTGTCCAGAATCCTGTGTGCCCGAAAGCCTGCCCAACTGCAACTTCACTTTTGATCCGTTCTTAAGCTTCCACTTCATTCAACCTTTCCAGTTTCCGTTCGTGCCTTGTGTTACCCTGAGGGCATAGTATCGATCGATACTCGCTGTGTAGTGAGCACTAGACCTCATAACAACATCAGGCCAGCAATTTGTCACGCCGGCTCTTCCAGCATCTTCGGCTTTTGTTCATGGGAGTCACATTCCCTGCCTTCAGTATCACCTCGCACTCGCGTCTTTTCATACCTACCTAAGCAACTGCCGCCACGCCTTTTCATATCGCCGCCCCCGAAAAGATTCCAGCTAGCTGTGCGTGGCTGAGTACCTAGGTAAATTTCTAGTGCAGTGCATACGACCTGAACCTCACCCTCACGTGGGCAAGAGACGTGAGGAATATTTCGAAACGCAACACGAGTGATCTTCCGCACGCAGATACGACGAGCTCGCTGCGCATAGTTGAAAGTGCTGACCCGTCGTCGCGACATTGGTCTCCATTGCTCCGCCAAGAACCTTGAAAACAAGTCCACCCCACTCCGCAACAGCAACCTTTCGCCAGAGCAGTGCAGCCCCTCCTCAACTTAAACCTCGATCAGACAACTTCTTCTCGCCCTCAACAACCTCGCGGCGTGGAGAGACGCGCGCCATTCGCCATCATGAACAACGACGACGATGCCCTCACCTCGGTCTACAAGAAGATCGAGCGTGAGAAGGCTCTCATCCAGGCTGCGAACCAGATGCGGCAACAGACCCAGAATGAGCAGGTCAGATCTCGACTGGACACGCAGATGAGGGAAGGTCGTCGCAACATCCAGTATCTAGAGGAGCGCATGCAGGAATTACAGATGCGGAGGATGGGACAGGGGATGGATACTATGAATTTGGGCCCTTCTTCTGCTGGACCTGGGCGCCCTCAGAGCTCCGGATTTCGCAACGACAGAGATGGCCCGCCCACTCCTCCACCTAAGGATTCACGGGGGGGATATACAGACGTTGGTTCGGAGCGAGGCGACTATGGCACCCAAGATTACTCTCAGACCGGCATGATGCCTCCACGGCACCCATATGCTCCTCTCGCTCCTGGGCAGGGCATGCCCAAGTCTCGTCCAAATTTCACAAAGCTTGGTACGTTGCTGTAATCCTATAGGTATTTCGTTGCTAACCAGTGCGATGTAGATTTAATCAAGTACGATACACCATATCTCGGACC
Source organism: Cadophora luteo-olivacea (assembly GCA_026120085.1). Classification (NCBI taxonomy): domain Eukaryota; kingdom Fungi; phylum Ascomycota; class Leotiomycetes; order Helotiales; family Ploettnerulaceae; genus Cadophora; species Cadophora luteo-olivacea. The sequence continues at coordinate 534,919 of JALRMC010000002.1, forward strand.
CCGCATCCAGCTCATGTTATCGCAATTAGAATTCAAGCTCAACGTGGAGAAGCAGTATCTGAAAGGTATTGAAAAGATGGTCCAGCTATACCAAATGGAGGGGGATAGAAAGAGTCGGGCAGATGCTGCAGGCCGTAGAGTTGAAAGCACACAGAAAATTCAGCTGCTGAAGCAAGCTCTCAAAAGATATGAGGATCTCCACATCGACATGGAAAGCACTGCAGATGCGCCAGATGGTACGTTTTTCTTTTCCCAACGGAACAAAGCACAATACTGATATGCATTATCAGATGATAGCATAAATACCCCCAACATGCGGAAACCTCTCACTGGACAGCTTTCGATCAGAATACAAGCTGTGAAGGACGTGGACCATGCAGCAACAAGCCGGTTCGCACGTGGGCCCGAGACTTTCGTTGCTATTAAGGTCGAAGACAATGTTGTGGCACGAACGAAGACCTCCAGGACCGATAAATGGGATGCCGAATACCACAATTTGAACGTAGACAAGGCAAACGAAATTGAGTTGACAGTATATGACAAACCCGGAGACCATCCATTGCCAATTGGCTTACTTTGGATCCGGATCTCTGATATTGTTGAGGAAATGAGAAGAAAGAAGATCGAGGCTGAGATTAGCAGTTCTGGGTGGGTTTCTGCAGACCGAATGGCTAACGGCTCCTTACCTGGTGCCCCTCCTCCACAGTTTAACATGAATCCTCCACCTCCACAATTTGGCCCTCCTCCTGGAAGTGCTGGAGCTGCAGCTCCGGCTCCGATGGGCGCTGGCATGCCCGCTGCAGGTGCAATTCCTCCACAGCCAGTTGATGCTTGGTTCGCTCTCGAGCCTACTGGAGCAGTTCACTTGACAATTGGTTTCACTAAGCAGGCCAAGGACCGAAGGCCATTCGATCTTGGTCTCAACCGTAAGGGTGCCATTCGACAGCGGAAGGAAGAAGTCCACGAGATGTACGGCCACAAATTCGTTTCGCAGCAATTCTACAACGTTATGCGTTGTGCGCTTTGCGGTGACTTTCTCAAGTATTCTGCTGGTATGCAGTGCGAAGACTGTAAATATACTTGCCACACAAAGTGCTACACAAGCGTTGTTACCAAGTGTATCAGCAAGTCCAATGCAGAGACAGACCCAGACGAGGAGAAGATCAACCATCGCATTCCTCATCGCTTCGAGAAGTTTGCCAATATGAGCGCAAACTGGTGTTGTCATTGCGGTTATATCTTACCATTTGGCAAGAAGAACTGCAGGAAGTGTAGTGGTATGTCAAACTACCTCACCTTTGGTCAAGATCTAGCTAACAATTTCAAGAATGTGGCCTCACGTGTCACGCCGGATGTGTCCATCTTGTGCCTGACTTCTGCGGCATGTCTATGGCGGTTGCCAATGTCATTCTTGATGGCATTCGTAATCAAAAGCGTAGACAGACCACTCAAACGCCCCTCTCTGGCCGTACGTTAAGACCACAAAACAACAAGCCTGTTGCGGCAATAGAGCCAGGTCCATCAGATCCTCGCGCGTCCTATGGCCAGTCTGATCCTGTTCGACCTCCGAGGGCCCAGTCGTATGGGGCACCGTCTTCCTCTATGGAAGCAACTGAAGCAGCCAAGGCAATGTACTCCCAAGGGCAGACTTCGCCAACACAGCAGCGCCCCCCAGGACCTGATAGAACTGGTTCATCCTCTGCTGCTGCAGCTGCTGCCGCTGCCATGGCTGGTCCAAAGAGTCCCACTCAACAGAGAGACCCGTATCAACGCTCATCGACTGACTATGCAGGTCGCGGCGGGTCTTCTGCTCCTGGTTATGCCAACCGGATGGATTCTCACTCCGAAGATGGCTACGGTGCGCCTCCAAAACCACAAGCTCCTTCACAGCCAAGTTACAATCCTGCGGCATATGCTCAAGTAAGTGGCTACGGCTCACAGCCACCGTCTCAACAGATTCAGCCTCCGCAGCAGTCACCCACCAATGCATTGTATGGCCACTCCGCGCAATCCCAGGTGCCTGAACCAGCATCACAACCTAGCGCCGTCATCCCTCGGAAAGCAGCTCCTCCGGCGAGTGAGCCCGGTACTGGTCGCCGAATTGGTCTGGACCACTTCAACTTTCTTGCTGTACTTGGCAAGGGCAACTTCGGTAAAGTCATGCTTGCGGAGACCAAGGCGACAAAGCAGTTGTATGCCATTAAGGTGTTGAAGAAGGAATTCATTATCGAGAATGATGAAGTTGAGAGTACCCGATCAGAGAAGAGAGTGTTCTTGATTGCGAATAAGGAACGTCACCCATTCCTACTCAACCTTCACGCTTGTTTCCAAACCGAGACAAGAGTTTATTTCGTCATGGAATATATCAGTGGTGGTGATTTGATGTTGCACATTCAGCGTGGTCAGTTTGGAACTAAGCGCGCACAGTAAGTTCAATATTATAATCGTGGTTAGAGTGGTGCTAATATATGGTAGATTTTATGCCGCCGAGGTCTGCTTGGCACTGAAATACTTCCATGAGAATGGTGTTATTTACCGTGATTTGAAATTGGACAACATCATGTTGACTCTGGATGGTCACATCAAGGTTGCTGATTATGGTCTATGCAAGGAGGATATGTGGTATGGATCAACCACCAGCACTTTCTGTGGTACTCCTGAATTTATGGCTCCTGAGGTATGTTTTGTGCTTACTAGGATATGATCCGCGCTGACGTGACCTAGATCTTGCTGGACAAGAAGTATGGCCGTGCAGTCGATTGGTGGGCATTTGGTGTTCTCATCTACCAGATGCTTCTCCAACAATCACCCTTCCGTGGTGAAGATGAAGATGAAATTTACGACGCCATTCTTGCCGATGAACCTTTATATCCAATCCACATGCCTCGCGATTCAGTCTCCATCCTCCAGAAGCTGCTCACCAGGGAGCCTGATCAACGTCTTGGAAGTGGACCTACTGACGCTCAAGAAATTATGAGTCAGCCATTCTTCAGAAATATAAACTGGGACGATGTATACCACAAGAGGATACAACCGCCATTCCAGCCTCAGATCACGAGTGCTACGGATACCAGCAACTTCGATTCCGAGTTCACGAGCGTTACTCCAGTCCTTACACCAGTGCAATCAGGTGAGTTTCTTCTATCAACATAACATGTGCACATACTGACCATCATTGTAGTACTTTCACAGGCCATGCAAGAGGAGTTCCGCGGATTCTCTTACTCGGCCGACTTTGTTTGAGCCGTTTTCGCATCAATCGTTTAGCGTTCAGACAGCCCTCTTGACTTTCCAACTTTTTCACAGTCAAAAGCATCTGCCGCATTGGCCTGGAGTCTCGGTCTATTATTCATGTCATGCTTGTAGGGATAACCAGATGAGAGATATCGGGTTTCGTGATGAAGGATCGGAAAGACACGAATAAGGGATGGGGGTCAAGGAAATGATGAAGCCAGGAAGGCATGGACAGGGTGTACGCAATGATGGATCGATGGATCGATGACGCTTCACCGAAAATACGCTTCTTTCTTCGGGGAATGACGCAAAAGGCATGGATCGTTCTCTTTCACTTCTTCTAGACGGACGGCATCTTGGGGTTGGGTGGTTGGTCGTCTCTACCTTTTATGTTAGCAGCCGATGGCCCTTCTAATACATCACTTGATACACTTTGCATGGCGCGTGGACTAATCAGCTGCTTTAAATCTTGCTTGTAAATTGTTCGAGAGGTTCAAACCCACAAGTGGTACTTTTAAAGTTTAAGTCTTTGTTTTTAATCCTTGGTGTATCTTCGTATCGTGATTCTTGAAAGACTAAGCAAGCAAAGTGCAATTCAAATCGTCCTGCCTTCATCAATTCTTCGTCACACGCCCGTCGCACATTCTCATGATGGTCATCAAGTTCCGCAGCTTCCATCCGCCCCAAGCCCAACCCATGTCTGCATTCACAACCAGCATGACTTTTCCTCAACTCCATTCATTCAACATCATTCCCATAGCAGGGAAAGGTCTAGTAACTCCGACCGAACATACACCACTTCTCAGCGAAAGCCTCGCACTCTGGATTCAGACACTTGGTCTCTCCTTTCACAATGCCCTCTGGCTGCTCGAAAGGAATACACAAGCTCTTCATTCCCATGCTAGGAGCCTTCAACTGCTCTGGTCCCTCTTGCTCCTCCGGCTTGCCAGTCGTCAAGTCCTTGATCTTATCCTCGCACTTCTCTGCCAGACAGTGAGGGATCAAGACCACGTTCTTGGCGTCCAAAGCCGGAACGACCTCTTCCCACTTGGTGATGTTGATGCGGTGCTCGCGGAAGGCGGCGTCGGCTTTCTTGTACATGTCGCTCTGGATGGTCTCGAGGAGCTTGGAGATCTCGGTGGCGAGGTCGGCGATGGCGATTGTGCCCTTCTCTCCGGTGTCACGACGAGCGAATGATACGACGGACTTTGCCGCGTCCTTGGGTCCGTACTCGAGACGGAGAGGAACACCCTTAAGTTCCCAGTCGTTGAACTTCCAGGCTGGAGTGTAACCATCGCGGATGTCGTAGTCGGCTCTGATTCCTGCCTTCTTGAGAGTCTCCTTCAGTTCTTGCAGTTGGTCGTAGTGCTTGGCCTTGTCTTCTGGGGTGGTGGATTTGTTGATGCCGACAGGGATGATGATGGCCTGGAGCTTGGAAATGCGAGGTGGGAGAACGAGTCCTTTGTCGTCACCGTGGATCATAACCATAACACCAATAACACGCGTTGACAGACCCCAGGAGTTTTGCCAGACGTGCAAATGCTTGGCCTTGTCGCCAACCTTAGGAGCTGGATCTTCGACTGTGATATCGAACATCTTACTGAAGTTCTGACCCAAGCAATGGGATGTAGCACCTTGAATACCACGGCCATTGGATGGAATGTAACCCTCGACAGTTGTGGTGTAGTATCCTCCAGCGAACTTCTCCTTCTCCGTCTTGCGACCTCGAACGACTGGAACGGCAAGTAATTCCTCGTAGACTCCAGCGTAGAGCTCAAGAATCTGCAAGACTTCCTCGCCAGCCAGCTCCTCAGTCAAATGTGCGGTATGTCCCTCCTGCCATAAGAACTCTCTTGCGCGCAAGAAAGGAGTTGTCTGCTTGGCCTCCCATCTGACGACACTGTTCCATTGGTTGAGGCGGAGAGGGAGATCGCGATGACTTCTGATCCACTTCGAGTAGTATGGGTACATGACAGCTTCGGAGGTTGGGCGGACTGCGACGGGGACTTCGAGGTCTTTATCTCCACTACATCAAGTCAGTATCTTTCGCGCGCAAACGGAGGAGTGGCATACGCCTTTGTGACCCAAGCAAGCTCAGGTGCGAATCCTTCTACGTGATCCTTCTCCTTTTCCAGGGACTTTGAGGACAAGAACATTGGGAAACTGGCCTCCTCGACATCCATGGCTTCGATGCGCTCCTGGAACCATTTGCGAATGACATTCCAGATGAACATGGAAGCAGGACGCAATATGAAGAATCCTGATATCTCACTATAATACTCGATCATTTCTGCCTTGAGAACGACTTCCTGATACCATGCTGCGAAGTTGTCCTTCTTGGAGGCCGTGATACCATCAAGATTGGAGGAGTCGGATTTTTTGGCGCCGACCACAGCGACGGTTGCTTGCTTGGCCAACTTTGCTGCTTTCTCAGCTTGCATCTTAGCTTGCTTCTCTGCCTTCTTGATCGCCGACTTGGAGGGCTCTGCAGGAGGGGTTGCGTCCGCCATGGTTGTTGTTTTGGTGTCGTGGGAAGATTTCGTGACTTTTGTTGTTGACAAGTGTGACTCTGGATTTCCCCTCTTGGTGGGGTCGTCCTTAAGCGGGCAGCCTTGCGCTATGACCCCTGACCTAGTGGCTGGTGGATTGTGGCTTGTGCATGGGTATTGAGCCTGCATCCTCTAATTTTGAGCCTTGTGAAAGTCCTCAAGCTCTTTTGCGACATTTGAATTGTATATCTTTGCTATTGTGAAACCATAAATTTGAGTCTGTGGGGGATTTTCAGTCTACCTTAGCTTGCTTCATTTCATTGACATTTCCAAAAGTCCTCAAGCTGTTCGGCGAAATTTACGGTACCAAATAGAGCCTCCAATCGGCAAAGATCCTGCGCTCAAGAATTGTGAATTTGCCCTATAAATTGATTGTAATTCAGAAAGTATACTGAAAAGTCTGGGAAAGTCTTCAGCTTGGGAACAAGTACTGTGCAATGCTTTATGATCATACCTACTAGGAAGCTTCATCGATCGTCCAAGGGAATAGGTTTGGTTAGTGAATGTCGCCATGATCTTTGGGACAAGGAGAGACTGATTGGAAATTGTAACAAACCCAAACTTTTGTCATCATCTCCCGTCCTGTGAACACTGTCAAGTCAATCAAAGGTGATGGCCATTTCAAAGTCAACAAACGGGAGGTTAGAACTCGCTTACTAACGAAAGGCAAGCTCACACTAGCGCCTTTCGTCGCGAGTGCAAGAAATAATTCAGACGCGCGAGATACACAGTCGTGAATAGCTCCACCTCTCCGCCACAACCACCGCAACAAATACCCTGATTACCTACAGCGAATTCCGAAATATCATCCAAGACCAGACTTCACCATGGGATCTCTCTTCGAACAGCCTCGGAATGCTGGGACACTGTGTAAGATAAAACCAGCGGGCACCTCTGCCATCTCCAGGCAGCTTCCAGAAGCAAGAAAGAATGCGAACTAACAGCAAGCAGTCCTCGGTGGCACGAAAGTTTCTGGGCAAGATATACGTGAAGCGAATGGTGAGAAACAAAATCAATCTTACAGTCTTGGAAGCAGGCGAGCTAATCCCTTCAACAGTCCTTGCAACCCAAGCTATTGCAAATGTCGTCAAGAGCTCCTTTGGACCCTCAGGGCTGGATAAGATGATGGTTGACGGTTTGTGGCGCTTCAGATCCCAGGAAGCATATACTGATATCATGATCAGATATTGGCGATGTTACAGTAACGAATGATGGCGCAACTATCCTCAGTCTCCTCGACGTCGAGCATCCCGCAGGAAAGATTCTGGTCGACTTAGCACAACAACAAGATAAGGAAGTTGGTGATGGAACGACATCTGTAGTCATAATTGCAGCAGAGCTTCTCCGCAGAGCGAACGAACTTATGAAAAACCGCATACATCCAACAACCATCATTACCGGCTACCGTCTAGCCCTCCGCGAAGCTGTCAAATACATGCATGAGAATATCAGTGTCAAGGTTGATCAATTAGGTCGGGAATCTTTGATCAGCATCGCAAAAACCTCCATGTCCAGCAAGATTATTGGATCAGATTCCGATTTCTTCGCAAATATGGTTGTGGATGCCATGCAGGCAGTCAAGTCAACAAACAACAGGCAGGAGGTTAAATACCCAGTCAAGGCGGTCAACATCCTCAAGGCACATGGAAAAGGAGCCCTGGAGTCTATGTTAGTCAAGGGTTACGCATTAAATTGCACAGTTGCATCGCAGGCCATGAAGACCCGGATCACCGATGCTAAGATTGCCGTCCTCGACATGAATCTGCAGAAGGAGAGAATGAAGCTCGGAGTTCACATCACAATCGATGACCCCCAGCAACTGGAAGAGATCCGAAAGCGGGAAGCTGGTATTGTCATGGACCGTGTGGAGATGATCCTGAAGTCCGGTGCAAATGTTGTCTTTACAACCAAGGGTATCGATGACTTGTGCTTAAAGCTTTTCATCGAGAAGGGAGCTATGGGTGTACGGAGATGCAAGAAGGAGGATCTGCGCAGAATTGCCAAGGCGACTGGTGCTACACTGATCAGCTCATTGTCAGATCTGAATGGAGATGAGAAGTTCGATGCTTCATCCTTGGGTCACGCCGAAGAAGTTTCACAAGAAAGAATTTCAGACGACGAGTGTATCTTGGTCAAGGGAACCAAGGTTCACACATCAGCTTCCATCATTCTCCGAGGATCCAACGACTACCAACTTGACGAGATGGAACGATCTGTGCACGACTCGCTTTGCGCTGTCAAGCGAACTCTCGAGAGTGGCAGCATTGTCCCAGGTGGCGGTGCTGTTGAGACTGCGCTTCACATTTACTTGGAGGAGTTCGCTGGAACAGTCGGCTCAAGGGAGCAATTGGCCATCGGCGAATTCGCTCAAGCCCTTCTCGTCATCCCAAAAACCCTTGCTGTCAATGCCGCCAAGGACTCGTCCGAGCTTGTTGCACAACTCCGTTCCAGACATGCCCTCTCTCAGCGAATCCAAGATGGAGATGCTAACGAGGATGAGAAGACCATCGCCAAGAAGAAGAACTACAAGAATTACGGATTGGACTTGACGAAGGGCAAGGTGGTGGACGAAATCAAGGCTGGTGTTTTGGAGCCTAGCATGAGCAAGATCAGACAGCTGAAATCTGCTGTAGAAGCGTGCATATCGATCATGCGCATCGATACGCTTATAAAGCTTGATCCACCGCAGCAGGGAGAGGACGATGGACACGGCCACTGATGAGTTGTTTTGAGCTATGTTTGTAATATAATGGGACTAGATCGTGGTGTTGTCAAAAAATCACCAAATAGAAGCCATCCAAAATTGACCATCAGGTACTCAAATGTTCTGAAAATTGTTCAATACTTACACTTTAGCAAAGGATCCTCCGACCACCTTCATCTTTCGTGCTCTTCAAATGGGTCAGGTTCCCGGGATGGCTGCCCATTGTTGTTTTGAGGGATCGCTTAGCTTCCAGCATTCCATCCCACACTCTTCCTCCCCAGACTTAGAACTTTACATATGCAACAACAAGACTTGACGTGTGTTTAGTTTTTGGATGGTGTTCCCATACTCTCAATGGCACAAGATTGTTTGAGCAATGTCAAGTCTTTCCATAGTGATACGAAGGAAAGTCAGTCGCACCTAGGCACGATCTTCCTTGCTTGGTCTTCGACGCCAGAGCAAGCAGTACAGTTGGAGAATTTGCCTTCCAGAAGCACAGTGGTTACCAAGTAATATCACACTATTGCAGGTTTGTAGTCTATGCGATCTCCTTCATCCGAGATGCTATCTTTTAAGAGAGAAGTCTAGCAGCCTCATATCTTAGACATGGTCGTGTGGCCTCTGTCAGACCCGACGTTGAGCTTGAAAGACAAGAAGGAGCGTTAGGCTGGACAGAATCAGATAGGCCATTGGTATCCTCTTATTTCAATATCAGTATCCTATTGCCGAAGTCAATGTGCCAAAGCCGTTTCAGGACATCGATCCCAAGCTCACCATGTTGTCCACAGTAACATGCAATTGCCGATGCAGATAACAGCAGACTTCAACACCGTCCTTTGTAGATCTTCCCGAGCAAAGGCATTACCTCGGCCCGTAATTCTCATGATTTAGCTAGCAGCTTCATTCCACCAACACAAACGAATAACACCATAAGCCTAGAGCACACAAGAAGTGATGTTTGCAAAATGTTTCGATGATGATTCTTTTGTACAACGGCATCGACCTCTTCTACAAAGCCGCAAAGTCCCCCTTCCCTTCTAATCTCCCATCTAACAAACGGAATTCCATTATACACATCTCCTTAACCAATAACGAGCGCATTCTCATCGGCGAAGTCGTATTCTGGAATCTCGAGGTTTAATGGTGCTGGACCTCTGCGAATGCGTCCGGAAATATCGTAGTGAGAACCGTGGCAAGGGCAGAACCATCCTCCGAAGTCACCGGCCTCTCCGATGGGTACGCATCCCAAATGTGTGCACACACCTACTCGTTGTTAGCACTGCTGTATACGACTGACATCGCATTTTGACAACAACTTACCAACCATGATCAACCATTCGGGCTTCTTCACACGGTCCTCATCCTTCTGGGGATCCCGCAACGACTCGACCTTGACGCTCTCGGCCTCCTTGATCTCATCCGCTGTTCGGTGGCGGATGAAGACTGGCTTTCCTCGCCATTTGACAATAACCTGCACCTATCAGTATTCATCCTTGCTCCAATTGGTCCATCAAACCTACGTTCTTGCCCTCGGGAATGGCTGAAAGATCGACCTCAACCTTGGCCATAGCCAGAACATCTGCGGAGGCAGACATGTTGACCAAGAAATCTGTAGAGACATCAATCGTCAGTGCCTGAAGCCAATTGGCATTTTCCCCTCATCCTATGTCCTCCAAAAGTCTTTCCAAATCGTCCGATCCATTTCGCCTCCTGTATCAACGTACCTTGCACTGTAGCCTTCGCACCAGCAGCCGTCAAGGCACCCATCGTTCCGACCATAAAGTATTGGAAGAGCAAGTTGGAGTTCGTGTTCGACTTGCTCCGGTAGTTGCTGAAGTCGGGGATCTTGCTGGCGGCATCGCTGCCCATGCCACGGAAGGGCGAGTCGAACGAGCTTGTAGGGGCATCACGCTTCACGGCGGAGGTAGACAGGGCGCGGACAGCGAGAGAATTACTGCGTGGAATGGTCCGCAGCAGCGTGCGCGAGGTGTGTGTGAGAGAGGCCATTGCTGCGTGTGGTGGGCGTCGTGGTTGAGATGTGTTGATAGTCGTGATGGTCTGAGGGAGGTTTTTGGATGGATCCGGCTCGAGCTTTGACTGATTAGTTTTTGCTGGGTGTGATTGGTCGGCTATAGAGCTTCAATGCTTCTCTCGTGTAAAATCGGGAACTCGACGCTCGAACAACATTCTTGAGAAATACAACAAGAATCCGAAGAGTTGGAATTAATTCTAGTAAACGCTGTTCTGCTACTGATCGAATTGCAAAAAGATTTTTGGTCCCGTTCCTCTTGCGCACATACGCATGTCCACTCCATTCACTCGGTCCATTCATTCGGATGCTCAACACAACTCGATCTATTTAATTGTATTACCTTTCTTCAATGTTTCAATTATCGCTTACGACTACTAATTGACGTTCTTATCATGCATACATACTGCATATATATATCGACACTTGCGCTGGTCGATGTACAACTCACTGGCAGTCGAAGGCTTCCGACATTATTACTAGGCTTTCAATATCTCGAATTAAGGGGGCGGTAAATTAAATGTTACCTTTTGTCAATTCAGTTCGGCTCCTTCTTTTCTCCAGATTAGCTATGATATTAGACATTGAAAATGCGACTAGGTCATAGGTATATCTCCACCAAAAGATATCTCAATCCTAGTAGCGTCCTTGAGTCTGAAGGGATATTACGACAGCGCTAGATGGATGAAAATTGCGCTAATCAAGGGCGTATAATTTGTATATGACTGGATTCATGGTGCTATTCCAAGTCGAGATATTGCAAATGTTGGAGGAGGAAGATTAGCTGTAATAAGGGAGAAGTGGCCCCCTAAAGATATCCACCTTTTGTTGAACATATTTTTCCATGCATGTATGACAGGTCAGCAAAGCTGAGACAGCAAAGCACGTGGGCTAGAAGAGTACCTAGGTAGGCAGATTCCTCACAGATACTGGACAGAGAATCATATGTAAGTCATGTGACTAGTACTCTGTCAATATCGCCGCCTCGAAAAACTTTCCACGCATTGTGGCAGGCATGGACAGGGAAGCAAGCTGATCATGCTGCTAGCCAAGGAACTTAAGGCACGTAAGTGAAATCGATGTGGGATGAGGCAATGCGATCGAGCTGCAAGACTTCTAGGCCATGACGTATCGCGGGTCCCTGACCCGACTAAGATGATGGCGTCAACATGTCACACACTTTTGACCTGACAGACTTCCATTGTTTTTCTCTTCTTCGCAACAGCATTGAGACTTTTTAATTTATTCAATTGACAAATAACTTTTCGGATACCCCCAAATCACTATCAAAATGAGTGGAACATCAAACGTCGGAAACTCCCAGGTCTATGAGGACGGAGACCAGAAGAATGCTCCCCAGTCTGAGATGGAGCAAGAGAAGAAGGACAGCAGGTTCCACGAGGGAAAGGAGAACAGCCACAAGGCCAATGACTCTAGTAAGTTGCAGAATTTTCGATATAAGAAGGTCCGAGTGCTAACAATATTCTCCACAGAGGATGAAAGGACCATTGCCAACAAGCTCGCTCGCGAGGAGAAGGTATATGCCACCAACGAAATTCGCAGAATGATGTATACACGCTAGATAAAGAGTCATACTGACAGGACTTTAGCGTGAGAATGAAGACGAGGAGGAGAGCGAGGAAACAAAAGCATTGAAGAAAGATCCAACATTGCCCGTAAGTGCTTCCGTTACAATCCAAGCGATCCGTCCAGAAAGGATTGTGAAGCTTTGTGGTTGGATATCTCCAAAAGCATCGAGCCCTGTCTAACTTCAACAGGCTAAGATGCACGGCAACGAGCCCAGCAGAGGTGCAAAGATCGATGCTCAGATTCAAGCCGAGGAGGAGGAAGAGTTGAGAAGAAAGGGCAAGGCATAAATAAACAAAAAAGTTGTATGCATGTTTAGAGAATTATGGAAATGACAGCTCTGTATGGAGTCGGATCGGACTAATGAATATCAAAAGCATCTTCTGACAACCATCTACTTGGCCATGCATCTGAACCACCTGAACTTGTAATACATGATGTAACGAATTCACAACGAGAAATGAATATAAATACAATTGAAAATATGAAATGCTTCACATCTTGAACATGAAGGAACATGAAGCTGTAAAGGGTTGCAGGGCTGGTAGTGCCGGTGATGACGGGAATTACGTTGTTGCCTCATTGGTTGAAGGTGGGTCACCGTACCAATCCACAAGGCAAGGCGGAAACGCAAGGCCAGACCGGGGCATTGGTGACCACCTCGAAGTCTCGCAGGAGCGCAGCATAACAATCTGTAACCAGTGCTTCTTGCCAACAAATTCACTCTCGGAATCGAGGCACCAAGCATTACTGCAGCTTGAGAATATTCTAAAATGTCCTAAGCTTGCCCTCAGATCCATTTAATGACCTCGCCCAGATGACCCTCGAAGCTTCACCACCATGGGACAAGGCTTCTCCCTCACGACGCTCAATGCGGGCTCTGCGGGCATCGATGTCCCAGAACTCTCGGACTTGGCCTACGAAAAGTCTATGGGAGGGGGCCGGTTCATGAAGAGCATACGGGCCCGGCACCAAGATGGGTTGGTTCTTGTGAAAGTGGTTGTGAAACCATACGCCATGAGGCTCGAGAAATATAAAAGGAAAATAATACGTCAGTACGGGAGGTCCAAATAGCAGATAAAATGCTAATATGACTATTCAGAGGAGAGAAAGGCACTTGCAGATGTTCCGAATGCGCTTGCTTACCAACGAATCGTTGAGACAGAGACTGGCGGGTTTCTCGTTCGACAATACCTGTACAGCTCTATCTACGATCGCATGAGCACCCGACCTTTCTTGGAAGACATCGAGAAGAAATGGCTCGCTTTCCAGCTATTATGCGGGGTTCGCGACTGCCACGCTCGAGATATATATCATGGGGACATCAAGACGGAAAATACATTGGTCACATCCTGGAATTGGCTGTACCTGTCAGATTTCTCTTCTTCATTCAAACCTACGACGCTTCCGGAAGACAACCCAGCGGACTTTTCCTATTTCTTCGACACCGCTGGAAGGCGAACTTGCTACCTTGCTCCTGAGCGATTTCTAGCAGCCGGTGAAATTCCCGATCCAAAGGCACAGATTACGTGGGCTATGGACGTGTTCAGTGTTGGATGTGTAATTGCCGAACTATTCTTGGAATCGCCTATTTTCAACCTGAGCCAGCTTTACAAGTACAAAAAGGGAGAGTGTGATCCTATCGCGGCCCAACTGAGTAGGATCGCCGACAAGGACGTACGGGAGATGATTGCTCATATGATAAACGTTGATCCCGAGTCAAGGTATACAGCAGAGCAGTATCTTGAGTTCTGGAGGAAGAAAGTCTTTCCAGATTATTTCTACAGTTTCCTGCACCAGTACATGGGGTTGATCACAGATCCATCCTCAGGCAGGACACCAATATCAGGAGCTACAGCTAATCTTGGGGAAGCCGATGAGCGGATAGATCGTATATACTACGATTTTGACAAGATTTCCTATTTCCTCGGCTATGAGAATGAGAAGAAAGCAAACAAAAAAGCTTCACAGACAGTCAGTGGCTTGAAAGTCTTGCCGGTACATCTCAACATACCAAACAATGAGCATCAATCATCCATCGTCGAGGCAAGACCAATGGATGATGGGACTCTCATTTTCCTTGCCTTGGTTGTGTCGTCCATTCGCAATACTGCACGAGCTACGGCCAAAATCCGGGCTTGCGATATCCTGCTGGCCTTCTCGGAACGCCTGACTGACGAAGCAAAGCTTGACAGAGTGCTACCATATTTGGTGGCATTGCTTAACGACAAAGTTGACCTTGTCAAGGTTGCTGCGATTCGGACATTGACTCAGCTTATGGCCCTCGTAACTGTGGTGTCTCCTGTCAACGCTCATGTATTCCCGGAGTATATCTTGCCTCGAATGCAGATATTCCTTCCTGGGTCCCCTTCGGAGCCTGGACCTCTAGTACGGGCAACTTATGCGGCTTGCTTAGGCAGTCTCGCGACTTCTGCTTCCCGATTTCTTGACATGGTTGCTACCCTCCGGGCAGACGGGTCTTTACCCACAGCTGATCCAGAAGCAGAAGATGGCAGCACTGCAGGCGTAGAGATTCAGGGTCTTTACGACAATTCCAGAGCCGAGCTTATTGAGCTCTTCGAGACCCATACTAAGGCACTGATCACGGATAGTGATTCTGCTGTCAGGCGCGCCTTCCTTGGTTCTGTGCCGGAATTATGCATGTTCTTCGGGACAGCAGACTCGAATGACATTATCCTGAGTCACTTAAACACTTACCTCAATGATCGGAACTGGATGCTTAAATGTGCCTTTTTCGAGACTATTGTGGGCGTCGCAACATTTCTCGGAGGCACCAGTCTCGAGGAGTTCATTTTGCCATTGATGGTTCAGGCGTTGACAGACCCCGAAGAGTTCGTGATCGCCAGTGTACTTCGGTCACTTGCCAGCATGGCAGAATTAGGTCTCTTCCAGAGATCCAGAATCTGGGAACTTGTTGACATTGTGGCTCGATTTACCATGCATCCCAACATTTGGATCCGGGAGGCAGCTGCCATGTTCTTGTCATCCGCAACAATATTTCTTTCAGTGGCCGACACTCAATGCATTGTCCATCCCTTGATCCGGCCATTCCTCAAAACAGCTGCAAATGACTTCTCCGAGCTTGGTCTGCTTGACAATCTGAGAAAGCCATTGTCGCGTGCCATTCTGGACCTTTCGGTGACCTGGGCCACTAAGGTTGACCGAGGTATCTTTTGGAAACCAGTTCCCCAGTTGAGGACGTTCGCGCTCGACTCCAACAATTTTGGGATCATGCCGTCACACAGTAAGGATTCTGGTCATCAGCTCCAGAGGATGCCAAAGAATGAAGAGGATGAACAGTGGCTGGCAAAACTGAGGAACATGGGCCTCGGAAACGACGATGACTTCAAGTTGCATGCTTTGAGGGAGTATATTTGGCGACTCGCAATGTCCAAAGCACGAGAGTCCACGCAGCACCCGGCGTACCTCAACAATGTAATAAATCTTCGCAATATTGGAATAACTCCACAGACAGTCATGTTTGATGAGCAGCAACCTTTGGATGAACCTCTTCGGCGGCTGAACAGTGGATCTGATGGCAGCGACCGAGTCCCACATACAATCGCCGATGCGCTTCTTGATGCTTCGATGACAATCGACGATTCCATTGCGCGGAGGAGGCGTTCCGCGTTTAATACTCACAAAGCTCGACTTAGCGGTCAGGTCGGCTCACTATCGACTGCGGCAAATGGTCGCGGTGGCCGATCTCCTGTTTCTCCGTCTTCAGTCATCTCCTCGTCTCCTAAGGATATAGAGCCATTGTCTCTGGATCAAGGATCTAGACGAATGTCTCTCCAAGTAAAGGTCTCAAATGGCAAGGGCAGCGATGATGAGGGCGGTTCTGTGCCAGATACTGGTTCCAGTGTGAATTCCAGGGATAGGGAGATACATCACGCAATTCGTCACAAATCCAGTGCCATCAACTTGATGAACCGGAAAGATTCAACGAAGTCATTCCCTGAGACTGGCATGACCTCAGCGAACGTATTTGGTAGAGTTGAAGGTCCATTTCCCCACAACAAGGGGGATTCGTCTGCCTTGGCACTAGCGAAGGAGAAAGAAAAGAACGGCGTTGACCAAATTCGATTTCGAGGAGCGCACACCTATGCTGGCAATGATCCAAGTATATTGAAAATGCTGGATGCCATGTATGTTGACAATTACCCGAATGACATCGCCGAATTCGGACCTATGATTGCAACCTCGAGTAGGCGAAAGAATATCAACAAAGGATCGTCCCAGAATCCAGATCGACCTTGGAAGCCCGAAGGTACCTTAGTAGCTACGTTCTCAGAGCACATTGGACCGGTTCATCACATTGCCGTGGCTCCAGATAATTTGTTCTTCCTCACAGGTGGAGACGATGGCTGTGTGAAGGTCTGGGATACTGGAAGACTTGAGCGGAATATTGCATATCGCTCCAGGCAAACGCACAAGCATGCCAATGATGCTCAAATCACAGCTCTCTGCTTTGTCGAGAATACCCACTCCTTCATTAGCTGTGGTAGTGATGGGAGCATCAATGTAATTAGAGTCGAGTGTGTTCAAGCCAATGGCACGGTAAGATACAGCAAGCTTCGGGTTTTGCGCGAGTACCAGCTTCCTAAAGGGGAAATGGCTATCTGGTCTGATCACTTCAAAGTCGAGACAAATTCGACTTTGCTTGTAGCCACGAATCGTTCACGAGTCATCGCTATTGATCTTCGGACAATGGAGATTCTTTACACTCTGGATAACCCTGTCCATCACGGAACACCGACTTGTTTCATTGTGGATAAACGGCGGCAGTGGCTACTGTTAGGAACATCCCACGGAGTCCTCGATTTGTGGGACCTCCGATTTAAAGTTCGTCTTAGAGCTTGGGGAGTACCAGGGGCCACTTCTATTTACAGCATGTGTTTACATCCCACAAAAGGTAGGGGCAGATGGGTTTGCGTTGCAGGTGGCAGTGGCCACGGGGAGATGACTGTGTGGGATGTTGAGAAAGTCCAATGTAGAGAGGTCTATCGAGCAGGGGGTAGTAGGGACGGTCCCAAAGGGTATGAGCCGTGGCCTGTAGATGAAGACCGTCCTGAAGGTATGCTTGGGCGATTTGCGACTGCATTAGAGCCGAATGGGTCCAGCAATTCCGACCGAGGTATGCGAGCCATGGTCGCAGGAACAGACTCGTACGATGACAACCGGGATTCGAAATACGGATTCATAATTACAGGAGGTTCGGATAAAAAGATACGATTTTGGGACGTCTCTCGGGTGGAAAATTCCATGGTTGTCAGTGGGCTCGACGCTGAAGAGCTGAAGCCAAGCTTTACTTCTACACACCCAACAGCTTCATTAACGCTTAATGCGGAGCGAATACCGAGGCCAGGACCTACCGCTCCTAATGCAGGGGCTAGTTCTCGAACTTCAAATGCGAGCAAGACCTCAAGCGGGCGACCGCCTAGATCAACGGTGATCTCTCTTCAGCAACAACAACTTCTGAGATCTCACCTGGATTCGATTCTCAACATTGCATTACTAGAATCTCCCTATGGGATGATGGTGTCGGTGGATAGGTCTGGCGTTGTATTTGTGTTCCAGTAGCGGGTATGAAATATTTGAGCATTCGAAAGGCGTTGGGTGCATCATGAGAAGGGCAAGCATGTGGTGGCGCCAGGCGAGGTTATACAACAAGCTAAGAGGGACAAGATACTACAAGTGCCTGTAAAATCAAATCATAATACATTACGCAGCTATATTTCTTTGTCCACTGCTAGTATTTTGAGATGGAAAGATATGACCTCTGCTTCACTTCTTCAAGAGATGTAACTTCCCCTCGCGCTCGCGCCTGATTGGCCGAGCTAATTTAGCTCGCTACTGTAATTTTTGAACCTCGAGATTTGGGTGGAGGGGAAGCGCCTCAGCCTTGTCAACAGTCACCACCGAGCGCAGCCCATCACGATCTCCCGCAGCTGGATCGTTCTCACTCCCTCTCTATCTTCAGAAAACAGCAGGTAAAACGACATAATGCGTCTCACGGCAGACCTGATTCAATCTTCCCTCTCCTACCTCAATCCACTCAAAGAGCGCGAGCTCGATCTCCGAGGTGCGTACCTGAAAAGAACATGATACTACACTTTGAGGCGAGCTGAGTTGATATCGATATTTTGTACTTCTGCAGGCCATAAAATCCCCGCCATTGAAAACCTTGGTGTCGCCGGTGTAAGCTGCCTTGTCCTTCCTAGCTTTCTTCCCAACCAGAGCTCTCAGGCGCTCAGGAATATGGATGCTAATGACATGTAATAGCCCCACGATGCGATTGATTTCACCGACAATGATATACAAGTCCTAGGCAACTTCCCTCTCTCAGCGCGGTTACGAACCCTGCTGCTGGCGCGCAACAGAATCACAACTATCCAACCCTCTCTAGCGAATTCGATACCTAACCTCACCACACTGGTTCTGACGGCGAATAATTTTGCGGAGCTGGCTGATTTGGATGTCCTGGCTACATTTCATCACCTCACACATTTGGTTCTATTGGAGAATCCCGTTACGAGAAAAGAGGTGTGTTCTTCGAAACTTCAAGAAGAATTGGCATACAGTGGCTGACGAACTTATAGAACTACCGGTACTGGGTGATCTGGAGATGTCCGACTGTCAGGTTTTTCGATTACAAGAAGGTTAAGGATGTGGAGCGCGAGAAGGCAAAGGAGTTGTTTGGTACTTCTGCTGAGCCATCTGCGTTAGCTTCGAAGGTATGTGCTGCCATGCAAGACACACGCACAGTTGCTAATGTGCTGGCAGATTATGGGCGTGAAATCCAAGACGTTCGATGTCCCCTCAGCCAATGGCTCGGCGGCAGCTTCAACATCGAAGAACTATCGCGTCAAGTTGACTGACAAGGAGCGTAAGAAGGTAGAGGAGCTGATTAGGAACGCAAAGAGCTTGCAGGATATCATTCGTCTGGAGCAGGAATTGAACGAGGGCCGAGTACCAGCTGCTGCTCAAGGAGCTGACGAAATGGAGGAGTGAGTGGGATAATTTGGTGTCATACGGTGACGGATGAATTTGACTGGCTTCGTTTCTGCATATCAGATGGCGTTAAGGTCTGGGAGATACGAAAAGTATTGGCGTTTGCTGGATACCGAGCTACTGTTGATATAAAGAAAAGTGGCAGATCTCACAGGAGATTTGATAAATTCACACACATGGTCCTCATAAAACCTTGATTATGCGATGATATGAAATTCGTGATCATGAATGGGGCTACCTAAAAGCTACCAGCGAAGTCATACGCGTAGCCTCTATCCCAGTCCCAAGCTTTTCTAAAATACAACAGTCATGAATCGTTGTGAGGCTTGCCTTCCAATGAGCAAATCAGTTCATTTCAACGTCTTGACCCTGGATCTGATTCTGACCCTCAGAGATAGTCGATCCAGTGCTTAATCGAACGCGGCGACTCTCCTTCTCCAACTGCGCATTCGGGTCGTCGGCCTCGTCATCATCAATCGATGTGTCATGGGCTCCGAAGCCATTTGTGCCATTTGAGGTAGGCTTCAATACATCGAGAGTAGTCTGGCCTGTCTCGATAGAACTCTCGCCATTGGTCTTGCTGGCTGCAATCTTCTTGGCTTCCTTGTACGGGATTGTCTTGGGTACAATATCGACGAGGAACTCTAGGTTGTCGTGATGAGCGACAGCGTTGGCTAATGACTGTCAATTGACCGTGATGAGGGCAGGAAAGTCTAGATAGAGCATACCAAGATCTCGGTATTGAATATTACGGCGAGGCTTCTTCTCAGAACGGACGACGTTATGTGCTTGTTCGGACAGGTACTGGATGAACATCTCCTGTTGAAACCATCAGTCACTACCCACTCCTGTTTGCTTTGAGCAAGGACTTACCGTAGCAACCGTAATAACGAACGCAGCGGAGTTGGAACAGGCATGTATATCCTGATCGACTTGTATCATCTTCTTGACACGGGAAACTTTGACGGGTTAGTACATGTCTTCATGAGGAGTCGGGGCCGTGGGACTTACGAGGAAGCTGGGTAGTACCAGTTGCCTCTTTCCGAGGAGGGATAGGAGCAGTGTTGTAAGGCATGGAGTTGATCTTCAGAACGAAGGCAATTGTATCAGAATTCAAGTCAATGAAGACTGAGTCAACACTGAAGTCCAGTCTGTCCTGGGAAACGAAAGTCCTTCAAGCCTGTTAAATTTCGCTTTATCTTAATTAGCGAAAGTTCCGAAGCATCCTTCTCACGTTTGCAATGTATCGCAAAAGTCTGTCAGAAAAAATTGATGAGAGAGGGAAGGAGTCCTTCAGCCCTGGTGAGCTTGAGGTGTTGGCCGCATCCAGGGGACATGGTCACATGTTTTGCAGCTCAAGCCATCCATTCGATGAAACCATAGAGACACATCAGATCATGGTGATCTGCATGAAGAAGATGATCACATACCTGAGCTGTGAATGTTGGCCTTGGACTCGTAAGTTTGCTGCAGCTTCTCGATCACACTGGGATCTCAAGACGAGGTGTAGGTAGTGATGGTGAGAGCCTTCGTTATCCTATTACAGTGGTCAGCTATGATTGCACTCGTGACAAGGACTCATACTTACTCTGTCCGATGGAAGCCACGTAAAGTTTCAAGCTCGTCAAATCATTCAAGTGTTCCTGGGATGGAAGAGCCGAGATCGTTGAGACGCGTTCATGTCCTTGACGCGGTAAGTCAGCCACATTGCCGCTCCGACAATCTACCGAAATTTTCTTTCTTACCACCCTCATTGCATTGGAACTCGGGAAGTTTTGAGACATTACTTGAATTGAATATTTGCTCCTCCTTATTGTCATTTCTGAACATATTTACGCAATATGATATTCTTTCACCAAGGGAGCCAATGTGCACAGCCAGCATGTCAGCCACAATTGCCTAGCACATTAGGGGCTGTGCACCTATCAACCAAGATGAGGCACAGATCTTGGTAGTAGGAGCTGGGCTTGGCCGGCATGTTGTCACTGGGCTGTTTTGAATACAGCTATATATCAGAACGAGTCCCTTGATTTGAAAATCAGGCTGTCAGCTCAGCATCGACCAGATCAGTCAAAATGAGCCAAACACCCAGTCATGATCTCAGCGACTTGATAGAGCAGTCATGGAAGGTACGTTTTTAAAACACATTGGTCTTCAGAATCTTTCTGATTTTGAAATAGAAATATCGAGTCCTTTCACAGGCGCCTCCTCAGCTCAAACCACTTTCTGATGCAGTACTAAATCTGGTTGGAGTATTACGCTTGACACTCGATGTTGTTCAAGATTGTCAACTTTCAGCTACCGACCAATGGGTCATCAACACGCAGAATGAGGCTTGCCGCCAGGTCTTTGAGCGATTAGATGGATCCATTTATAGTCTCAGGTCCTGTCAAGTGAGCTCTGATGCAGTGGCTACAATCAGAGAAAAGATTCTTGACCAAGTTTCGAGGCTCTCTTCGTATCTCGAAGTTCTTCAAGGGTATGATCCCAAGTGTTTTCTTGCTTGATCTCGAAAGAAAGTCCGGATATTTCGTCCTTCTATATCATGGAGAACAAGAGACTCTTCAGTCAAAGTCTTGTCCAAAAGAATCTCTTTCCATGGACCTGAGTCTGCAGCGAGGTCAGGTCTTGGGGGTAAGAATACTTCCACGACAACCATCTTACTTTTATGCTATTGTTTGTGAGACGTACAGCATTGCTCTCTTAGCAAAGATGATCAAAACTTTCAAGAGTCCAGCTATACAGTCGCTAACATCAAAATTTAAGCCCTCCAAAACAGAAAATATCAAACGCATTGAGCAGCATTCCAGACATTCAATCTGTTGCTGGAAACTGGGAGGATTTGCAAGCAGAACTTCAGAAATTGGACATCTCAGAAAGCTTGGTTCAAAATAGCTTCTTCTTCATTGACAGTTGGCTCAAGGATAACATCACTGGAAGCAGTCAAGCAGCCGAATCTTTTGATGATGCGGGAGGGGCCAAGAATGTGCTATCTCGAGACCTTGCAGCCGTCCACATCAATGACGAAGATGAGGAGTTGCCAGGCTATACACCAGGGGCAAAGCGGGGCACCATTGAGGAAAAGGTCCAGTCTCTGGAACAAACATCAATCGTTATGAGCCATAGCGAGCCAATTGAATCAATGGCAACCACATCTA
This sequence comes from Cadophora luteo-olivacea, assembly GCA_026120085.1. NCBI lineage: Eukaryota > Fungi > Ascomycota > Leotiomycetes > Helotiales > Ploettnerulaceae > Cadophora > Cadophora luteo-olivacea. The sequence goes on from JALRMC010000002.1 coordinate 557,215, forward strand.
AGGCGCCACCTGCTTACACCTTTGAAGAGGGACACGACGAGCAGGTCGACCAGGATTTCAATAAGTATATTCAGGATGCTGTTGACGCTGAGGCCAGTAGAAGGACTATTGAACGACTTCAGAACCCTGATGCTGGACCCCGAACATATTCTTGGCTCCCAAAATCGATGCATGCGCAGTATAAAGGCCGAGGGGATATTGTATCGCTACTAGAACCGAACTCATTCTCGGTTATGGCTCATGAAACTGCTCCGAGATGTAACGAAGAGATCGAGAGACTCATGAGTCTGTTACGAGTAACCTTCGAGCACAAGAACCTGTCGCAAAGCGCTGGCGTTGTCAATGACGCTTTCAGATGTTTGGATTCGATGTCGAAGGCCGTGTCTAAATTCATGCTGCTTCAAGATCAACATGCTCCAGTCACTCTCGCGCTCAGTGATATGGATGCCCTGGACTTCGAGTACAGTACTGCAGCTGCTTTGGATGATGGCCATCAATTTCCGGCACAGGAATTCGAATTCTGCCAGAAGAGCTACTACCGGCTTCTCACATATATCATGGGCATGCTCGAAGCTTTCTCTTACATCTTTCAAGGGCGAACGTACATCAGCAGGTCACGTCATGAGCTTGAATTTCTCTGGAAGGATAAGAAGATGGTAGGTCCTTGCAGGCCTCCTTTACGGAACTCGATCTGGTTGGGGGGAGTACTCTGAAGCAACCTCCCCCTCCCTTTTCAAACTTGTTGGACATTCTTCTGTGCTCTGAAGCCAATTAAATCTACTGTTGCTGTGCTGAATGATAGCGCTGACTCCAGAACCCCTAGAATATACGAAGTGCCTGGATCGATAAACAATTGGCTGCTTGGGACGACGTCGAAAATGCTGTGTTATATGTCCGGGACTGGCGTGCAGTACGGCCTGTCATTCGAAGCGAGGCATTGAGAGCGCTCAGAGACTGGAGCACTGCAGAAAGGATGCTTTCAGGCTCCGCAGTCGATGATGTTATAGAGATGACAATTATCTCTGCAACAGGGCTCCCGAAATCTACATTCGGGAAACCAAATCTACTCGTCAAATTAGTTCTCTTCGTCGCAACACGCGTTGGTCAGATGAGAGTTCTAGAACTGAAGACGGACGTTTTTCCAAAATCGCAAGATCCAGTCTGGAATAAGCTGTTCAGTATTGTCCTGCCAAAGAATTCGAAGTGGATTGACGTCGAAATATATGATCGCGTTGCAGGAATAGAGAGTCAGATCGGCAGAGTCCGGATATTGTTTTCGTTCATTCCTGGAGTCGAAGCAAGTTTCGCTAACAAGAGTTTGATGTATGGCCTAGACGGTACGTAAAATCTATCGAGTTTTGGGACCGGTTCTGACTTGTTGAGTAGAAGAGCTAGATTTTCCTATCTCTCTGATTGGTAAAGGCAAGCAAGTACGACCACCTATGATTAAGCTTGGCTTGAAATGGGCAGGCCGTCAAGCAAAATTGGAAGATGCAGGCATCATTTTCTCTCCCCCGGGGAAGATGTTCAAACCAAGTCTCACTGGCATACCGATGTCACCGGAGGAAAGAGAGGCGATAAAACTGGCTCCCCCGTCTCCCCCAAGAGCGAGTAATTTGAGCAGTAGGAGTGAGGCTAGCGGAGCCAGTGGCAGAGTTGGTGCGTCTTCTAATCATCTGTTACGCCATACAGTTTCACACGCTTCTTCGAGCGGTTGAGCCGTTTTGTTGGATGCTAGGTCAGGTAATTACAACGACATGTCTTTTCCTGGAGAAGTCTTATCGGATACCCCGTGTTACTGCAGTCTTCAGTGTTACAGAAAATTACATCTCTTTAGCGAGGAGAACTACAAAGAATTGCCTATTTGAGGTGAATTATGTGTGGCTGACAGCAGAGTTCGAAATGCTGATTGCTTCGTAAATCTCCATCACCCCAGAGAGCACGATTGCCTGGACAATGAAGGATAGTTCGGGTCTGATAAAAGTGCTTGCTCTGGCTCTGACAAAACATAACGGTAGATAAGTATCCAGATTGATTATTGCCGGTTGCGGCTCGAGATTGCTGATCAGATAAGTATATTACCTTCCTCATTTGTCAATGCGGTCGCGGTTCGCGTGAGACTGACGTGTGCAGGGACTTTTGGATGGCTGCCTGCTGTAGAAACGAGGGGTTGCGGCACAGGATTCCACGCAGTGATTTAACCTTAATCTATTCCTCATTCCAAGCTCTTCAGATCTCTTGCAGTTGCCGTTGCCTGTATACTGCACGTATTGCGATACAACAATGGAGTTCTCAGGATGTCTGAACGACGAGTCGATCGGGCCTGCAGTTGAGGGTTGCAGGGGCAACTTCGACTTCACAATCAAGTTCGAGAGGATATGTTTTATGCTTATCCCGACAACTGTTTTCGTTGCAATTTGCATTCCCCGCATTGTATATCTTGTTCATCGACCTGTCATAGTATATGGCGGCAAATTGGTGCAGGTCACAAAACTGGTATGCATGTATTTAACAGATGAAGCACACTTAGCTGACTTTTATTCTTTCAAGTTCATGGTTGCAGTATACGTTCTAATTCAGCTCGCGCTATTGGTACTGTCAATTGCTAGAGCTAGAAAGTTTGAGGCATTCTTCATCTCCTCCTCGGCTACCACATTGATATCGGCCTTGTGTATCTCGGTGCTCTCATACTTCGAGCATTCTCGATCACCCAGACCACCGATCGTCCTAAACGCTTACTTATTTATCACCATCCTCCTAGATATCACGCAAACCCGAACATTGTGGCTCGCTTCAGCTAGCTCTGACGAAATCATATTTTCACGTTTGTTCACCTCGGCGGTAGCCGTCAAGTCTGTCATCATTATCCTCGAGTCTCAGAAAAAGACACGATGGCTCCGATGGGACACCAAAGAACATAGTCCAGAAGAAACAAGCGGCCTGTATAGTCTTGGAGCGTTTGCATGGCTCAATCGACTGTTCCTGAAGGGATACAGCAAAGTATTGATTATGGAAGACCTCTACCCATTGGACCAGTCCATGGCCTCTAGTATCTTACAACTCAAGCTCTCCAGCTTTCTGAAAGAAACACCCAGGAAGCGCAAACATGGTCTTGCTAAAGCAACCGCCAAAGCTTTGACAATCCCTCTTCTCCTGCCCATTGGACCACGCATTGCTCTTGGTGCTTTCCAGTTCTGCCAACCATTTCTCTTTAACTCGCTACTGAGCTATCTCCAAGAACCGGCTGGGGAGGTGTCGCGTAATCATGGTTATGGTCTCATCGGCGCCACGATTTTGATTTACACGGGAATCGCAACTTCGAGAGCAATTTATTGGTATCTGCAAGAACGAGCACTCTACACAATGCGAGGGGTTCTAGCTACCGCCATTTACCGAAAGACGATGGAAGCCAAGCTGTCTGCTGCTGACGACTCGGCAGCTCTGACTTTGATGAGCGCAGACGTGGAGCGAATCATTCGAGGTCTTTTGAATATTAATGAACTTTGGGCAAACCCTATAGAAGTCGCTTTTGCTTCCTGGCTACTTTCCCGCCAGGTTGGCGCTTCTTTTGTTGCGCCACTGGTCGTTGTTGGCTGCTGTGTACTTCTTTCGACTTTTGTATCACGACTCACAGGCCCTCGTCAAAAAGCCTGGATGGAAATAATTCAGAAAAGAGTTGTGAGTAGATATTCATTCAGATTCAGTTACTAACTCTTGGCGGTTACTGTCCTAGAAACACTTTAGGAAGCGTAAAACAAGACATTGCTAGATTTACTAACTTCCTGATTAGGGCCTGACATCGAACATCATCGGACAAATGAAACACCTCAAAATATCCGGTCTAGTCGGCCCAGTCGAAGAGTCGATTCAGCAGATGCGAGACGATGAACTAAGGATAGGTGCCCGATTCCGGATGATCCTTATCTGGTCTGTTATTATCGGTTACTCACCATTGTGCATTTCTCCGGTGGTTACCTTTGCTTTTGCTGGGCGAAGTCTCGATGTTACGACGATATTCACCACAATGTCGTACTTGCTTCTACTAGCCAACCCTCTGGCCATTCTGTTTCAAATGATTCCTGGATTTAACGCTGCTTTTACTTGCTTGAATCGCATTCAAGTCTTCTTGGAGCAGGAGGAGCAGGTTGACTTCAGGGTTTTGATGCCGAAGCAGAACTTCGGTACTCTTGTCACCAATGGCAACAACAAGAGCATTGTTACCAATCCAGTAATGACAATATCAAGAGGTAACTTTGGTTGGGAGAAAGATAAGATGGCTCTTCAGGATATCTCTCTCCATATTCCAGCATCACGCTTGACTGTTCTTATTGGCCCGGTCGCGTCAGGAAAGTCGACTTTGTGCAAGGCCATCCTTGGCGAAACTCCCTTTGCACAGGGAGAGGTTACCATGGCTTCACTTCTTGGAAAGGTTGGCTTCTGTGATCAAACACCGTATCTATCGAATGCGACAGTTCGAGAGAATATCATCGGATTTTCCATCTTCGATGAAGCACGATACCAACAGGTCATCAAGGCTTCTATGCTCACTTCAGACTTGGCGGGACTACCACTGGGAGACCAGACTAACGTCGGCAGCAAGGGCATAACACTTAGTGGAGGACAGAAAAGCAGAGTCTCTATTGCTCGAGCATTGTATGTTGACTCCAGCTTTCTTGTGTTCGACGATATCTTGAGCGGACTAGATGCCGATACTGAGGAGCATGTTTTCAACAACGTGTTTTCGCCTACCGGGCTCATCCGACAGAGAAGCGCAACGGCTATACTCTGTACGCATTCGGTTAGGCATTTGCCTTCTGCGGATCACATCATTGCTTTAGGCTCAGACGGTAGAGTAGTCGAACAGGGGACCTTCCAGGAGCTTATGTCCAATGAGTCTGGATATGTGTACAGCCTCGGGATCAAGGAACACAAAAAGGAAAGCTTCGATGATAGCATGCCCGCAGCTGAAGTCGGTGCTACTTCTAACCTCCACCGACCGAAGGTTCTTGTTGGGGAGCCGAGTCCCAAGGCTGATCAGGATCGAATTTTGGGAGATGCTACAGTGTATCGCCACTACTTCTCTCGTGTTAATCCTTGGAATATCGCTGCCATAGTGACTCTTTCACTGGGATGGGGGTTCCTCTGCAATTTCAGCATCATATGGCTCAGGTTCTGGTCTGAAGATGTTACATCTGTCCACCCCTCACACACCAATTCTTTCTACATTGGCATATACGCATTCTTCCAAGCCCTGACACTTCTCTGCCTCTTTGGGGTCTGCTTAGTAGTATTGATTGCAACTATCAAAGCCTCGGGCTCGAGGATCCATAAGGAGGCACTTGCGACAGTAATCAATGCGCCACTTGCATTCTTCTCAACTACCGACACAGGAGTCGTCACCAACCTGTTCTCTCAAGACCTGACTTTGATTGACGGCTCACTTCCAATGGCTTTGCTGAACACCTCGGTCATCTTCGCGAATTGTCTTGGGGTGGCTGGTGTCATTGCTACATCATCTCCATACCTCATCATCACTTATCCGTTCTTGGTCGCGATACTCTGGGGTATACAGAAATTCTATCTGCGAACGTCTCGGCAAATTAGATTGCTGGATCTGGAGGCCAAAAGCCCACTCTAGTACGTCTATAATACTTCCCATTCTTGACTCAAAATTAGAGAATTCTCTTTCGCGCTAAGACTTCTCGAGACTGGGAAAGATACTGATTACGGACTAGTACACATTTCATTGATACCATGAAAGGTCTCCCTACCTTCCGCGCTTTTGGCTGGAATCAAGATTCCATTACACTCAACAACACCCTTTTAGACACCTCCCAGAGACCTGCTTACCTACTGGCGATGATCCAGCGCTGGCTCGGCTTCACTTTGCAACTCTTGGTTGCCGGCCTTGCTTTGATATTCGTGACGCTAGCAACTCAACTACGTTCCAATACGGCATTCACAGGTGCCAGTTTGATCACCTTGATGTCGTTTGGAGATCAGCTGTCTTACCTTGTAGAGTCATATACCATGCTCGAGACTTCGATCGGTGCTGTCAGCCGATTGAAGACGTTCAGCGAAAAAGTCGTGTCCGAAAAGTTAGAAGAAGAGAATGTGATACCTCCCCGTGAATGGCCAGTGAATGGCAGCATTGATATAAATAATGTTTCGGCTTCATATGAGTATGTCTGCCATCCGAAAAACGATGCATTTGGACTGACAGCGTCCAGCAATGCCGATGTTAACTCGGCTGGGAGTTTAAGCGAGAGCAGCAACACCAGTGGCGCCAGCTCCAAAAACCTCGCAATCAAGAACATGAGTTTATCTATAGCCCCTGGTGAAAAAGTGGCCATATGCGGTAGCAGTGGAAGGTATGCTTCGTCCCTCGCATGTCTCCATGGTTTTCGCTAACTTACAGCACAGTGGCAAATCATCAACCATTCTCCTCCTGCTCAAGATACTTGACCCACTACCATCAACGGCTGAGAACATAACAATTGACTCAATTCCACTCCATAAAATTGATCGCCAAATTCTACGTCATCGCATCATCGCCATTCCTCAAGACCCTGTCTTCCTTCCTGACGGCACCTCCTTTCAAGCGAATCTGGACCCGTACGAAATTTCCACCGAATCCGACAGCCGTGCAGTCCTTGAGACCGTGGGACTTTGGTATTTTGTAGAAGATCGCGGAGGTCTCGCCTCGGGCATGTCATCGGACACACTTTCTGCGGGACAGAAACAGCTCTTCAGTCTTGCACGTGCTATTTTGCGGGCACGTATCCGCACCCGAGAGCGAGTGGCCGAGTTTGGTGAGAAAGGTCCCGGAGCAGTAGATGGAGGTATCTTGCTACTGGATGAAGTAAGCTCAAGTGTTGATCAAGAGACGGATCGTACGATGCAGAGTATAATCCATGAAGAGTTCAAAGAGTATACGATAGTGATGGTAAGTCATCGATTGGAAATGGTCATGAAATTTGATACGGTGGTTGTGATGGAAAAGGGCCAGGTGGTGGAGACGGGCCCGCCAATGGAATTGGCAGGAAAGGAAGGTGGCAGATTTAGGGAATTGTGGTTGGTTGGTAATAAAGAATAGGTGTAGGCTGCTGAAGCCGATAGATACAGGGACTCCTAGGGTAGAGACATAATAAAATGTTCTTTCAGTTTTTCACTTGGTATACGAAACTTCTTCGCAGCATCTTCTAATCATGATCAGCAAGTCGGTTAAGGAATTTTAATTTCTGGCCTAGACTCTGTCATACTTCAGAGTGACTGAATCGTAAAGAAGTCTTTGATGTAAAGCAACCTTATTCAAACAGATCAGGATAATTGCAATTCGTTTCCCAAGAGATAGAATAAATGTAGGATTAAGATCTCCATCATAGCTATTTACCTTCGTAGTAATATCAATCGATCGGCTCCAAGAATTTATTAGTGCCTTTGTCAGATCATACTAGATGGACCAAATAAAGTCATTTGTCAGTCATGGTATGATCTCTAGGAATCTACATCTGATTTGCAGAGAGAAGAAGCACCCGTTTCAAACCAAATTTGAATGAGGAGGTCTTCTTCATCGTCAACGAGGAAATATACAGTGCCAAGCCCAGCCTCATCAACATGGCGGCACTAGCGGCCGCGATCCAGCCCCAGCAGCGCATCGTGATTGTGCATCTTGTATCAGAGACTCTCCCAGTATTCGACAGCTCAGGAGTATGAATCTGGCTCGGAAAAGGCCATGAACTCCCGATCATCCTCCGTATCACTGCCTGCTCCGCGCCAACGTCCAACTGTCACCTCGCGGCTGTCCTCCGCGATCTCGAATGCCGAGCATGGCGAGGCTGCGACTGCGCCTACGAACGCTGAACACCAGATAGATGAAGAGATTGAGAAGATCAAGAGATATGAGGTATGCGCGCATGGTATGGCCCTTGAGAAGATTTGACTGAAGCTAATTAAAGCTAGGATTTTACTACAATAGGTATTACTTATGCGCCTGGATGCGACAGCACAAGCTAACGAGCTACCAACAGATTGGGTGCAAGATGCTGCGAAAGAACAATTACGGAGGAAGGTAAGGCGGAAGGAGACAGCTGGGTTCTTCGAAAGGGGAGGTCATGCTGGTTGGAGGTACAAACTTGGGGAATCATATGAGGCAGCTCAAGGCTGGATAGTGGTTACATTGATCGGTAGCTATGGACTCTCCAACTCGGGGAGCCCTGCTGACCCAGGACAGGGGCTGCCATTGGATTGAACGCAGCGTTTCTGAATATTATCACGGAATGGCTCTCGGATGTGAAGCTAGGATATTGCAAGACGGCATTCTACCTCAATGAAAGCTTTTGCTGTTGGGGAGAAGATAATGGTATGATCATCCATGAGCCAAACGCTCTTGAGGCTAACAGAGAACAGGTTGCGATGACTGGCATCGTTGGAGCTCTCTCGGTCTAGTCAACTACTTTCTGTACATTATGTTTGCCGTAAAGATCCTCAGCATCTTTCCACACATGCCTCTTACTGACAATAGCAGACAATCTTCGCTTTGACTTCAGCAAGTCTAGTCAGATCTTTCGCCCCATATGCTGCAGGATCAGGAATATCCGAGATCAAGTGCATCATAGCTGGTTTTGTCATGAAAGGCTTCCTTGGATTCTGGACTCTGGTCATCAAGTCGGTAGCGCTGCCGCTCGCCATTGCATCCGGTCTGTCCGTCGGAAAGGAAGGACCCAGTGTGCATTATGCTGTGTGCACTGGAAATGTGATCTCGAGGCTTTTCGAAAAGTATAAAAGAAGTGCTTCGAAGACACGAGAGATATTAAGCGCATGCGCTGCTGCCGGTGTAGCAGTGGCCTTCGGAAGTCCCATCGGTGGCGTTCTGTTCTCGCTCGAGGAGATGTCTTCATACTTCCCATTGAAGACTATGTGGAGAAGTTACTTTTGCGCTCTAGTCGCCACGGCCGTACTGTCCGCTATGAACCCTTTCAGAACGGGTCAACTTGTCATGTTTCAGGTCCATTATGACCGATCATGGCACTTCTTCGAGGTTGTGTTTTACATTGTCATCGGAATCTTTGGGGGTTTATATGGTGCGTTTGTCATTAAGTGGAATCTGAGGGCGCAGGCTTTCCGCAAGAAGTATCTCACCAAATACGCTATTCTTGAGGCGACGTTATTGGCGACTGGGACTGCCATCATTTGCTACCCCAACATGTTCCTCCGGATCGACATGACAGAGAGCATGGAAATCCTGTTCTTGGAATGCGAAGGGGCTGAGGATTACAACGGTCTTTGTGATCGGGAGAATAGGTGGAGAATGGTTGCTTCTCTTACGATAGCGACAATACTGCGAATATTTCTGGTCATTTATTCGTACGGATGTAAGGTTCCAGCTGGAATCTTCGTGCCGTCTATGGCCATTGGAGCGTCCTTTGGGAGAACAGTGGGGATTTTAGTGCAGGCACTTCACGAAGCATACCCGACATCAGTATTCTTCTCCGCGTGTCAACCAGATGTGCCTTGTATCACTCCCGGAACATATGCATTCCTCGGGGCGGCTGCCGCTTTGAGCGGTATCATGCATATCACAGTATCTGTGGTGGTTATTATGTTTGAGCTTACTGGGGCTCTAACTTACATTTTACCAACGATGGTCGTTGTTGGCGTCACCAAAGCCGTCAGCGAGCTCTTTGGGAAAGGAGGAATTGCCGACAGAATGATTTATTTCAGCGGCTTTCCATTTCTAGACAACAAAGAAGACCACATCTTTGATGTCCCGGTCTCCCAAGTCATGACGAGCGACGTCGTCGCATTACCTACGACTGGCTTGACCATGAAGCACCTTGAGCAACTGCTCCGCGAGGACAAGTACCAAGGTTTCCCGATAGTTGAGGATAGAGCCTCAAAAATACTTGTGGGTTACATCGGACGAACTGAGTTGCGGTATGCAATCGATCGTGTCAAAAGAGACCGATCAATCAGCTCAACCGCGAAGTGCTATTTCAGCTTACCTATCACACGAGGGGGCTCAATACCAGCGACGCCGGCGGTCTCAGGTCATCCACCAACCACATTCGATGCCATGGCATCTTCTTCTGTCGACTTCAGTCGCTTTATAGATCCCACTCCAGTCACTGTACATCCTCGACTACCGCTCGAGACAGTCATGGAACTATTTCGGAAGATCGGGCCGCGAGTGATCCTCATTGAGTATCACGGGAAGCTCGCGGGTCTGGTGACTGTAAAAGATTGCCTAAAATATCAGTTCAAAGTGGAAGCTAGCGAGAATCCAAGGGACGACAGACATCTAGTCGAAAGCCAGGAGCGGCTTTGGGGGGTGATCAAGAAAGGTGCAGGTTGGTTGTCAGATCAGGTGCATCATGTATCGAGAGGAAAGATCAGGCTAGGGGGAAGCGTCGATTTAGCGAGGTCGCCACCTCGTGGTCATACAGGCCCTACATCGTATATGATGGATGGGACAGAGGACGACGTAGATGTCGACCAAGGTGTAGAATTAGAGGACCGGTAGCGATTGTCTGAATACGAATAGAGAACTATGATCCAAGATATGCTTATTTCTACGATATCCAAGTCTCTGTCCAAGAAGATTTCCCATCTACTTTCTGCTCCTAAAAGCATGCGTCTATTTTAGATACAGTGAACCCAAATCGAACAGCCATTACCCAAGCGCTTACTCTGCCCAGATAACGCTCGTAATCTCCCCAGCAACATCAACCGAAGCTACAAAATCGCCGAAACTTCCAGTACTCACATCCCTCTGTACGATCACCACCCGACTATCGCTCTGTAAGCCCACAGCCGCCAACGTACCCGCCTTGTTAAGCGAGAACTGTCTCGGGAACCTCCCTCCCGCAGGTGCAAGTTGTGTGAATAATAGCTTTCCCGTAGCGTCGTCAATAGCCCAAGTTTGGAGCGTGTCGGATGGGATCTTGGTGCTGTTAGTGGGATCGAAGTTGTCGATGTCGAAGAGTGTAGCGTTGCGGGAGGAGGTGACGAGGAATTTGTGGTCGGGCTTTCACCTTGTGTCAGTTTTTTTACATCTCACAACGGAGCAGGGGGTTTCTCACGCTTATGAGAGCTTCAGCAGCAGCAGCTCCCGCTGGCGTCGCCGTGGGTCCATACGTCCCGCTCACAAATACTTCCTCGAAACTCAAGCTCTTCTTGCCATACGTGACTTTGTAGCTCGCAATCGTATTCGACAGCTCAGAAATCAAGAAGAAATACGTGTTTCCGCATTCCGCTTTCAAAAATGCGCCGTGTCGTGGACCGGACCCAGCAGGGACGGAGAATGACGTCGATTCTGTAAGGAGACTGCTGGTTGGGTCGATGCTGAAGACGCGAATGAGGTCGGCGCCCAGATCGGGCACGACGATGAAGCTATCTGTGGGGTCGACGAGCGCTTCGTGGGGATGAGGCGCATCTTGTCGACTCGGGATGGTGCCAGGTGCAGTGAGTTTGAAGGTTAGAGCTTGTAGAGGCTCAAGGGTCCCGTTTGCGCGAATGGACCAGCTTGATACTGCTGAACCTGCACTGTTCTTTTGTTAATATTGTTATATTGAAACAGCAGAGACATTCCTTGTTAACTTACTAGTGTGCCAGAGCTAGACCCTTCCCACCATTGTAGACAACAGAGCTCACAGGTCCACCGACAGATATCGAGCGGCCCAATAAAGTCAACTCGCCAGAATCAGATGACGAGTATGCGGACACAGAGCCATTGGGTCCGAAGAAACCCTCGTCAGTCGAATACACAACACCATTCAACTCATCTCTCGTCAACCACGAAGGACTGGTCTGAGCAACAGTGTTAACCGAAACAGTTTTCAATGAGTATCCCCCAATTGCTTCCGGGCTTAAAAGCAGGGTCGATATCGTCCCCGAATAAGATGATACAAAAAGATTGGTGGTAGCAACAGCAGCAACGGCAGACGTCACAAGACCGCCCAGGGGTATCTGAGAAAGACGCATATTCACACTCGCAACAGTACTATCAGCCACACACTGATCCTGGCAAGCGAGCGAGCTGTGAAAACCAAGGGAGCGAAGGAGGGGAGGAAGGAGAGAGAGTTTTGAAAAAGTGAGGGGGAGCTGCCACATTTTGGAGGGGAGGGAAGCTCTAGCTTTTTAAGACGTGATATGGAGCATATGCTTCTATGTCGATCTTGGCGGCAAGGTTCGTGGAAAAGTAAGCTTATGCCAAATGCGAATGCGGAGGATGGTGGACGATGTGCCGGGCAATCCTTGTTGAGATCGAGTCAGAAGAGGTAGGGTTGTATGCAGCTGCCGGCTTGGGGTATGTTGGGGGTGTTCGAGGGGTAGATATGAGTGGTGGAGAGGAGGATGGGGGTTGTGGTAGGGGGATAGCAAGAGATGGATGACTGGGATGGATGGATGCTTGAGATTTTGAGATGCAGTCTTTGCAATCTAGCTGCAGGAGACCCTGGACAGTCAAGACTGCAACAGGAGGGATTGGTCCTTGACGTTGGAAATGAAACCCACCAATTGTAACAACTGTCAGCCTCTTCAACCACTTGGCGGCGGGAATGGCTGATATCTTTCCGAAACCGGGAAGGTATTTGGAGATGCCGAGATACTTTTACCCCTGAATTATCGGCATATGTTCGGTTCCGGATTTATGTTCCCGCGACCCCTGATGGATTCTGGGGAAGCGAAGCGGCTCTTGGCATAGCGGACATGAGATTGATCCGATGACAGCTGCATGTTTGGCCGAGAAGTCCGACCATGGTCACCAGATCAAATAGCATCACCCATCTCGAAGAGTTGTGAGCTCTTTAATCATATTTTTTACTTCATACTCAACATGTTCTCATCGAAGTCTTGGGTATCCATGCACAACAACCCAATGCATTGCAATTGTTCTTCACGATTTTGATCATGGTATCCAGATGGAATCGGAGACTTGCCAGGAGGTCGGACCCCTCACTTCATCGTCACCCCACATATTCCCATTTCTCGCTCTTCCAGCGGAGCTCCGAGATAAAATATACGAATACGCAGTCTCTTGGCCTTTCTTCTCGGAAACCAAACGTCCTGAAAACTTGAAACAATGCTTTTGTAAGCAAGGATGTAGTGGATGTGAAGATCCGACCCTGTGGGTATGTCCGATATGTGATTGCTGGACTTCAGTACGAGCTGATCGGATGGTATGATTGCCTCACCAGCCCAAGGCATTCTTATTCTCGTCCCATGGTCAATGACCTATACATTAACTTCATGACTAGAGCATCATCTCCACTTTACAACTCGGCCGAAGGAGCACCCCATCCCTCCTCCTAGTCAATAGACAAATAAGTGTAGAAGCTATCACGGTCCTCTACCGAAGTCCATTTACGATCAATCCACATCTGCCATATCAGCTCCAGCAGGGTTCGAAAGGAATTCGGGACCTCGTTAGCGAGAATACTCTCAGAAGATTGAGATTATTGATCTTGGACCTCGGCTTGGAAGACACAGGCACGAAATATGCCTATGCCAAAGCTTGGTTGACAACCATAGAGCAGCTGATGTGTATATGGCACGTTACATGTGCTCTGGAGAAAGTCATCATCCATGTGCGGTATGCCGAGCCATCGAGAAGGGTTGGATGGACTTTTGGTCAAGCAATTTTTCATGATAATGCCATGGCGATTTTTGAGAAGGTGAATATTCGCTCGGGCTTCTGAACATTGCACTGATTTGCAATAGTTGAGAAAGCTTGGTGAGAAGGTCGATGTCGTGTTCATGGGAGGAGTTCCGGGTCTTAAGCATTGAAGAGCTCAGCTATAGGTAGGCAAGAGAAGCGGTGCGGGCGGATTTATGGTGATGGAAACTCGGTACTTCAACTTCAGAGCAATAGACGTTATAACAAATTACCTTTTCACAAAACCGGCGCTATGGCATTCGGTTTTGCGCCGCTCACGTCAGACTACCCTGTTCTTTTTCAATGTAAACATTCCAGCTCTTCGCTTGGTACCTGTCTGGGCGTGCGAAGCGAGGTGAAAAGGGGGGGGGGGGGGGGGGGGGCCAAGTAGGGGTGGCGAAAAAACCGGCGCAAACACAACTGGTAAAAAAATAGCGGCAACAGTTAAATTTACAAGTTCAAACCACTAATTAAAATATG